>VWYP01025775.1:507747-558733 GCA_013400435.1 Pycnonotus jocosus | reverse complement strand
CCCGGCGCGTGCGGGGAGGAGGCGGAGGAGGGGAGGAGAGGAGGGAGGAAGGGCAGGGGGCGGGGAGCTCGGCACGGGGCGGGGCGGAGCCTGCCCGTTCTTACTCGGCGCTCCTCGCTGACTCCCCGCCGCCTCCTGGCGTACCCGGGCTTTGCCGCTGCCTCCTCCTCCCGCCGTCCCCGTCCCTCGGTGCGGGAGGCGGCACGGCGCGGCGCGAGCGAGCCCAGNAGGGAAACGGGCGGATCGCGTCTCCCTTCCTCCCTCCCTCCCGAGCGGGCCGTTTGACATTGCCGCCCCTCCGGAGCGGGAGGAGCTACCGGGGGAGGGCGGGCCTCCCAGGAGAAGGCGAGGGGGCGGAACCGATCCCCTCCGGTAGCGCCCTCCTAACAGGAACTCCAGTGACGGCCTGTCACGGAGCGACAGGTATTTAAAAGGGGCGGGTCATCCCCGAGCAGCCAATAGAAATGGCACGGCTCCGCGCCCATGGAAACGTCGCGTCCGTTGCCAGCCGTTGGGGCAGTTGACTGGCAGCATTTTGGTCCAATCGGAGCGCGGCATGTGAAGTCACGTGGGCGCCCCCCGGCGCCGTGCCAGGGCGCTGCGGTGCGTGTGGGCCAGCGGGTGGTGCCACTCCCGGCCTGCTCTGGGGCGGCGCGGAGCATAACGGGAGTTGCAGTCCGCAGTGCGGGGGTGTGGTGAGTCCCCGAGTGTGTGGCCGGTTACTCCATTTGTTAGGAGTGTTTATTTGTCCCGGTGGAAACTGCGTTGGCTGACTCTGAGGGATGTGGGAGAGCATCGCCCCCATGCAGTTGAGAGGAGTAACTTGGGGCAAAGTCAGGGAGAGCTCTTGCGCGTGCCACTTTCCTAAGCTGGGAGCACTTTTACAGAATCCATCAGTGCATCAGTTAGATTGGAAGAGTCTTTTGAGGTCATCGAGTCCAACCTATGGCCGAAAACCACCATGTCAACTCGACCATGGCACTAAGAACCAGATCCAGTCTTTGCTTAAAACACCTTCAGAGATGATGTCTCTACCACCTCGGTCAGGTGCAGTGACCAATAGAGGGACAACTTGGCTTTTTCTGGGCTTCTTTGGGCAACCTGTTCCAGTGGCTCACCACCCTCACAGTAAAGAATTTCTTCCTAACATCCAATCTAGATCTACTTCTTCTCAGTTTAAAGCAATTCCCTCTTGTCCTCTCACTACCTGCTTTATAAAAAGTTCCTCTCCAGCTGTCTTCTAGGGCCCCTTTAGTACAGGAAGGTGCTCTGAGGTGTGCCTGAAGACTCCACTCCTCCAGGCTGAAAAGCCTCCACTCTCTCAGCTGTGTCCATAGGAGAGATGTTCCAGCCGTCTGATTATTTCTGTGGGCTTCTGGACTAATTCCAACAGGTCGGTGGCACTGCTGTGCTGGAGACCCTAGGGCTGGATGCAGCCCTTCATTGAAGCTGTTCCTTTAGTGGAAAGCTCTGTTCAACGTTCCTTAGAGAATGTAACTATTTTTCCTTAATCCCTGCATTAGCCAAGGGGTGTGACTTGGTCACTGAATTTGAAAGCAAAGTAACTGTATTGTCAGGTGTGTATGTATGTTTTGATCTGAGCACTTTGATATGCTGTCGCTCCTAAAGGACTCCATTTCACACAGCCACAGAATGAGGCTTAGGAAAGCTTCTGGAAGATTTTGAGGTTCAGTTTTGCTGAATCTGTGTTTTAAAAGGCTACATTTTTGTTAGGTTGGGATTTTTTGTTTGTGTTGGTTGTGGTTTGTTTGTTGCTGCTTTTCTAAACACTGTATTCTTTCTTATTCTTGTTTAAATAGGCCAGTAATACGTTCAAGATAGACTACATTAGACACTTGCCCCTTTTCTAGTGTTGTCAGTGAAGCGTTTTTAATGAGCTGACCAACTGGCATTTCAAGTGAAGGATTTTTTTTTTAATTGGCTCATGAACGCAGAGCAAACACAAGCAGAAATTTGCAACTATCAAGTGTTTTCTAAAAGGTACTGGCTGATTTTACAACAGGCTCAGTCCTGGTCTACTTTTCTGAATTTCTGTTCTCTCAGTTGGCATCCTGTTTTTGGTAACAGCAGTTCAGGCTTAACAATGCAGCAGAGAAACTGTTTCAAATGGCAGTGTTGTACGCTGAGAGAATACCTTTGTATTTTCTTTCCTTCCTGACCATTTTTCTAGATGTTAAGGAGCCAAAAAGGACCAATGATTCATATTAGCTGAGGAAAAAAAAAAAAAGTGTATATATTTTTTATATATAATTTACTACCAATGTTAACTTTCCTTGATAAGGAATCTGATTTATTTAAAAATTATTGCAGATCGTGGTGTGGATAAGGTTATATGGTCTTTACTTTAAATTTCAATGCTATAACTTTTACTCGCAACAGGGAGGTTATATCATTCTGACTCTACTGTCAGAGTTAGATCAGACAATTTTTTGAGCATAGACAAGCCCAGACAATGTGATTTATTTGAATGCTGACTAATGGTAAAGTGTTTCTTTGTCATTGGTAACAAATTATATTGTTGGCTATTCATTTTCAAACTGTTCAAAAGACTGTACTCTTGAATATCTCAGAGCTTGGGCAATGAAATTTAGTGGCAGCAAAAGCACAGTTCTAGTAAAAGCTTTTATTAATGTTTCTGTAAATATATTGTTTGAATTGAAATAAGGCTTAATAGTCTTATGATAAAATCGATCAAACAAATGCGCACAGATGGAAATTACGCAACTCCCATAGGTAGATGGAAGGATTCAGTGGGTTTGGTACCATACTGCCATGACAGCAATGGAAAGCACGTTTCTGTAGAGAAGACGCAAAATGTGCCTATTGGAAACTGCATTTAACCCACACGAATAGTTTGATAAGGAAGGACATTTTCCATTTCTCTGCTTTTATTTTATCTTATGTTATTTTACTTTTACTTCCTCTGTTGCACGCCGCTCCCCCCCACCTCCTGTTCTTTGATTTGTTTCAAGGTAATTTGGTTTGATTTGTTCCACTGTGTGTGGTGGTGCATTCTTTGAACACAAAACCCTGCAAAAATGTCCACATTAGTGACTGGGGAGTTGACTTTGCATAGTGATTATGAACCATTTTGTGTATAGAAAATCAGTTCCCTATTCTTAGCATGTAAAATAATGGCCAAATGCCTTAAGGAAAGAAAAAAGTCTTTAATTTCCAAACTTCCTTAATAATGGAATTATTCAGGGGATAATGCCAAATGCAGAATTCATATTATGGTTGTACAAACTAGAAACTCTTGAAAGCTGTGGAGCTGCATATAGGAAAATGTCAAATGAGAGCTCTTCATTCCTCAACAGAGCTACCATGTGTCAGTACTGCTGGAAGAACGGCAGCAAAATTCCTGCAGAAATAACTGTACATGGACACATCCAGGAAATCAATTATTAATTAAAAGTAGAGACTCATGGTTCATACTTCTCACCAAACTTCATTAGCAACAATTCAGCAGTGTTTAGTAACAGGAGTAGACAGTTTAGGAAGCCATTTGAAGAACAGTTCAGGTTTGAAGTGAATAAACAAGTCTCTTAAACAGTCTTTCAAACTTTGTGCTCCTGCAGCTGAACAAGTTCTTAAGCTTCGTATTAAGATATTTTGAGGATGGCTTTAGAAATTAATGGTACAGTGCCTCCTGAAATGAAGAATATTAAAATAGCAGAATTAAGCATAATTTGATGTGGTGGAGGATACTTGATTTCAGCTATGTGCTTTGATGGTCATTGTTTAAAAATGTTCAAGTGAGAGAAAACATAACCCTATTGCCTGAAATTATCTTTGGGAACCTGAAGTTTAATAAACTTTAAAAAAATCACCATGTATTAGTCTCCATATAGACAAAAATGACATGAGTTTACTCTAATTGTAAAATGGGTTTAAATCAGCAGCTGCAACCCTTTCTGGATATGTGTAAATCACTTAAGCAGTGATACAAGATGGTCTGTAATGAGTTTTGCACCTGTGTAACTATAGTGAGGATTGTAATTGATTTGAGTAGAAATACTTTAACTGGTGTGTTTAGACAAGGCCTTCATCTGGCATTTAATTCAATAACAGCAGAAACTCAAACCTTACAGCATTTTATTGCTGATTCTTCCTCTTCCCTTCCAATAGTTTAAATGTGTTGATATTGCTCCTCTGCTTCTTCTGTCTTAATTATCCTGCTAAACTTGCCTTTCCCATGACCTGTACAGTGGTAAAAATCACTCCAGTCTGCATGCACAGACCTGCTTTTTCCTCTCCCTAGCAAAGCCCTGACATAATCATCTGCCATCATAACCTTATGCATCAACCTGCCTTTACTTCTTGAGAAGAAATGTGGCTTTTCCGTCTGCTGGGCTTGTGACAGCCCTGCTAAATCTTCACCCCTTGTTAAAAAAACTGAGGGAAAGGCACACACCAGGCCTTTTTTAAATAAATAAAAAAATGCCATACTCAACATTCTGGATGTGTATTTTCTAACCCACACACATAAGTGCTGTGCAAAATTTAAAACCTGTGGACCTCTGAAGTACCTATCTTGAAACAAGCTTTGTCATCAATAGTGTTTGCAAGCACCTTAACCAGAATTTGGTTGTTCTTGGGAAATGCTGCTCTCAAGTGCTTTTGCAAAACTTTCATTTTATTCCTTCTGGTAAGAAGGAAAGTACAGTCTTAGGGCTGATCAACAAAAAAGTTTTTTAAAAGGCTATTTGCTTCAGGAACATCACTAAATGGCCCATCTGAAGTGATGTTTAACACCTAGATATTGTAGAAAGTGGGCCTTATTAAAATGTTTTGTTGGAACAGCAAAGCTGCTCCAGGAACCAGCTGGAGGGCAAAGCCAACCTCTGGGGAGTGGAGTGAAAGCTGTATTCAGTTTAAGTATACGAGATCTGTCACTTCTTAGTTGCAATGAAGGTGAATTTTGTTGAAGTGAGAAGGGAGAAGAGTAGAGGAAAGAGGCATTCTGCTGTTTGCTGTAACACCAGCTGCTGTTACAGCATCAGGGTAAGATGGGTGGAAACAGCAAAGAACAGAGGGGCAGAGAGGAAAAAAAAAAGTATAAGTTGTTTAAAGCCTGTTGAAATCAGTGGGAGATTTTTCTTGGTAGCATGTTGATCATCCTTGAGTTGAATTTTTCTTCACTGCTTCCCTCACCAGAACATTCCACATAGTTTCTGATAGCAGTTGAATGTAGGGGAAGGGGAAAAACATTTTATTTGCACATTATCAGTAAACTGTTGCCATAATTCATTAAAGCTTAGCTCTTCTGATTTTAATTTGGCTGATAAATTTCAACGAGCTGTTTAAGTTGGAAAATTCTTCTGCAGTATCAAATACTTCAGTGCATTAACTAATTCAGTAGGTTAAAAAAAGGGAAGAAAATAATGTAGTAAAATATCAGCAAAGAATTCCCCATGTCTGAGAATTTCATTGTAAATATTGGGCAGTATTTTTCCATAACTGGGTTTGTAATCTAAATGTGCACAGCCTTGAAGAAATAGAACTTTACAAAAGATTGTTTCTAGTGCTTTTCTCTTGGTAGCAATTCAGACTAATTGTCTCCTTGCTGTTTTCTAGACTACTTATAGGTATTTTTCTGGTCAACTGCTGCATTAATAACTACATTAGAATTGCAGAAGAATTTAAGTCAGACCGTTGTGGAATAAATTGTGCCAAAATGTACTATGCAATAGAAAACGAGCTTATTGCTGCTTTGGGACAGTGTAATTTCAAACCATCCTTGCATGTATATCTGAAGTGAGGGCTCCATCACTGTCAAGAAGAGAACACAGCAATGACTACTTTGACTTTATATGACTTGAATTTCTTTGGCTTCTGCAGTGGCTTCAGATGATTAGAGGCTTCAGAAGGGAAAAACTGATGTATTGAGGTGAAGTTACTACGAAGTTTTTACTGCCTTCTGTCCACATATGAACTGAGACACCACGTTCTGTGATATATAATCTGCAGACTTCAGTTCAGCTCCTCAAGTCCCCAGCAATCTCTTTTTGCAAATGACTGTAGTGCCTGAATCCCAGATTTATTGTTATCCAGTTGAATTTCTGGTTGTTGGTGGGTTTTTTTTCCTTATCATGTGTGTTCTGAAACAATGAATCTTAATGTTTAAAATCCTATCCTGGGGAAACTGACCCCACAGCAATTAATCTAATCCTTACTGGTAAACTTTCTTCCCATGCCTTCCTCTCTTAAATATTTGTTCCACTTTATACATCTTAGAACATTGTAATCCCTATTGATACTCGATGCCATTTCCTGATATATCCTCCCAGTTTATTACTGGTACATGCTCCCAGACATAAAAAGCATTTTAAATTAAGTATTTCAAATTAATTTCTTTAGAATGGATTTCTAATTGCTAAAGAAAAGCAGCCACAAAAATTTGATGCAAAAAATAAAGATCCTTTTCTTATTTGACTGTAGCAGAAGTGGTGATGCAAAAGCAGGACCAGAGGACAGACTCTTCTGCCAAAGCAGCCAAGCCACTGTTCAAGGCAGGATGCATTGGGCAGGTTATTCAACCATTTAATTTTCCTCCTTTGACGTGGCAATCAGCAAGTAATACAACCTTAATATAACAAGCTGTGTCATAACTTTTAAAAGCCTCTTTGTTGTCTCCTGGTGTGAATTCTGTCCTCTAAATTTTTTTTCCTAGTATTTGCTTTTGTGCTCTCTGTACTTCTGCACTTAGAGACACTTAGGAGGGAGGAGGGGTTGCATGAGGTTGTCTTAAACACAAAGGTACAAAATTGCCTTGCAAATGCTGGTTTAATAACTCTTCTGGCCTGACACATGCGTACAGCCTCCCTGGCATCTTCTCCTACCTTGTTTGATATTGTGCTTTATTTTTACGTGCAACTAGTGTTGCTTGAGATCATCCAAAATTGCCAAGACAGGTGTAACAACCTTAATCTCAATATTTCTCCTTTCTGAGCTAGAACAGGTGCACTTTGATTTTTCATGAAGGACTACACTTGGTATTACTTTGGCTTCTTTGTGCCACGGGTTTTGTGCCAAATTGTTGACCTTCAAAATTATAAGGGTGAGAGACTGGACAAATCTTCCAACTGTTCCCTATTCAGATGCCTTAGGTGTGGACTTTTATGTACAATATTCAAGATTCAACCTGAGCTTTCCAGTCCCATAACGTACTGTGTCACACAGGTACTGTTAAGGGAGAGTAGAGGTGGAAGGGTGGACACAGTAGCATAGCACCAGCATCCAAACTATATGGCAGCTTTCATGCTTGCTCTCATCC
This sequence comes from Pycnonotus jocosus, assembly GCA_013400435.1. NCBI lineage: Eukaryota > Metazoa > Chordata > Aves > Passeriformes > Pycnonotidae > Pycnonotus > Pycnonotus jocosus. The sequence goes on along the minus strand of VWYP01025775.1, from coordinate 551,436 downwards.
TCTCTCATCTAACAGGCATGTCTAACACAATTGCATGAATAGCTTATCAACTTTAATTTGACAGAGATGTATTTTGTGAGTGTAGTTTCAGTCTTTCAAGTGCATGGTATAGTGTTTCATGGGCTGCAGGGATATCTGTCATGGAGCGCTTCTTCCCCTTCCTCCTCCTTCTCCTTGGAACCTGCTGTTCCCTCTGTTGTTTCTAACTCTTTTCTAACTCTTCCTCCTCCTCTCTCTAGCTGATGTCTTCTTGTATTTTTTGGATGTGTTTCAATTTGGCTGTTGGGCTCAGCTTTAACCTGCAGTGGATCCTCTGTAAAGCTTCCTGGAACCACAAGTGTCCAGCACAGGGCAGTCCTCGGCCTCTTCCTACAGGTTTCCAAGTCCACATAGGCGAGCTGCATAGAGAATGTGACCAAGCTATCTGCATCAAGATAACTTTTTGCTGGTTACCAGAACTTTTCTTTACTGAAATGCCTTTTTGTTACATAGCATTCTTGTTTATATAATGTCATGTATTGAATATTGTATTTGGAGATTGTATATATTTATGGAGTCACTCAACTTATGAGAAGATACTATTTCTTAATATTGAGAATAAATTCAGGAATTTCCAAGGTAATGGGCCTTTTTTTTAGAGAAAATACACCCATTATCTTACAAGGCTCTTTAATTTGCTGAATTGGTTCTACTTACATCTCCTTCATGTGACTTCCACTTGAAGCAGAGATACACTTTGTGATTTTTATTGCAGGCAGATGGTAAGATTTGTGTGGAAATCCTAGACAACTTTTATTGGGCTGTTAATTACTAGCATTTAAATTATTAGTATTGAATTATGCTAATATTTTGTTATCCTTCTTCTGGAGAGAAATGTGACTTGTATTTGTGACTTTCTTCTTTTCTTCATTAACTCATTGTGGTAGGTAACAACAAGGAAAAGACAGTGTTCAAATGCTCTTTCAAAAGCAGTAGAGTAATTCTGCCAGGCTCAGATAAAATGCAGTTATTTCACTGTAGTCCCACCACCCTACTATGACCTGTAGCTTAATGTGCCCTGTCCTAAACTGGACTGTCAAGTATAAGTTGTGTGTGGTTTCTTCTAATGTGATAGGAGAAAATTTTTGTGACTACACACAGCACTGGTTCACATAGCTAGAGACTAGAAAAGCTGTGAATATTAAGTACAAAACTCACCATCTTTTACTTAATTCCCCATTTAAGTTGAGAATGAGATATGCCTCTGAAGATTAGCCAGGTCCTCCAGAGTATTATAAGCCCTATCTGTCAGCATATGTATATATAATACAATTATAATAAAATATACGTATACAATACAGTTTTGTTTTGGAGTCCTATAGAGGCTCCTAAAAATTCAGAAATGCAAGGTCAAGCCCTGAGTGTTTTTGGTTGTACAAACCTGACTCATAATTTTGTGATTGTGAAGTTTTCTTTCTGTTACGTATTAGAACAATCTAAAGAATGACAGATCCCCAGTAGGATGAAAAAATGAAATACCAATGTTTTAGTTCCTCTACCTCCATATGGTATTAGTTTGTTGAAAAGGAAGCAGAAGCAATCAGCTTCCTAAGCACTAGTGCCAGGTAGGTCTGTAAGAAATGCATATGCTAAAGGATGAGAGATATAATCATGGCTTATTGCACCCATCCATGCTTGAGAAATGAATACCTCTCAAAGCAGGTTTTTAATTTGGTAATTAGACATTCTTCTGCTTGATCTTAAGTTCATTTTGGAAGTAGCACTCTTGTAATTTCTAACCATCACTTTTTATTAACTCTTGGGAAGCCACACTTTTGTGTATTGGGAGATTAAGTGTAATCAGATTCCATCTCACTGAAGAACTGCTGTGTAAACCACTTCACCTCCTGTTTAACTGAGAAACTGAACATGGAGAGGCTTTATGTTAACAAGGAAAGGATGAATATTTAAATTGGCCAGAATGATATTATGGCTCTTCTGAGCCTCTTAGTACATAGTTACTGGCATTGCCTCTTCGCCTATGCTTATGTTGTCTTTATTTTCAGGCATCTGCAAGGATTGGGAAATGCTCTGGAGTTATGAATAATACACCAGTAGCAGAGTTGGGATGGTAGGTGTTCAGAACAAGCTCATCAGTGTATGTATGTCATGAGCAAACAAACTGTGTTTCTACCCATGTTTCTACTCCACTCTGAATTTTTGGAAAAATGCAGTTTCTGAGGCCTACCTTATCTGTGGCAGAGTCTTTTCCCACTGGGGGAATAGAAGCCAGTTTTTTTAGTAATAACTCTGTTTATAATTTTCAATGTGGTCAGTGGACCCACTTGTAGTGTCTGCCTATGAGGAGTTTGCCAAACACCCACTCCCAGTGACCTTTGATTGAGTGGAGAAACTGCTCTTCAGTGGAAAATGAGAATTGAGAAGAATTGGACAGTTATTCTGTTGCAATGTTTATGCTCTTGGTCTAGTGCAGGGTATCCTACTGTGAGCAAGGAGCTACCCACACCATGTCTGCTGATGAATAGAATTTACACATTGATTAAAGGAACTATAAGGATGTGGTAGTGTATTTTTGCCTTTTAGACTCTGTTTTAAATGTGTGTCCTGAAACCCAATAAAATCTATGTTTTGTAGGGCTCTGAAGAACAGTAGTCCAGGTTGGCAGATGTTTTGATCTGATGTGAGATGAAATTCTATCCTTAAACCATTAATAGTAAATAGACCAAAAACTTCATGCACTTCAGCTGTGTTGCAAGATGATTGTGTTATCTGAGACAGAAAAGAAAAAAAAAAACAAAAAACTATGGTGGTAGTTGTGAAAGACTTTACTTCAGTTTTAGAGAAATGTAAGAAATATTTTTAAACCAAAATATCCTATGCTTGTGGTGGAGGGAAAAGAAAAATGCTTGTGCCATAAGGAGCACATATGAAATCTTAATTTCAGCAGGAGCATTTTTGGTGCTTAGCTACTTGGTTACTCTAAGAACTTGCCTACAGTAACAGAGCATTTCTTGCAGTGAGTTTTCAAAATCTTTTGAAGATAGAATTGCTCGGATTCTGGTCGGACTGAACCCATGACAAAGGAATTGGGACTATGAGATGAGAAAAACTGGTAGATTTTCCTGCAAGAATTTCTCTCTAGGTGCGGTGAATTGTTGCCAGAGCACACTTATTGTGATGTATCTGTTGGACTTGTGTCTTTTATGTCATGCCCTTCCTAGAAGCCAGGAAAATTCTGCTGCTACTGTCTGTTAGTCAGGAACAGAGTGATAGCCTCTTGCAAAAGCACTTTGGCTTAGTTATTGGATCAAGAAACCATCTTTCTTGGCAATTTTCTAGGTATATTTTTCAAATCTCTTTTTTCCCCTCTAGGTTAGTTAACAGATGAGCTCTGAAAAAAAAAAATGCTGTTCTTCCTCTAGAGATCAGGATGTCTTGGACATTTGTGTTTTAGTTATTTAGCAGAGTATAATAAAGAGACAGATATGAGGATTCTCTCTAGAAATGGGTGAGGGGAGGATACCTGCAGATTTTGAGGTGAGTTGGGAATATTTTTATAAGATCTATTTTTATAAAATATATTTTTGCATGTTTTATTTTAAAACAGTAATTTTTAAGTTGTTAAAATGTATAATTCTTAAGCTCAGCACTTGTGTTTCTCTTTATGCGCATGAATAACCCCAATAAAGTGCATAGAGCTAATCTTATGCTGAAGTATTTTTGCTGAATTGTCCCTAGAGAATTTGATACATGCAAAGAAAAACATATCTAAATATATGAGCATTGTTCTCAGGTTTGGTAGAAATGTTCCTGCTTTCTATGTGTACTTCTTATACGTTTCCCTGGAAAGAAGAAGTTTGAATATAATATAGTTTGAATATATATATAGTTTGAATATAATTTTGCTGTTCAGCAATCCAGATGCAAGAAATGTGCCATAAATATCTTGCCCTTCTCTCCCTCCTTCCCCCAAAGTCGTATTTGGCAAGTGTATCATGCTATGCATTGATGTTACTATTTTATAAGGAATTCATAAAATTTTGGACAGTGAAATAACCTGTTCCATAAGCACAGAGAAAGTGCAAGACCACTTACTCTTCTACTCCAATTCAATATAATATTGATCATTATGCTCAAGAAACTATTATCACTCTGGAAACAGGATTAAACCACCCTTGCTTGTAAGAGTTATTCATAATTTGTTTAGGAAGAATCAGCCCACAGGAGTGGACCTCAAATTTTCAGTTTTGGTGACTGGGGTGTATAAGCACTCAAGAAGGTTCATGGGTTATATCCTGAGGGAGGTGAGTTTGTGAGGCGCCCGAGGTTATTCAAGGCTCACCCAACTGCAATGAAGAGTAGCTGATAGGCATAGAGTGGGCAGCCCAGTTAGTACTCTTTCTGTCCAATAGGAAACTCTGTGTGGTTCCAGGATATGACCCTTCTATTCCCTGTGGAGAGGAGGAAGCCATAGCTGGGTATACATATCACAGCTCTCTGCTGTAATAGTTGAGTGGCTGGGGTCATGCAGAGAAATGTCTGCTAACATTTCCATGGGAGGATTTGAAACTGGGCTCCCAGGAGTCCTTTTGGGACAGGGATCCCAACAGCAGAGACTCCCTGATCAGTCTGTTTTCCTTAGGATTGTAGGTACCAGAATTGCATGGCAGAGCTGCTCTCTCATAAATGGCTGTAGGTGGAGTTCCAGGTGACAAGGTTAAATTTAGGTATTTTGGTCAATATCCCAAATGAGGCTGGAAAGACTCCAGGCCGCTGTGTCATTTCAGGAATTCTCACTAATGTGATCAATCACTAATGTGATTGCTCTAACTTGACCGGTAGATTTACAGCTCAAATTGGGCTTAAATACACGTTGTGTACCTTTTGTTTACCTGTGTGTCTGCCCTTTCACTTTGCACCGAGCATACACAGCAAGTTGTGTTGGACCACGACCAAATGTAAATGTGTCAGTCACGTTTTAGGAGCGTAATTATGATACAGTACTCGTGAAATTGTGCTTAATTATAAATAAGTATTTTATTTTTTTGCGATTTTAAAATTGTTAGTGGACTTGTCAGACTTTTCAACCTTACTGTCTCCTGGAATAAGGAAGGACGGAGTTTTCAAAAGATGCTGTTTTTCTTTTTATTGGTTAAAAAAAAATGTTGATCATCTTAATTTACTATAAGAATCATGGAATCTAGAGATGGGAAAGACTTATTACTTTATGTAGTCCATTGCCTTCCCCAGCAAAATGGTTTTCTGCTGTAAACTTTTCCAGTGCGTTAGGCATTTTAGTTTTAAATATCTCTGCAAATAAACAGCATTTTCACTGCTTCTCTGGGTAAGTTATTGAACACCTTTTTTTTTTTTTCCCCCAAGTGATTTCATTATATTTTACTTTATATTTAGCGTTTGTATATAGATAGCTAGATAGATATAGTTATCTTTTAAAAGACAGAAATCTGTTATCTGAGATTTTCTGGGTTAGATAGAGAAAAAAAAAGTTCTTTCCAGTCCAATGGTGTAGATACCTAATGCCTCAGCAAATGTTGAAGTTTTGCAATTATGTTTTCATATCTATATTGTTGCAGTAAGGATCCCATGCAGAGTGAGAGAGGATATACTATTGAAAAAAAATTCTTTCAAATACATCCTGACTTTAAAAAGAGTCTCCTATTACCATGACTACTTATCACAGCCATTTTGCATACTGCTAATTGCAATGACAGGTAAGCAAAATGAGATTTGTAAATGATATCTCTGTATTTTAAATTCATGACTACATCTTTGCTATTGTCCTTAGTAATTTTTGCTGTCAGGCACTGCAGATTTTTGTAGGCATTCCTTCTGAGCTAACACTATTGTGTTATTGTTGAAACAAATTGCACCGGTCTTCTTCTTTTAATCTCTCTAAAAGATTAAAGATCAAGTAAAGAAAAACATTAGAGGCACAAAAAGCTAGCATTCACTTTCATTTTATTTCACCTTTAATCAAACTGTAACTGCTCCTGCTAGAAGTGTTTTTGTAGCACATCTATTTGTCCGAAATGTAATGATTTGTCACCTCTTTGGGACAGTTTATGTGATAACAATGACTTAGTGTGTAAGTCTGTACAACAATTGGATGATTAAAAGGAATTTCAGAACAGAAAAAAGGTCAGTTTAAGAAAATAAGCCTGAAAATATAGTTTCTAAAACAGTTCATATCAAAACAAAGATAGCATCCCCTAATTTAAAATTTGTATGTACTTTAATATTTAAAGTTTTTAAATAATATTTTTATTCATTTTCTGAATAGCTAGAATCCAAATAGATAAAGGTCGTCCAGTTTTTTTTTATTCTTGGTAATAGAATCATTCATGGTTAAAATTTGGCAGGCTTAAGTTCCTTAATAAATGTTATCTTAATGAAATCACATGATTGACTACATAGCCGTAGATCAGTTAAAAAAAAAAGTATTTGAAACTCCTATTGCCTTCATCCCTTAATTTCATACAACAAACTTCCGGTGTTTTCCCTCAAAAATGATAAAGTTCTTAAGAAGTGGATCTGATGCCCTCCCTTCCCAAAAATATTGTTGGGATTCACGTGCATGCTAAAATGTTTGAAGTACTAAAGGAATTTTAAATAAGCTGTATTTGAATTTTGTATACTTTCTTTTCCAAGGATTTTAGCTTTATCCATAGGATACCTATAGAGATATTTTTGCTCAAAATAAAACCAAAATTGTGGTAGAAATGAATCCACAAGTATGTAATGCTCCCATCTGAGGCATCATTTGCTACCTTTGGTTGTCGACATTACTGAGCAAAGTAAGCAAATGAGCAAGCTTGTTACCCAGGAAGTTAAAGATAGAAATCTTCAGAATTTGTGCTTTCCTGTGAGGAACCTTTTGGACTGGGATCAGTTTCTTGTGAGAAATCTTCCCACCAAAGTTTCTGATAAAACTAAGGAAACATAATATATTTAATTGATTAGGAATTTACTGTGTAACCAGCAGTGGTGAGACCTCTAACCATCCTGAGTAAATGGGATTAGATGCTAAAAAACTACTAAATTTTCATTAATCAGACTTTATGTCCAAATGCAATTTCCAGAAAGTAAAATCTTATTTCCTTTACAAATTTGTCTTTGTCTCTTTGCTGCTCTTATCCTGAGCAATTTTTAATTTTCAGAGCTGATGAATATCTGCACTCATCTCTCATATCATACATCTACACTCCAGTCTAGCAATGTAGCTATAGCTCCTCAGGATCCACCTGAGCTGGCTTTAGAACTGCTCCTGTGGGTACCTAGCACAGTGTAGCCAAACAAGGGCCTGGAGTTTCGTATTTAGGCTCTTTGATGTATTTAGGCTTTAACAGTCTGTACTGAAACTCACTCAGGTTGGACTTTTGTCAGCCTCTATAGAGGTTAGTTAAGTCAGCTTGGATATGTACACCCAAGCTACCCAGTCTAGTGTCAAACCAGCATATTTATTCCACTGGAAGTTGCATAGGGTAAAGAAAGATCAGTGTGTTCAGACTCCTGTGGAGGGAATAAAAGGATTTGAACTGTCTAAGTGGCCTGCAGTAGCTTCAAACTGAAAAAAATACAATGCAGGAGTTACATCATTGCCTTGAGTGTTTATAATGCTTGATTTCTCTCCCCAGTAGATGTATAAATGACCAAACTCTGACAAGAGTAATGGATTTGAACAAATCAACCTTAACAGAGAATATTGCAGTCTAGAGTATTCAGCCCAATCCCAATGTCATTTAGCATAAAAGCAGTCAAGCAAACCAGTACCAATTTCTTGTATCACTCCCACCCTCCTTATATTACATGTCTGAGATTTATTTTTACAAGTTTCCATTTTATAGTATATTTTTATTACCAGTGATAGAAATATATTTATTTTAAAACAGGGTGTAACAATATTGCGGTGTGTTGCCCTTTGTTCAATACCATATTTTACTCTTTTCTCCTTAGTAGTAGTAATGATAATAATACATAACACTTATAGTATCCCATGTATTGAAAAGACCTTTCCTGCCAACAACTTGGTATCTTGTGTAGACTAGTTAGATATTGTATCTCCATTTTAGAAATAATCTGAGACAGAAGATCTTTAACAACTAGCCTTTGAAAAGTATTCCTAATTGTCTCTCACTGAACTCCAATTTTCAAATGTTCCTGGCCTCTTCTGTTGCCTTCAACAGGGGAATAAACTATAACTCTGAAAAGAGGAACCGAGGAGGGTAACTGACAGTGTGTCTGCAATTGAGTAAGGTGGTGTTTCCTCTTATGTGCACTCTTTCCTTTGGTTTCCGTGGGTTCCATACCATACCCGGTGTATGCTCCACCCCTCTTGCAGCCACAGACCCAGCGCTACAGAGCTCAGCAGGCAAACCTCAGTCTTTGGAGACCCTAGAGAGTCTCTAGTTACATTACTTTTCCTTCTCACTTTCTGTCCATCAATCATCTTAATATTCCTGCATATTATCTGCTGATTTATCCATGCATTCTCCCTAGTTGTAATCCCTTCCTACCATTCTTCTGTTCTTACATTCTGTAGCTAGCTTGCAAGTGGCTGAAGAATCTTAGTGGTATAATTGCTGTGGATTTACCTGTCCAAAAGAATGTTAAAATTAAGAACAGTGTTCCAACACGTTACACCCCACACTTGCTACCACCATCTTTTGTATGCAGGAGTTCACATTTGGTTCTGCTTTCCTTCCCTCCTACACTTACATTTCCTATATGTGCGCACACACACACACATCTGTTTTCCTTTCTCCAATCAATAGTAAAATTTAGCTGCTTAAATAAAACTATTGGTATATTTGGGGTTCTGTAGATGTAATGTTCAGAATGAAAATATCATGTATTTTTTCTGTCTTTGGTAAATTTTGTGAAAGAACCTGCCATGAGAGTATTTCTAGTCCAGGAAAAGAGCAGAAGACAGCATGAAAGGCTGTCCTATGGGACTTTTTGGTCTCTGTACTTGTATTATTTTACAGTGTAGATCTGATGACTTTGATATGTTATATTTAATATGCATTAAAAGTTTCTTGTGTTTTTAGGATTTATGCACATGCTGCTTATGTATCAATGTATTATTTAGGATAGCATATGAGGATTTTTATCACTGAGGTTTTATCAAACCTGGATAGAAAATAAAATTGGATAATCCTCTTTTTTCATTTGGGGGGATTTCTTTTTTTTAAATAGTTCACCTCTTCCAGTGTTGGTTTAAGCAAAAAAAATTCCGATCTAAAATGGGCTTTTGAACGAAAGTCTAATTTAAATATAGATAGAAAAGGACAACATTTTTTCCTTTACTGCATTTTGTGCATTCCAGCAAAGTCTGCCAGTACATGTTGATGATTATTTACAAATAAGTTTCTGTTTCTCTCCCCCAAAATATTTTCCATCTTGAGAATACAGTCTTCCAGTAACCGTTTTATGGTTGGTGTTGTAAAACAATTTTTCATTAAAAGCTTTTAATGCTGACTTAGATAAAGGAAAATTTTTGTCTTTAAATTTTGAAGTGTGATGTGTAGTTAAAAAAGGTACTTGGAAAGGACTCAAGTTTATCTGCACAGGCTGTTTTTTGAGAGGATGGAAACTGAGAAGAAATTGTTTTAATTTTTACAGCAAGAAAAACTTTGCTTTTGATAAACCATAGAGAAATGTCTTGTCAGGAGACTCAATACTTTTGACTAGCGTGAAAAAAACATTGCAGTTATTATTAAGTAGGCAGGTCTTCCCCTATTAGGTTGTGTTCGACTCAGTGGTGATACTAGAAATGCTTGAACATCAATTAAAAAGAAATGTTTCTTAAATCTTACAAGAGACCAAACAGCTCTTTTTAGCACAACTGTACCCCTGGGAAGCAAGGGAAGTGAAAAGGGCAGAGAGGCTTGCTTGCTTTTGTATGTCATACTTGGGTCTTTAAACCAGTAAAGAGATGAGATCTCTGAGCACATCTAATAGTTTGACACTGCTGGAAGGAGGATTTCAGGTTCTGTTATCCCTGCTTCCCTTTCCACTTTCCCTTACTTCTGCCCCAAGGTCCAACTTCTTTTTTACAGCCACTGTTACTTGTTCAACCACTCATGAGTGGATTCAGCTTGTTAAGTAAGCAGAAAATAGGGTGTTTTTTTGCTGAACTAAGCGGGCTTTTGCAATTTTACTCCTTATATTTGTCGTGAAAAAGTGAGTGCAAACACAAAACAAACAAACAATGACAGTCCTGAAAAACATACGCTATTTCAGAAATCAGAAGAATTACTTGTGTGCTTAAGCCATTATGAGTTTAAAACCTGAGAATGAAACAATTTATCTTTTCTGATGGAAAATGAAATCAGGATGCTTTTGTATCAGGACCACACAATTTCTGCAGTCGCTATCACCCCGGAGTAATTGAGAAACAAGGTTATTTTTTTCATTTAAAGGTCTGCATGGATGCTAGGATTTCACAAACACTGACTAAGTCAAGGGTAAATCGGCTTCCTCTTCAGTTTTAAAACTGGCAAACTTTTCTCCCCTTAACTTCTCTGGTTTTAGCCCCTTGTGTTTTCCAGAAAGTTCAGAAACAAATTGCATTCTTTACCTTGTTTGTAATTGCAACCCCTTTCCCACTTTTTGTTGATTTGTTCAGTGCTCTGAAATAAGCAGGTTGTGTTTCCTTTCTATTGAAAATGATGATGTAATGGGCAAAACATCAGGAATTAGTAATGAAAATGCTGAAGTCTTCATTCCATAAGAGAAAAAATTAAAGCCAAACTAAGATCTTCCATAAGCTTTTTTAGGTTTCTGCTCCTTGAACAGCTCTGAATGTTTTCTTAGACCATAATTAAAAAAAATAATATGTCTTTGTCTTTTGGTGCAAAGTATCTTTTTCTTTTATTCTTTTGAGTGAGGAGAAAGCACCAGAGGAATCTTGATTTTCGAAACTTGGTTTCTAATGAGTCAACATATAGTACTTTATTTCTGCAAGTATCCCAAGACTTCAATAAAATGGATTCTGAAAATAGTTACCCTTCCAAAAGGCCAAAATTAGACATAACATCCTTGTAAGTGCATGTGTTCAAGAGCAGGGTATTTTAAGACCTGCATTTTAATCTAAACATGTGTTTGCTATCAGCTACAAAGGTTAGGCCTTCACAAATTGCTCTCTGCACAAGGAAAATCAGTGAGTTGGTTTTGTTTATTTTTTTCAAGGGATAATACAGGTGCTTGTACCTTTACTAACCATCAGTGGTGAAGACAAAAGAAATTGAACCAATTGTTCAGCATATTTTAGCCTGGTTCCAGCCTTTTTTTCTCCCTCTGAGTATAGATATACTCTCTGAACTGCAGTAACTACAACCCACCTACAGTGTTAAGATGCTCATTACTGCACATGTCACAAGAGAGACACGGAGAACTATTTCTTTGTATGGAAAAACTATTTATGATGCCTGGTATTAAAATTTAAATGCACATTCTTATATTACCCCTCCTGAGGAAAAGGAAACCTTGTACGAGGGAATGAAGTTTTATGTACACGCTGAACATAACTATCTGTAATAGCAATTGTTCTGTAGACAGAAAAATCACAGAAGGAATTCTAGATGCACAATAGAGGAACGACAGTGATTAATTAGCTGAATTTACAACAAAAGAATTGTTGCACCATTTTACTTAAATATCAGTATTATAATGGAACTGCATAGTTCCTTCCACTCTGAAAGCAGGATATTTAACAAAAAGCAGAAAGGCCAGTAATGCCATTTGTCCCATTGGCTTTCTGATACAATACAAGAAATAGATTGGTTACAAATTGTCAACCATGGATTGTATAGATTACAGAAACAGGAAAAAAAAAAAAAAGAATGGAGTTATGAGGGATTTTTTTTTGTTCATTTTGCCTCCAGCAGTTGAATTTGGAATGAAAAATAAGAAAAGGGCACTCTCTTGACACAGTAGTAGTTTACAGCTCTTTAATTATAAATCTTAACTTTGGCCTAAATGCCTTCCAAAATGTTCAGAGTTTCCTAAAATCTGAAATCTTGTTATAGGACTTGCAGAGCAAGCAGTTTTCAATCTGAGAAGTACAGAAGAAGCCTCAATTGGGCATTGTCACAAGAAGACTTATTTGAGAACCTGTTACTAAATCTTGTCCTTCAGTATGCAGATCCAGAGTCATTGTGATTGCTATTGCCTTTGCAGATGAACAAGCTGTGTTGCAACTGTTTTAGGAACGTTTTGTTGCCATTAATTTAGCAGTCACTTTTCTTTTTATGGGCTTTCCTCATTTCAGAAGTTGAGACTTATCTACACGGAGCAATTCGTGAAAATTAATGTGAGTCAACTGAAGATGTGACTTAGAAATAGATCAGTTAAACGTCATTAAAACCCCTAAGGACCTTCTTATCCAGAATTCAAGTGGTCCTAATTTAATTTAATTTACTTCATCAGTGAAGTTAGATCATTCAAATGTAGTTTCTAAAGGAGAACATCTACATTAGGATTTAATGTAGTTTTACAGCTTCTCTTTAAAGTAACAATTTTAGTTAATTCACTTTCCTGATTGTCCTCATAAATAAATCCCTAATCCCACAAGTGTTTTTAGGTCTGGCTAATCCTTGACACTACTTAATAAGGGACTGCATAATCCAAATAGTGTCTATACCAATTGCTGTGTTGGAAAACATCCAATTTCCAGTCTCTGCTGCATCTGGTAAGACTCCTCTCTGACTATTCAGCTTTACCAGCAAACTATAGGGCAGTTGTAAGGCAGGCTAAACCTATGGCAAGAGGGTTTTGTTCCCAAAAATCAATTAGCTGATACTAATACAATGAGACTTCCATCTATTAGGCTAGCTAAAAAGCTTTTAAGCTGATCTGCAGGGGATATCTTTAGCATCTTCATCCAGACTTTCCCTGAGGGATGAACCATTTTCAGTTAAATGTCATGCTTGAGAGGATGCTTGAACCTTGCTGTACTGCCGAGGTGCAATTGGTGGACAGAGCTGGAGAGGTCTGTGTAGGGGGCAATTTAAATTCCATAGTTGATTTCTTAGGTGTCAATCAGCAGGGGGCACATAGAGGATGTGTAGGATCAGTATATTTTCAGCAGGCAACTCAGGCATTTAGGTAATTTTAGGTGCTTTGTGTAGATTATGGCATTATATATTTCTCCAAAAGGACTTAATGCTGGTAGGAAATTGGACCATTTGAGCTGTGTTATAAACCAAATCTGAACTGCTATGCTTTTCCTTTGTTTGCTTTACGGTGGACCTTTGAAGTAAAGGCACAGAGATGAGTAAAAATGTGGATAGTGATGATACTGTTGAAGTAGAGTGGTATTATGGTGTCTAGAGATGTGAATTTCTGCCTTGTGACAAAACTGTATGATTGATCCTGCTATGCATGTGGGCTGGTTTGAGCTGGGGTAGAGTTAGTTGTCTTCACAGTGGCTCTTGTGAGGGTCTGCTTTGGATTCCCAAGGAAAACAGAGTTGATAATAGAGAGATGTTTTTGTTATTTTTGAGAAGGGCTTGTACAGAATCAAGGCCTTTTCTGCCTCTTGTATAGCTCTGCCAGTGAGAGGGCTGGGGTGCACAAGGAGTTGGGGAGACAGCTGGAACAGCTGCCCCCCATTGACCAAAGGCATTTTTCATACCATGGAGTCACACTCAATGTATAAACAGGGACAGAAGGAAGAAGGAAGGGGGAGACATTTGGAGTGGTGGTGTTTGTCTTCCCAAGTTACCTTTAGATGTGATGGAGCCCTGCTCTCCTGGGGGTGTTACACATGCCTGTCCATGAGAAGCAGATAATTAATTGCTTGTTTTGCTTTCCTTGCATGTATGTGTGTCTTTTGCTTTACCTTATTGATCTGTCTTTATCTCAACTTATAAATTTGCTCACTTTTGCTCTTATGATTTTCTCCCCCGTCCCACCAGGGGGGAATGAACAAGTGACTAAGTTGCTGACTGAGATTACACCACAACAGCATGCTTCCCTGGTCAATTGGGTTGAGTAGTTGAAAGTAATGAAGTGGGTGGACAGATGCATCCATCTTTTGTATAAAATTGGCCACAGAACAGTTGTTTTAACTATGCTGGCTTTATGAGCTGCCAAATTCAGAAGAGACTTCTGAGCTGAATTGCTTTTGGATTCTACCAACTACATTGATCAGTTCTTCCCTAGTTACAGTGGGAGTGAGAACATCTAGCTCACATGTAGAACTTGATTTTTAGATGTCTAAATCTAGAGGTAAATCCTGACTTTTTACTAAGCATCAAATGGGGCTTTTTCATCTTTGAATCTGTATACAAACACTAACATGATGATACAGTAAATTCCACATTAGAGCTCTTAGTCTTGGATGGAAACCACCCTGGCCAGAGGACAAAACAATCCCACTCACATGGGTGGGTTAGACATCTCTGGAATTTTTTGGTAGACTAGGTTTGCTCCTGCTGACCTTTTGTCAACTGCCCATGGATGGTCTGTATCACTCCAATTTTAGGGATGACTGAAACAGAAGTACAGACATTTCCTCTTGTGGGGAAAAAAACCTACAAAAACCCAACCAAAAACCAACACCCCAATAATTTTTTGAAAATCTTCTGGTCATTACACTTGTATTTTAGATCTTGGTCAAAAGAAGGCAGTTTCAGTGGCTAGGTGCCAACTAATTCTGAGTTTATAACAGTGCAAGAGTGTCATTGTTTCTTCCTTGGGAACCAAGTTTTCCAAAAAGGTTTCCTACCCACGTATTTAAAAAGGCCCTCAAACTTAGCATCTGAGCTCTGATAAATCATAGCCTGAGGTGGTCTGGTTGGAAAATGAGAAGCCACTGAATGAGGAAAATGCTGAAATTTCACTCTCCATAGGGATTACGAGTTTCATTAGCCTTGGTGAAAACCACATTTCACTAAATTTAGAGCTGCAGCAGAGCTCAATACAGATAATGCATTTAATATATGCTCTGAGCAGTGAAGTTGAAACTATTTTCAAGTAATTTTCTTCAGTGTTGGATGCAGCCATCCTGTAAGTTTCCTGATAACTTAGAATTTTTCTTTCTCAAAACAGCAAGTGATACTGTTCCAAAACACCTAACATTTTCTATGACAAAAGTGTATCATCATTTCCCATAGAGTCATGTTTTATCGCCACCTGGTAATATAATGTCACAGTATGATAGCACATGCAATTTAAAGATATGTTTTTTCCCAGTTCTGTAGTTATGTCAAACATATGTTGAATAATGTAGAGGCTTTTCTTTTTTTCTTTTTTTTTTTTTTTTTTTTCCATTTGAATCTTAACTCTACCAAATTAAAAACAGTTCAGGTTTGGTGGGGAGGCAAAAACCCCCAGTGTATTCTCCTTAGAAGAATGCAGATGTAGAGATGGTGTATTTATACAAGGCAATAGAAGTGTGCAAATAAGAAAAGAAGTGATGATATGGGAGACAAAGCATAATTCTATGGCAAATATGTGGATATTTTCATAATATTGTTAACTGTGGAAGTATGCCACTGGATTTTACTGTATTATGGGCAGACACCAGACATTTATCTCATTTTTCATAGCATCAACTGTTCAATTTTCTGTGCTGAAGCCTTTAAAAATTACCTTTGGCAATGCATAAGTAAACTCAATTATGTAGTAAATATAAACTTTTCAATAATTAAGGTGATGTGACTTCATGGCCTATGAAGACAATAGCTCTTGGTGACAGTAGTGATCAAACAATACTAAAACAGAAGTTTATTTGGATGTTTGTGTTGGTTCTGGAGAGATTATTGTTAGCAATAAGATTTATACTTCCAGATTAAGTCTGCAATTTTCTAGGACAAAAGTTTTTGTCTCATAGTAGGATTTTGGCTATACATTTTAATCTAAATGTCTAGGTGGTCGTTTACCAATATGCAAGAATTTGGAGATTTTAAACAATTATTTCATCCAGAGGACCGTGTGCTATTAGAAAGAAGTTATATGTCCCATTCTTGTTGATGGCCACTGTACGTGCTCTTTATTTCAAAACAGAATAAGTGCAAATACTTTCTCAGGTTTAAGACATAGGGGAGCCTGGCCAGGTAGAGTTAAATATGTGGTGATGGAATTAATACAAGGTGATAGAATTAATGTCTTGTGAAAAGACAACTGTTTTCAAAGTTACATGCTATGTTCTACATGGCTGAGTAGTAACTAAACCCTTCAAGCCTCTTGCACACCATTTCTCTAAAGGGCATGTATCTTACAGGGATTTTTGTCAGACTTGCCGTTCTCAGCAGGCACTTGTGTTTGCTGGGACTGGAACAGCAGCAAATTGCAGTCTTTCCCACATTACTAAACAGGCAGGAGTATTGCGTAGAATGGAGCTCTACAATAAGAAAGATGAACTGATCTACTGTATTTTGCTTTATTTCTAGGGTGCAATTTATTTTGAAAGGCTCAAGGGTAGCTGGAATTAAAGGTCTCATAAATAAATGTTTTTGTCATTGTTGTTCATTTAAACAGAGTGATTATCTGAAAATTTCACTGCTAGGGCATCTACCAGTTTTTTCAGCTTTTTCAGTTTTTTTCCCCTTGGTGTGAAGGATGTGGTAGCTAAGAAATTAAATTATATTAACAGGATTCCCATGAAACAGACCATAACAGCAGTAAGAAAACCTGTGGTCAAATTTGGAATCAGATGATACAGATAAACATTCATGAATAGTTCTGTCTCAAACCCTGTAATTTATGGTTCACAAGAATTCTGAACCAAATAAGCAACAACTGGGGCACTGTTCCATATTTAAAATCCTGCCTAAATCCAGAGGGATGAATTTTAAGTGTGAAGTCTGACTCTAGGGATGGTGAAGAGCTGTATAAGAGCGAGTAGGTTTTTTGGGGTGACAGACACAATCACTGTTTCCATGAGGCCTAAACATTGAGGAGTGCAGAGGCTTACTACTGAGAATTGTTTGTATTTTTTCAAACTTGATTTAGTGCTGAAAAAGTGTTTTCCAGATAATTGCTGAAATTGAGCCAGTGCAATGTATACTGTGACCTCCACATGGTAGATTATAGACTCTACTAGCAAAGGCATTGCTTAGAGGATTTTTGGAAGAGGAACTCTGTATTCTGCTCTAGTGAATGGCACAGCAGGGAGTTTTTCTTGCGTTCCTTGACCTCTGTAGAAGAGTAATGGCATTAGGGAAAGAAATACATTTCTGTATATAAACAGGTGAATCACAATTGTGTTCCACTTGCTGGGAGCCTAATAGAGCCTTTTCTCATTCAGCAGTTGTGGGAAAAGAAAACCGCAGTCTGCAGGGTTGGGAATTACCTGTTGCCTGCTAATTTTCCTGATAGCTTCAGTTAGGTGCTTCTTTATTTTGTCCCCTAGGTTGTGGTGGAATGTTACCCTTTGTGCAACAGGTGCACATTGCCCACTAGAACTAACTACGTAGTGCAGTGCAGGGTTGTCATATCTGTGGCCTTCTTCCACAAGTGGCTGACAGATCAGCTAAATGTTAATGAACTATCTTTGCCTTTGGGTCTAGGCTCTCTCAACTGTGCAAACTTTCCACATGCTGTTCTATCAGACTATACTTCCTTCAAGGTTTTACAGACCCTTATTTTCCCCTCAGTGCTTCCTTTCAGTCAATCTGCTTGCCTTTACCCTTCTCTCTATTACTCTGGTATGGAACCTACTCCAGGTGTGAGCTTGGAAGGATGAGGACAGGGAAATTAATCTTCTTGTCAGGTAGAGAAAAACTCTGGGCATGCTTTTTCCTCTTTTGTGGTTCCTCAGAGGCATCCCCACTTTGACAAAAGCTTTGGTTTTGAATTCTCTTGCTGAGAGAACTATAAAATGCAGCTTTCACAAAGTGCTGTGAGATGCAGGTGAGATGAAGAGCCAAGTGATATTAGTATTAGAGGAGATAGTTAACTACCCTTCCTCAAAAGCAGCATTTGTCATTCTTCTGTGTAATGGACTTGTTTGTGTCTCTTGAGAAAGAGGTAGTAAGCTAATAATCTACCATCTTTCTTAGGAAGCCAGTTTAAGGAATTGTTTTCAGTATCTCTCCGAGTGGAGTTGACTACAAATTAGTATATTTCCTGCCTGAAATGGATGTATTTTCTATTATTATTCTGTCACACCAGAGCCTGTCTGCTACTTGCTGTGATACTGCTAATATTGTGGCACCTTCATTCCACTGCTCTCTGGAGGCAGTTACCTCCTGTCTACAGTGTTAAGATGAATAAAAGAGAAAGCCTTTAATATGGTGTCTAAGGATAATAATCACCAGAATAGTTTTGCTTCAAAGGCTTTTTATTTTTTTGGCTAGCTTTGCCAGCATTTTTTTATTCAATCCCACTTTTATTTATTAATAAAATGCATTCGTTTACAGAAATAAGTAAAGACAGAAATGAGCATTAGTTTACAGAAATAAGTAAAGACAGCTGAAGATGGTAATTGTTGCAAGGATGTAGTGGTGATATAAAAGTATTTTTTCCAGAAAAACAATGAAACAAAAATGAGATTGATGAGGATTTGCAAGTAAGCTTGCTGCTTCTTGAAATATTATATTCTTTTCTTTGCCAGTAGTGCTGACTGTTGGTTGATTCTGAAGGGAAGATGTGATTAAAATGGGCAAAGCTCATTTCTGACTACTTTCCCAACTCCAAAGAAGAAAACAGAAGAAAGGAAAGGAATAGGGGCCAGAGCTACAGACTAGCTAATTTTAAATAATCTCACCTGTTTAATATGTGGAAGAAATATTTTGTAGGTGGTATGACCTACTCGTTTTGTGTTGCTCCTCTTTGTTGTTTGTTTTTGTTTGCTTTTAATTACAGCAAACTCAAATACCCCAAAACCTTGGACCATAACAGACCTGTGTCGCAAAACTCTCTTTTCCAAACAGTTTTGAATGTAAGGCCTTGAGTATTTAATAGCATCCTCATAATATGGCCTTGGAATTCTTTGTGAAACTCATCCTTAATCACAGAATGAGTTGAGTTGGAAGGCACCCACAAGGATCATCAAGTCCTACACATGGCCCAATACAGCACCATCCCAAGAGTCACACCATGTGCCTGAGAGTGTTGTCCAAACTCTTCTTGTCAGAGTTGTCTGGTGCTGTGACCACTTCCCTGGAGAGCCTGTTCCACTGCACAGCCACCCTTTGGGTGAGAAACCTTTTCCTAATATCCAGCCTAAACTTCCCCTGACACAACTTCAGACCATGAAGAAAAGCAACAAGCTAAGAAGGGATAAATATGTAGGTAACAGTTATCAGAGCAAGTAGAGTGATATTTGGCCATGTGATCTTCTTATTATATACTTTACGTAACTTAGCAGGTAGATACAAAGATATTACAGCTGCTAATAGCTTCTGGCTGTACCTACACATTTCCTGTGAGCTGCATGACCTCAGAGTGCTTTGAAACCTTGAAACCTTGAAATTGTATGTCTCTGTTACAAGCAGTTTCCCTAGAGCTGGAGCATGAGCTCACACAAAGCCCCCGCAGTAGGACTCAGAGGGCCTCAGAAGACGAGTTCAGTTTGCTGACCTCCATGATAAGATGCATCCTGAAGGCAAATCAGTCACTGTATCCTGCAACACATCCTTGAAGAAAGTTTATGTGCTCTCAAAAATACGTGGGGTTTCTCTGCTAGATGCACTAGTTGAGCTGCTGTAGGGCTGTCCCTTGAATAGGGTATTGCGGGGAAATACTGTGCAGAAGTAACTTCGGCTTGAATCTGAGCTTTATACTATTTTATACTACTGTATACAGGCTATTTTTACGCAGTTGTTGAGATGTTATCAGTTAGCTGACAACTTATTCTCTCACCAAGTTACAAGTAAAACAGTAATTTTGAAGTTCATAGTTTCTTAAACTTGATTCCTCACATCATAATTTTCTTGGCATTCCATTTTATCTCTTCTGTTCAATAATGTCCTTTTCTGTAATGTTATTGCTCTGTACTTTGTTTGTCCTCTTTGCTCTAGCTGTGCCCAACAAACCCGTTGCCATGACAGTTCACATTAATGTTAGAAACTGACTTTCAAAAATATGAGGTTTTAAAACCCACTATTTATTACAAAAGTTCCTGCCTAGTTTATAATTTAGAAATCGATTTCCCAATAGTGTTATGGACATTCCAGAAGACAAAAAAGAAGGTTTATCCATAGAGCTGATGGATGCCAAAATCAGTAAGAAAAAAATATTTTCTGTCCAATAGAATATATATGGATGTTGATAGTATTTACCGGTTATGGCCTGCTTAAAACTGCTCATAAACAGCTTAAAACAACTCCTTCACTCTCACAACAAAAGCAAACCACTGTGATCAGTATCAGAGATGATGGAGTTCTGTTGCAAAACTTTTATTTAATTATGAAGAACAAGTGTTCCTTTTTTAATAAAAATCTGTGTGAACATAACACATTTTAGGATTATGCTAAACAAACAACCCTGAGTTCTCTGCGAATTTAAATTTTTCCTCTAGTAATTCACAGGTTGAATGTTTGCTCATTTGAGCTGTGTATCTTTGTCTTTCATTCGTTGCCCAGTGAGGGGCTAAGTGTAGTCAGTGTGTGTCATGTGTACCCAGTGTGGAACATGTGTGTCCCTGTGAAAAACACGTCTGTTCTGTACAGGGCTCTGCACACTTCAAACGAGGTGTACTGCAAGCTATGCAGCTGCTGAATATGGTGCCTGGTGGATCATTCTTTAAGAAGATATATTTTGATCTGTGTTCCAAAGCTTTATGTTTTTATTATGTTTGTAATAGACTCTTGCTTTCTTAAAGCCCAAATCTCTTAAATTTCCCTTTTACTGTTTAGACAATTTGGCTGCTTGCTATTAGGTTTCTATAATTGAAAGAGTTGACATGTATATGCTTGCTGGAGTTGCACAAATGAAAGGAATTCAACGTTTTAAAACCATTCAGCAGTGATAAAATTGGATAGATCCACAATAAGTTATGATATGTATAGATTTCATGTTTCAGACTTCATGCTGGTGCTCTTTTATTGCTAAGATGTTTGTACACATATAGCTATAATTTTAGCAAACACCTCTTCAATTGTATAAGCTCTTGGGCAGGAAAGCTAATCTGGCGGAAAAAAAAGGAAATATTTGCATCAATAACTATATTTATAAAAAATTTACTATGGGAGCTGAGAAGCTTTCACATTTGTTTATGTTGGAGAGTTGTAAAAGTTTCTCTCTCCTGAGAGAGGGAAATGGTACCAGGTTGTTACTACCCTTCACAGAAACACTGCAAGGAAATACTTACTCCTAATATTTCTTGACTCAAACTCTAAAAACAGTTTTATAGAAATAGGTAGTCTGGTCATGTATCTTCAGTAAATCAAAATCCCAGAAAAATGCTAGAAAATAGAAAATGCAAGTATGCAGTGTGCAGGGCACATTTCGGTGTGTCCTTAGTTATGATTTTTTTATGACCTGAGGTAATCCAAGTGAATTTCAGATCAGGGTATATGAAATGAGATGAATAAAGGTCTGCTCTTGGAAGCTGTTATTCATCAATCAATTAACTCAGAAAATTTTAAAAAATTCTCATCTTCCTGCTCCAGCTATATTGAATTAAAATGTGACACCCAGGCAGTTAAATTTTCTCCTTGAAATATGTTCCTTGATCGAGTGTTTGAACATCCGTATGCTTTCTGACGTGAGCAGATGTGGCCACTTCTTCTGCAGTGTGAAGTAAGGAAACATGCTATGTCTCTCCTGGAAAAACACAATATGCCCTTACATGGATACGCATTTTTAAGTAAGATTGAACATATTTGGATGAATGAGAAACAGCTGGCTTTTCTTAAAGGCAATATAGTCTTCATTTTGTAATTGGTGCTGTATCATACATTTATAGCTGTTTGTTTAATTTTTAAATATGAAATGAATCTTTAATTGCTGGCTTACAGGGAGGAACACAATGCTTTAAGCACAAAGTCTAAAATGCAATATTATTTCAGACTGGCCTGAATTCTTAGGGGACATTTCTAGATTAATAACTAAAGAGCCCTGCCCAGTAGAGAACACATTTAAATGGTCATGTTTTAATGCTCTATCAAAATATTGTGATGTATTTTGCTATGTTTAGCTGCTTGAGTCAAACACAAGAGGAAGATCTAAGAGTTTATTTTTAGTAGGTCATATGTTTTAGAACATCTCTATATGCATTTCCATTTAGAAATAGTAATGTATAAATATTTAACCTAAAGTAATTTTAAATGTGCCATTTATCCTTTTCTTGGTGATACCATCATAGTCTGTGATCAAAGAGTAAATTTCAGTATGCTAAAGGTTCTTCTGTCAGCATAATATACTGCTTTATCAGGCACAGTCTTTTTGGATGTCCCCTATGGTTGACACAGTTCAAGTGAGATAAGATCTACAAAGGCAGTGATGGATTCAAGTAAAGCTCATCAATTCTCAAAACTGCTTATTTTATCTGTGCATTTTTGTATTATATGTGCAACATGAGCACAAAGTTTCAAAAACTTAATTTCCTAGTAAGTAAATAAAGTTGTGAGAGCTAATACTTAAAATTGGCTTGTTTGAAAGGAATTCTATTTAACATAGTTTCAGTACCGCTTAAGTGAGTACCTAAATATAAGGTATTTTTCCAGCCAAACTGGAAAAGACAGATTTATTGGACTAACAGCTGCCACCACTACTGATAAGTGCTCAGCATCTGACTTCTCTAGCTGCTGTTAAATCACGTACAATTCCTTAGGCTGAGAAAGTAAATAAAGATAACTGAGTGCAGTAATCTGTGTGAAACCAGGGGAAAGAACATGGGTTGCAGGGAGATCTGAAAGACCACACATAAGCTAATCCCCATGCATGTGGCTTTGCTGTTAATTGCAGCCTCAACATCTGTGTAAATAGCTTGCTAAAAAGCCAGGTTGGTGTTATAAAAATGGAGTCTTCTGGTACTGTTGTCCAGTATGTGGTGCAGAAACATGTAAGTAGCAATAATTGCAGAGAGACACACATTCCCCTTCAAATATTATTAAATGGAAAACAAAACTCGGAATAAACAGGTGGTCTGGAGATACTTTAAACAATTTAATGGTGGATTTCCAGACAAAATAACCTGCACAAACAAGGAAGCAGTTAAAAAAGGGATTCAGCCTGTGCACAAAGGAATAAAGATGAGAAAATGACAGTAAAGGTTTTCTTTGCTATCTTTCTGGGAAAAGATGGAAGAGAAGCAAACAAGATGCTGTTGTGTCTGAAACACTGAGAAGATTGATAAAAGTGCTTCTTGAGTAATGTGACCCCACAGAAGAAGATCATGGACAAGAGGCTGTTGTGCATCTTGTTATTTTTCTACTTAAAGCCAAGCAGAAGAGGAAATAATTATAACAAGAGACGAGAAGTCTTTTGTAGCCCCAGAAACTCTGGAAACATTAAAGATTCCTTGTTAATGACAGATTTGTATGTGGCAGACAAGTTTCTTATGGGAAAGACTGTCAAAGTTTCTTATGGGAAACATATATCCTGTGCAGCAGCAACACTTCCACTAACCACGACTGTTGCATTCTCCAGGGAAGGTATCAAAGTTATAGCGGCTACAAGGAAAAAAGCCCAAACCAATCTACTGGCTCACAATAAAGAAAAGGAGCATTAGGAGACATTGAGGCTGATACTGTTGTTTAGGGCAGACATCAGAAAGCAGCATGAAAAGCAGAAAAACAAGCACTCAAGTCTATGGACAGGTATAAGGACTAGAAATACTTCTTATCCCAAATCTGAAACTAACATCATACTGGTCAGCAGGAGTATGGGTAATGAAAGAAGCCTATTGAAGTGGTTGCCATGTGTAAGTCATTCCCAAACTAATATATATATATATATATATATGTATGTATGTATTCATGTCAAATAATGTTCCAAGATATGTTATTAGACTGGCAACCAATTACAATCCAGCTACCTTGTAATTCCAACCAATAACTGAGCCTGAAAAGTGGTTAGATTTAAGAAAATTGTCAACAAAGTGATCAGAGATAGTAAAACCTTTCTGAAGCCAGTGAAGTGAGTACATATTGTCCATAAAAATCCCTCCTCCTCCAATGATAAGTTATTTGTTAAAATTTCCAGTAGTCTGAATGGGACTGTACCTCCCACTGTTGAACAGCAATGAAGTCCTTGATGAAAAAGAGAAATGAAAATTGTCTAGCAGCATGTAAATATATTTCAAGGAAAAGGACACCTACAGTGCAGGGTTGTTTTAGAAGTATATTCCCATGTTTACTATATGAGACAATGAAATGTTTTTAAACTTCCCATAGAAAGGAATTGGCAAACATACCAACTACCACACTGTGTACAATAATTATTTACAGCAGACTACAGTGGTAATATAGTTCCAAATGAAATGAGGGAGGTAATATTCAGATAAAATCAGAACCTGTACTGAAGTCACACTGAAGTCATTAGCCTTGTCCAGAGACTGTGAATATAGGATCTGTTTTAGGATAAAAATACAGTTTTAGGTGAAGTTAAGTACAAGATTTGGTATAATAAGGCAAGGCAACTACCTTTACTATTAGCATTGGGCTGATCACAAGTAGCTTTAAGTATCTGTCTGTCTTCGAAGGAGTTCTAATGTCAGCTGAAACACACACAAGAAAAAGTCCTAAGAGCAGTACTGATGACATTCTTGAAGGTAAATGAGGCATCAAGAAACAAGCAACATGCAATATGAAGGTGCAACAAATTATGAGCGAATACTGTGGAAAGTATATTAATGAAAACATGGTCAAGGAGAAGGTGAGAGGAACTGAGCTCTGTAGATTTCTAGGAAATAATTTTCAGGCCTTGAGATGCTACTAGGAATATGTAATATTGATGTATATGACAGGTGGCAATGAGGATGAATAACTGTCTTCCTAGATGCTGCATGCTCTTACAAATAGTCTTTGATACAGGTTTTGATACATAGCAATCCAATGTAAGAAGAGTCATGTGTCCAAGAACAAACATTTGAAGAATAAAAGTACTACAGCCAAAGTGTTTGCCTAAAGTACTTGTTCTGCTGAAAGGCCTGCAGGAGTTGTTAGCATCAAGAGACACAAAAAATTTGCTTTAAGAAAGAATTGTGGACCAAGCTTTTTGCAAACAAACGTTTCCACCAGCTCTCTTCTATGTACCAGTGCTGTGAACATCCCATCAGAAAAACTGCATCCCAAGTTGAGTGTTGTGAAGACTGCATAACTACGTAGTGCAGAGCAAGAGCCACTGGTAGTAGCTGACACTGAACTGACTCTTCTGAACAGAGATGGTGAGATGGATTCCCGTGATGAACTATACTGTTGTGTTTGCTTCTTTTCTTAATGTGTATGTGCCCTCTCTCTCAACATAACTCTATACTCTTAGTAGAGATTAAGGAGTAAAAGAGTTTATACTCTGGCATTGACCAGATTGTGAGGACCATGTAATGCATGAAGCTGTTTCTTGCATGAGATGATGGGTGAGCTGTGTGGTGGGGACGTTTTGTTTATAGACTGTTAAGTCGTAATCTTAGGAGCTGGCATGAAATGGACAGCAGTTCATGTGTGAAATGAGAGACATCATTAAGTCTGGTCAGAGAGCTGCCTGCTTGGCAGACAAAAATATTTAATTGAGAGCATGTATATTACTGAATGATGAACTCAAAGACAATATGTGATACAGTTTTTACCCATCTCAGTTCTGGCAGAAGGTGAGAATAGATTTTACTTTTGGTAACAGTCACCCATAAGACGCACATTATTTCTGAGAAGTGCCTGATGAAGGACATGCAGGCAAGAGTCTAGGGAGCCCCAGGAGGGTTTGCAAAGTATGTGTTTGGCCTGAGATTACTGTACTCACACAATAGTCCACTCTGTGCTGCAGCTGGATTTAACTAAATTTGCATCAACAGAATTTGGAGCACAAGGGCACCTTCTCATGGGTAGCACAAAATGATGATACAGCACAGTTGGTATGCTGTACAGACAAGCAGGAGACTGTTGACTTAATGCAAAACAGAAAGAAAGGCAGGCAGGAAAAGATCCTAAAAGATAAGCAAGAGAGTCCACGGGAGCAGATAAGGGAATGCAAAGCTAAACACAGAACAGTGAAATGGATGAGTGAAGGTCTTCTTGTTGTGCCCAGATGGTCAGGTTTGGATTCATGCAAAACAATGCCATAAGGCAGCAGTACAAGATATGGTGGGATCCTAAATATTTGAGTAACAAATAAAATTGAAGAAGACCCAGGATTTTTGAGCAAATCTTAGGAAAAAGATGTGTTGATATAGGAGAGACAGAATAAATTAGTAAGAGCAAAATGGAGTGAACACTATGTGCAGAATGCAGAGAGCTACTCTTTGGAAGCCTGTACTCCAACAGCAGCTGATAAAGTAAGAAAAGATTAGTGGACAGTGGAAAAAAATTATTAGACCTGCTTGTTCAGCCTGAGAAATCCTAAATGATCAGCAGCTATATTCAGAGAAAAGATTATACTCTTATTGTGGCCTTCCTGTTGAAAACACTTAAATACACAAGGGAAAAAAAAGAAAATATCCTGAAATAAATCAAATGTATTATAGATATCTTACATGAAACAGTAGTAACCTTCCGTTTAGACTATTCATTCTGTTTGGTCACTTAATTTCACTTAGGCCATAAATGAAATAGGAGATAGAGAATAGTAATGAGAAGGATCAGAGGCATGGATAGAGTTCCATACATGCAGAGATTAAAAAGATTAGGGTATTTACGTAACAACAGAGATGAATAAGAGGTGAGATGAGTAAGAGGTGAAATGAAAGAGGTGTATAAATTATTAATGGTTTAGAGAAGGTCAAGGAGGTGCACTGATTTAACTGTCTCAGAACTCAGGAACAAAGGGTTCACAAAAAAATCACAGCCTTTCAGTTTTAAACTGATAGCAGAAAATCCTTTTTACACAAATGTGGCATCACTCCCTCAAGATCTGAGGCAGTGAACTTCATGGCATTAATAAAAGGGTCTGACATTTCTTGCTAACTTGGTTAATCAGCCAATAACATTTGATCTGAATATTTAAGAATCCTCAATGTATTGGTCCTTACAAAATGCTTCTAATGCAGAAAAGTATTATCATGCCACTAATTGAGTGAATAGAACTGGCACTGGGGCAACACTAGATGATTTGCCTTGGACCACAGACAGAATCTTATGTAGAGACAAACTGAATTTTAGATTGGTACTTTAATATGTGGACAATCTTTTATTTTTTGCCATTATTTATTTATGTTGGTGATGCACAGTTGTTCTGATACAGCTGGCTGCACAGCCTCTTATGCAAGCACTTGGGTCATGTGTCATGGTGCTTTCCATAGTCATGTGTCCAGCACCTAATGGACTGACCAAAGGATTTACACTTAAATTTGATTAGTCCTCGTGGAACTGGGCTTACTGAACATTCCCAAATCAATGAGGTTGAGTATACTTGCAAGAAGTGGTGCTTCCCTGAAGAGATGGAAATATTGCTGATTCTCCATGTAGCATATGTTTGTCCATATCTATCAAGGAAATCTTTGGCTGTTTTTCAATGCCACCTCCAGAATCACTGATCTATCCCAGTCTCTGCTGTTTGCTTTCACAGAAGCAACACTGACATTTTCTCATTTTTCTCTCACTACCATGTGCTGGGCTGATGGAAAAGAAGACTGGGCGCAGAGCTATTCAGGTGGCTGGCAGCTACCTCCTCACTTGTGCCTCAGGAAAAATAAGAGAAGAGAGTAAACAGACTTAATCAGTTGTTTTGGCAAGTCATATATAGTCCATGTTTCTAGATGAGTATTGCCAGTTAATGGTGATGTTTAGTGCATGACAACAGTAATGTGGCTTGTATTAGAAATATTCAAAGAATGGCTATTATCTGGGATCTAAGTTTTCAGGTTGTAATCTAACTTTTATCTACCAGAGGTGAGGAAGGAACTTTATGCATCATTATGGTATCAAACAACTTCTTATTAAGGAAAGAAGTTTAAACTGTTGCATGAGTTATCTGCCTATGGCTACTATGGAGGATAGGATAACAGATTCAAAGAATTGTTGCTTTGATTGAATGCAAAAAATCCAAAGTAGAAACCAGTAAAAATTCAGCATGAGCTATTTGGATGTTACTGGTTCTTCCTTTGAGTGTAAAATGGTAGAATTCACCCTTTACAGTGGCGTGAAAGACAAACCATGCAAACAGGGTTGTTATTTAGTTAATATGTATTCTATGTCTGTAATCTTTGTTCTGCATGAATGTATAAATATAAATGCAAAGGTTTTCTGAAAAAGCCTTTTAGGATACCTGTGCTCTACTGAGGCAAAAAAACCCCAACTGCAAAAACCCCCCTAAATCCCGAAAAAAGGCAGCAAAGAAAACCACACAAGATTTTTGCTTCTAGTTCAGAACTCTCACTTTACTTCCAATAGAGACAGACTAACAAAGGCTGCCAATTCAGCCCAAGGAAAAGGGATTGGCCAAGACCTGCAACTTCAGGTTCTGAACTCTGCTATTACACTGACCATAATCTTGTTTCCTAGTAGTCTCTTTTCCTAGTAGCCTCTCTCGTTTTATTTAATGACACTACAGAATTTCACTGGTTAGCAACACCAAATAATAACACACATGGTTCTTTGTGTCCACAGAAAATACCTCAAAAATGCATCCTGATTTTGCCTTCATTCTTGTCACAGGCTGGGGGTCTATTCAGCTGAATATCTGAAATGGCATCACATGCAGTGAGAGTGTGTGCTGTACTTGTGCATTTGTCCTCAGATAAATGGTGGTGCAAGAGAGGAAGGATATCCTATTTTTCTAGTAAATCTGTGCCTCATAGCCAAGATAGGTCCTTTTCTTCAGTTATTTTTCACTACTAATTTCCTAAATTTGTGGCAGAAACATTGCAATTAGGTTCTCAAGTAAATAGTGTTTTAGTCCAAGCTCTTCTTTCCGTTACTTCTGTCCTCAGATCATTCCAATTTTAATCTGCAGATTTATTTATTTTTGTATTGACAGTGCTTCTTGGTTTGAGTCATCATACCACTTATTTATATGCCATGATCATGAAAGAAAATTTAACAACTCACTCCAGAACTGATCCTTGAGTAAGTACCATTAAGCACCTTCCACTGTCAAAATGCCCCTTTCAAACTGTCAACTACCCAACACTCTATTTAATTTTTCCTCTCCATCTAACAGTTCCTCTTTTACCTCTTTCTTCTCTAGCACTATTTATTAACTTCCCACATAGCCCTGTATCAGCTATTTTACTGTAGACTGGACACAGGACATCTAAGGATTTTCTTTTATAAGCCAGC
This sequence comes from Pycnonotus jocosus, assembly GCA_013400435.1. Lineage (NCBI taxonomy): Eukaryota > Metazoa > Chordata > Aves > Passeriformes > Pycnonotidae > Pycnonotus > Pycnonotus jocosus. Next base: position 522,091 of record VWYP01025775.1, on the reverse strand, counting down.
TCTCTTTAAAAAAAGAATGCTGTCAAATTTAGTCTGGACTTATCAACCCTTGAATTAATTTTTTGTTTATTTCTGTCTATCATCTGTTTGAAAGCACTGTGTTCTAGTAAGGTCCAAATATTGCAGTAACTGGATCACTTTTTCTGTTTCACTGCTTCATAAACACCAGCTCAATAAATGCTGCTATCTGTTCATATGGCAACTTTAGACATTTATTAAAAATATTTTCATGTGAATGCATGTGATAAGGCTTTCAGAATACCAGCTTGGAAATTGATAGATGCTGTAGAAAGCCCCCTAAGTTTTATTTCTACTTCCTCTGTGGTCAGTACCATCCCACACTTGGATTCCCAATATCCAACTTTGCCTCCAGGCTAAGATCAGTGCCCTTTCTGTAGCCTGAGGAAACATTAATTTAGTTTTGGATCTATACATCTTGTTTTTCACCCTATGTCACAAACCAGGGAAGCTGCTAATCTTGAGGACTTTCAAGGCTGTTCCAGTGGATCTACCCCACTGGTGCATTCTCTCATCATATGGTAATTTTGAGAGAATTTCAGCCAGCTTCTTTGTAATTAAAGACTTGGAAGAAAATCTTTGCCCCAGGAATAACTTCCAATAATTCAAGCCAACACACTTCAGCTTTTTGTCAATGCCTCTTTGGTGTTCAGTGCATATACATATATACATATATAAATAAAATTAATTCCTGTGATTCTCAGCCAGAGGCCTCCTGATTTTTTTTTTTTTAATAACCTGTTGGAATTTCAATAGAGGGGAGGTTTTTCATGTATCCATGTCTGCTGTCTTGAGCAAGGCTTTAGCTGCTAGCACACCTTGGCCTCTCCCACTGAGCTCTGAGTCAAATTTTCCTTCATGTTGTTTTCTGTTGTATTCTACTGCTGAAGTGTTATCTGTGGTTTCTCATGCTTTTTTAATGTTTAATTTCTGTCCTGTAACTTCTTTGTGGTCTGAAATTGATGTGTGGATAAGAGCAGCTTCCTGCATTGCAAAAAGGACTGAGCTGGGGGACTGGCTTGTCATGGCAGGATTTTAGCTCATCAGGCTCAAACTTTGCCTTTACAAGCCCTGTTCTAGTTTTATGAGTTCAATATTCCCATTAAAATAAGCAGAAAGGTAAAAGAAAGGTAAACCATCAGAATCTTCATTGGCTTGGCTGCCTTTGCATTAGCCCTTTAGCATTGCTAATACCTTGAATGTTGCACCCTTCTGCCACCAGAATTGATGCATAAAATTTTTCATACCATCTGCAATATACATACACATCTTATGTTCACCTTAGCAGAGGAAACTGGATTGTTTTATTTGCCTTGGTGGCCTGGAGTTCATATCTCTCAAAGAAACATCATTCTTCACTGTGATTTAGCACTTCCATGTGATGCTATGCTAAGTGACACAAGACCTTTGTTGGTGCACTGGCATGCATAGTGACATGATGACTAAAATAATAATAATGTTGTGGGAAAAACAACAGTGTTACAGAATGTGAAGTATTAAGTACAAGGGTTACCTCATGGATCTGGGAAATACTACAGCATAAAAACCACAGATAAGATCACCAAAATGACTGAATTTCTTTTGTACTCAGAGGGACTGACGGTTGTGAAAAAGATTAAATCTTAGATGATCAAATAGACATTCACAGCAGGTGTAAAAGCCTCATATTTGCCAACAGGAAGTCATGATATGCAGACATTATGCAGGAACAAACATTTCTTTTGCGTGTGACTAATTACTACAGGGTTTGAAGTGAATGGGGGGTTATATCATGTGTGAGTATAAATTCAGCATCTCATGCAAGATTAGCAATCAGATCTTTTGGATTTTGCTTTAGAAGAAGAGCAATTACCACTGATCATGAGCAAAGATAAATGCCTGAACTACATTTCAAAGGTTTGTTTCTAAAGAAATCATAACTCTATAATGACTGCTCACTTGATGAATTTCCTTTTTCATTCTGATAACAGATCAAGGGTTAACTGAGAGCATCTACATGTTTTCTTTTTGGTTCAGATGATGCTGTCCTTTTTTGTTTAGAGGTAAAGAGGGAAAAGAAAGAAATAGCTTTCAGCTAAAGTTTACACCGTAAAAGTTATTCTCATTTTGGGACCAATTCTTTATTGATGTGGCTCATTAAGAGAACTCCTTTCACAAGTTGGAATTACTCATTCAAGTAAATGAACTAAAATGAAGGCACTATCTTTTAAGATTAAATGATAAAAATCTATGAATTAGACACTTATAACAGAACCGTTAACAATTTTTAATTACAGTACAGCTACCAGCCATAGCACTAGTGTATGGTAATACCTACTCATTCTTTTGCCTGCTCTTTCACTGTGACATATCATTATGGAAGGATTATTTAAGTCTTATTTTTAGATTTTAGAATAATGCAGACAGAGAACAACCAAACCTGGAGGTGCTGTATTAACAGCTCACATGTTATTTCAGGTGGTTTGAGCTAAAAACAAACAAACACACAGTAAAAAAAAAAAAAAGAGTTTTGTGCTCAGAGGGGCAGTTTATGGGGCTCAGAGGGACTCAGGGTCCAATCCTGTGTGGTGTGCAATCAGAGAACAGTCTCTGGACTTGTTAAATGACATTATAGTCTTTAACATTCCAATTAGGTGCCAAAAAAGGATTCGGAGGCCTTTAATGAGAAAGTTGTGACAGACTCAGTATATACTTTTCAAGTCTGCAAGACTTGTTTGTCCGTGCAGCCTACTCAAAAAACTGAGAGATCTGGTCTGGGACCATAGGTGACCAAATTAAGCACTGCTCCTAACTCTCCATCTACAAACTGTGTAATGCATACTGTGGATAATTGATTGCTGCTCAATATAGATTCCTAGGCAGGCTCCTAAATCCTCTTTGTGCACTGTTATCATATTCCCTTATGTGTCTGTCTTTCTGTCTGTCTTGGGTAACTCTTTTATTAAGAACATATTACAGTCTTTCTGTGGAAGGACCCTAATGAAAAATGGTATTGGGAAATAATATCTCTATAAGGATGCACAAGAATTTGGGTAATGATTCTTTGATAAAACATTCTTTTGCAAAAAAGGGGTCACTTAGTAAAACTAGAACTTTCTGCAGAAATACACACATTTTCATGAAGTGTCTTCTGGGTGAAAGCTTTCCAGGTGCAGGGACAAAGACTCGGCTCTCCCATCATCAGCTGATGGCACTTATCTGAGATATGAAAGACTAACAGTTCAGGGGCATAAGTTGGTTTAATTATCAGCTCTATAGAGCTGTAAGCTATAGTAAAAGCTCTATTACCTTAATTGGCAGGATGTTGATTGGGAGATGCTTCTCCTTGCATGCTTCTGTTTCAGAATTCCGGCTTCTGAATATTGTGTAAATTAATGATGATGTAACTTGTGCAGAAAAAAATACCCACTTCCATGACATCTGAAGTAAAACACCTGATTTGTTCTTGTTTCTAAATACCAGCTATTTTAGCTTTGATACAGAAGCTGTTTCTTGTTTTCCATTTTCTCATATGATTTCTCTCTAGTAGATTGTGTGGGCTTTGAGTCTCAGATGATCCAAATTATTTTTCATTTGTGATGAAATGAGAATATACTTGCCTTAGCATTATCAAAAAGCTCATAAAAAGGAATGCATTGAGATATCCTTTTAAGGTTTTTCGCAAAAGATAAGAAAGGTCTTGCTGTCATAAGATGGAAAGCAGTTGGAATTTTTATAATAAACTGCACTTTTGTGTGCAAAATGTAAGAAATCCCTGCCACTACCTTGTATAAATCAAGGTTGTAATATTTATTAATATCTTCTGAATATACATGGTCATTTTTTCTGTGGAGGTGTCTTGATATGATTTGCCTTGACACTGTTATGCTGAGGAATAAATACGAGAACTGAGAAAACACAGGATGATAGAGAATATGTACAGCATTTAGAACATATAAAAGAAGGCATTTAGTGTATTGAACTTCTAAAAATGCACTTTGAATTGCTGTCTACGTTTTAAGATACAAATTCACCTCCTCTTATATGAGCAAATTAAAAAAATAAAATTAACCTTCCCTCCCATAGTTCCTGATACAGCCTTAACCAAACCTCTCCATTTGCAAATTTCTATATTGGTAGCCTTTATAGCTCTATTTCCTAATTCCTTATTATCTGCCCATCAAAATATGTGCCTAGATCTGTTAAGATCCGTGTAATTCCGACTGCAGTGCACTTCAGGATCTGTCTTTTTGGTTAGGTGAATGGCTAAAAATTATAGGAAAGGAATGTATGTGGGTGTGTTAATCTTCTACATGTGTTGCTGAAATGAAGAATTGATATAGAGATTAACAGACTGACGTTAGTGCAAATGAAAATTTGGTATAGCTTTTTAAAATACAGACCCTTTTGGCTTTGGTTTATGAGAGCTGTCAAAACTGTACATTATCTTTAAAACAAATCAAAACATTTTCCCCTGCATCATTCTAATATTACTTAGCTCTTTTGCAATACAAAGTAGCTGCCAGAGCATGTGATCTTTAAGGTTAGAATGTGTGTTCATCACTGATGGTAGGTAAAACCATTCAAGCAATAGTATCCAAATTGTCCTGGGATATTCAGTGTTCAGGCTGTGCCAAGCATCTCTTATTTTTCCCACTGTGTTTTGGACTGGTAATTGGGAAAAAATTGCAAAAATCCACAATCACGTGGATCTAGTGTTCTTCTTGTTGCTTAGAAATACATGACATTTTGGAAATAACAGAATTGTAAATTTAAAGCTACTTCCACACAAATGTCACCTGAACAAGCAGTGCTTCTTCAGCAACAGATTGGATTCACAAAAATTCCATTAGGTTTAGGAGTCACATTCAAATGAAATTAAAATTCTTTGATTGTTAAATAAACTGCCAAAGTCAGTGTGATGGTAACAAACAGGTTAATAACCAACATTAGATGTGCCTCAACCCTTATCCTATTTTAAAGATAAAAACTGACTAATACCATAGCAAGCAAGAGTTTCACCTCCCTCTTTTTTAAAATTTTCTCCTTCTTTCTATTGAAATATCTCTGCATAATGCCAGTGGATTACTTTCTTTATGATTCCTCTTTAGACAAGCCAGTCTAGGATGCTGCTGATTGTATTGCAGTATTGCCCTGTGTGTACATTATCCTATTATTAGGGATGTGAGATAGAATCTGATTACTTCTCACCTTGGGATGTAATGCTGTAGAATGGATGCAGTCCTGCACTGACAAAAAATGAGTGCATTTAAGCATCCACCTTCTTCCTCTCACTTCATTATCAGCTGCGTTTTAAAACTAGAATTTAATTTTATCCAGATGATTCTGCTCTGCATTTCTTCAAAGCATTAAGTCTTTCTACACAACCCTGTTCACACTTGCCTGGAGTAATGAAAGCAGGTAAGAAAATGGAAAAACCCCATTTTCAGAACTTTACCTTTTCATTTGTTCCATATTGTATATGATATGTGTTCCATTATTGAGATACTATATTGACAGGTTTATAACTTCTTTTGTTTGTCATTGTAAGGCACAAGGTGATCGATTTTCTGGATAGTCCTGAACGGAATGCAATCCAGCAAGCAGGCATCTGACTTTGGAGCAATTTTCAGTTATGTTTTGAAAACAGTGCCCAAGCACTGGTCCTGAGCTAAATAGTTAACCTTTGTGTGCTTTTCTTAATCTCTGAAATGAAACTGAAACTGTTTCCTTATTTCCAGATAAATTATAATGCTTACATCTACATCAATATTTGTACAGCTTTCTGAGATCTTTAAAAAGAAGCTGCCAGTGTTATTATTATTTTATTACTCTACCTTTTGAATTATGTAACTGTACTACTTTTTACCCTTTGAAAGATGGATTTTACTTTGAGATTTCATAATTGTCTCCTATGACACTCCTGCTTTGAGAATTAATACCTTTAAAAATCAGGAATTTAACTCTTATTCTAAAGGAATATAGTTTGAAGTTTTTGGATGTTCATGTAAAGAGGTGAATCTTTTGTAAACATATCTAAATTTGAATATGAAGCTTGTCTGAAAGAAAGAAACTGCACTGGGATAAAATATGTAATGAATATACAGTTTTAAGTTGCTCTTAATGTTTTCATTTGGTATATGATTTCCATTCACTTTTAGTTAGTTCTGTGTCACCAGAACTTTCCCTCTTTTTTTATTCCAAAGAACCCCTTGGCTCATTCATTAAACAGGATGGTCCTGCTCTGGGGTTTAATCAAAGCTGAGTAGCAATGAAGGCTGTTGTCTCTGAATACTCTTTTATTGTGTCAACATTCCTTCTTTTGTTCTATTAGTGATTTTAGCTTTTCATGTCCTGCTCGTTTGTTTCTTTTTTTCAAGGACTGTGGGGTACAGGACATTCCAATTACCAGCCCATAATTCTCTGTTCTTTCAGACATCTCATAGATACATCCACAAGGATACCTCAAAGAAGCGAATTTATAAATAAAAAAGGTTAACAAAGTAAAAAGAAAGCATGATCTTGATTGCTTCTGTGTTTTTCTTGCTCTCTCTTCCCAGTATTAAAGGCTGACTCTAAAGAATAACTGATTTCAGAGGCAATGAACTAACTGATAAGTGCCAAATGTCTAACCTGCTCTCTATTTCAAATGTTAACCACAGCACATCGGGAATATTGATGGGTAAATAAACAATAAAAGAATATGAGAGGGAATTATGATTCTGGTACACTTAAGAGCAGTAGGTACTGTATACCTTGACTTCTCAGAGATGCTCACAGAGGAGCTGAAGTGTGGGCTACATGAGCAGGCAATGAGGGGGATTGAAAACTGAGTGAACAGCTGAGCTCTGAGGGTTGTGATGTGTGGCACAAAACCTAGTTCGAGGCCAGTAACAAGCAATGTGTCCCAATGATTGATACTGGATCCAATACCCTCCCTTGAAGTGTTTATATTTCTCACTTGACCTGCTGGCAACACTCTAATTCAGCCCAAGGAAATGTTACCCTTTTTTTTTCCCCCTGCAAGGGCACACTGCTGGCTTGTGTTGAACGTGGGGATGAACAACCCCTTGCACCAATAAATGCTGGGGGCCACCCAGCTGGAAAGCAGCTTGGAATAAAAAGGCCTGTGAGTGCTGATGGTATCCAAATTGAACGTGAGCCAGCTATGTGCCCTTGCAGCAAAAAGCTACTTTATTGTTGGGATGCATTAGGCAAGTCAAGGGAGGCGATCCTTCCTCTCTACTCAGCACTGGTGAGGCCACACCCGAGAGTGCTGTGCCCAGTTCTGGGCTCCTCATTACAAGAGAGACATGGACATACTGGAGAGAGTCCAAAGAAGTGCCATGAAAACTGTTAAGAAACTGGAGCATCTCTCCTATGAGTAAAGGCTGAGAGAGCTGGGACTGTTCAGCTAAGAGAAGAGAAAGCTGAGTGGGATCTCACCAATGTATACAAATAACTGCAGGGAGAGGGCAAAGAGGGTAGGCCCAGACTCTCTCCAGTGGTGCCCACTGACAGGAGTGGAGCTGATGGGCACAAACTGAAATGCAGGAATTTCTCTCTGAACATCAGAAACCATTTTTTTCCAATGAGGGTAACTGAGCACCGGCACAGGTTGCCCAGGGATGTTATGGAGTCTCACACATTGGAGATATTCAAAAGCTGTCTGGACATGGTCCTGGGCAACAAACTCCAGGTGACCCTGCTTGTGCTGGGGGCTGGGACAAGATGATCTACAGAGGTCTCTTCTGATGTCATCTCTGATCCTCTTTAAGTGAATGTTTTAAATAAAAGTTAACATGCAGATTCAAAATACATTGAAAAACATGATATTGATTATCTAGGGCAAATTCTCAACATAGAATAGGAGATTTTTAGGATTTTCATTAGTGTGCCTGAGAAAATGCTGTTACATCGTGAAATGTCAAAGAGTAAGTTTACCTCTAAATATGCCATGACAAATACAATAAAAAAGGTTTCCAGACAGATGGGTGTCAGAATTAGATATATTCTTGTGTGGAAAATGAGACTGCCCCCATGCAGACATTTTTGTAAAGAAAATTATAATAAAAATGTGAAAATAATTGAAAACTGAAATACAAATTCAATATACATTACTGCTATTATTGAAACTTCATGCCCTTTAACTCAAAAGAAGCCTTATAAAATATTGCGCTGAACTGCTGCAAGACTGAAGTTATTAAAAAGGACCATAGTAAAAGTACTTCTGCATTAGGAATTGAATATTTTTGTGGGAAATATGGGCTGAGAATCTGTAGTGATAATAATAGAGTGGACATGTAAAAGTATATTTGGACACCCCTGATATCTGAGCACAGTTATGCAGAATAGTTAATTCAAGCAGCACTGTTCTTATTACTAAAGTAGAACACTTAAAAAATTCTAACTCTGCAGATAACAGAATTTATTCCAAAAGTACTCTTTGATGTATAATTAGGTAGATACCATTTTTTCCCCCTGTTAAAGTTCTTAAGATGTGTTATCTTGAACTTCAGCTGACTTTATAATGATTCATTGTAGCAAAAGAAATTATATAGTGTAGAAATATTTTTACTGTGGTAAAAAGGTCTGAAACTAGTCTCTTGCTGTCCACAATTTTCAGTGAAATCCTCCTGCTAAAGGGAAGTAAGAAATATAGGAATACGTTGTTGACATCCTCAGGAGAAGTCAAATGAAAGCCTTGGAAACAAATCTTGCATCTGTTTCCTAGAGGAACAGTAGAAGCGTAATTTTTCTTCATAAGGGATATTCACAGCTGTTTGGAATATCACTTTAGAGGATTCTTTCTGTTCTTGTGGGCTTTGTTTTCCCTGATCCTGCCTGTGCTGCAGCAGTTTGTTTGCTAGCAAACTGTACCTAGTAAACCAGTTTGCTTCCCGTGAGCCACCCTTGCACCATCAGTGCACCATTGTTGTCCAGGCCTGGTTGAATGAGGTGTTGGAAGTCAGAAATGAAAATCTGATCCAGTCTCCTATTTTTCCTTCTGATTTTCCAGTAGGATGGTATGATTCTTCTCTGTAATGAAGGCATGTCTATGCACCTCCTAGACGTTTCCATAGAATCATGGAATTGTAAAGGTTGGAAAAGGACAATTTCGTATCATCACGTCCAGCCACTTAGCTCTGCTTGCCTTGCTTACCTCTCTCAAGTTTGTACACTGGGTGAGAATGTGCTAAGCAAGCCCCTATCTTCATTCCCACCCATGTCACCTCTTGGTATGGCCTTTTTACTTACTGGTCCCATGTCAGGGCACCAGCTGCCTGGCAGTGCTGCACACCCCATAATTCCTTGAGGAAGAGTATGTGCTATGAAATTTAAGGCTAGAATATATAGGCTATTCCTACTACTGTGTGTTTATGTTAGAAAGAGGAGAAGGTGCCTGCCCTTGTATGCTGAGGTTTGGATTGCTCCCAGAGAGCAGGCTTGGACCATGGGATTGAGTTGATCATCATGTAAATTTTGGAAGTTTTGTTATCTTTTAGATACCCTGACATCTGGTAGAACTGGGACTTCATTTTTCACCTGTTGTGAAGCCACTTTCAGGTGAGGAGAATGGACTGGATGCACTCACAGCACACATGTTTCAGAGGGCACATGCTGCTTTGCTCTGTGCCAGCTGGAATTTCTGAAAGGTTAGATGGTTTGTGTTGAAGTACATGGAAATTGGACACAAGTAAACGAAGGTCAAAGACAGAAATAAATGTAGCCAAGGTCCTCTTCTGCCAGAATGGGATGGTGTTTCTGAGTCAAGCAGACACAGTAAAAATGTTATTCAACCGTTTGCCCTAAAAATGGAGCAAGATCCACGGAGCAGTTCCAGTCCTAAATAAATAGTTCTGCCTGCATATCTTTGACAAAAAGAGACTGTACTTTGATTTCAAACTCTTCAAAGCATTTCTCTATGCCTACCAGCACAGTTTCCTCCTTCAAATAGCACTACTTCATCACAGTCAGGAGTGGATCATCTTCACAGTAGTGGTAAAGCCATGTAGTGAGAGATAGATGGTGTTACTGATTTCAACAGAAGGTGCCAGACTCTGAAAAATCTAATAATTATGTCTGGTTTGATATATTAATATAGGCTTAGGAAAGTAACTTTATGGGCCAGTGTTACAAAAAAAGATTATTTATGCCTTTGTTTCCTAACACTCTTATGTTTGAAGAAAGCTAGTTTAAAATAATCCCTTGAGAAATTAGATGCAGCTATTAAAAACAGAGACACACAAGCAACCTAGCTTTGGTTTGCTCTTTTGTACAGCTTTTTCATTTTGATTGTATCTTGGTATAAATCCTTGTCATTAAGTACTCATATACCTTACAGGCAGCATTTGATGTTTCCTTATGAATGAATTGGATCTGTTCCAGTAGCAGATACTGTAATACTTATAATTTACTTTGACAGTAGATTATGTGAAACTGAATGTCCCAAGGCATGCAAGTAAATCACATCAGCCTCAGGTTCTCAGCCATTGTGACTTTTGCTCCTTTGATACTGGTGCTATAGATTCCCTTGCTTGTTCGGTTTGACTGGTTTGCCTTCTCTTATCCCTCATTTCCTTTACACTCCTACCAACTCACTGACTAATTTCCTCCTTGAATTTTAGAATTCAGTGGCATCTCAAGGAAAGTCAGAAATGGCTGAGTGCAGGAAAAAAGTAGAGGAAGAGAGGTCCCCTTGCTGCATTTGCAGGCAGTGCAGTCACAGTGTCGCAGATGAGAACTAGAAAGTGAAACTGTAAGAAAAGGTGGTTCTTCCTTAGTGCTATTTTCCATCTCACTGCTGAAAGACCTAATTAGTTGAAGGCATCACATGAGACTTTATCTGGACATCTATGCTCTTACCTCTTTTTTTTAATTTAGCATCAGGGCTTCTTTTCTTGAGCCCCATGGGAGGTTCACTTTTTTCACACTTGACAAGTATGCCCCTGCTGTGTCTCCTCATGTTCTCATTCAAGAATAAAAAGATGGGATGGCTACATCCACTCATTAAATATCTTCCAACTTCTTCAGAAATCCTTTGCTTTACCTTTATTTTTTTTTCTTCTTCTTTTTTTTTTTTTTATTTTTTTCCCAACCATGATCCATTTTCACCTGTTTTTGGTGAATATACTCCTCTCCATGGCTGTACCTGTGTTGTTGTGCTGGACAAAATGACATCAGTTGCAAACTGGGTTGAAAAAGAGTAGAGGCTGCCTTCAAAGGTTTTCAAGTATGTTAATATACTCCCTAATCCAGACTCCAGTTGTGTCAGTGATGCAGGAAAGTTCAAATGGAAGGAAGGGCACTATTAGTTATGGGTCAAATGACAGAGGAAGAGCAGACAGTGAAGTATGGGCTATGTTTACCTGAAGCAAACTGCTAGCCTCAGTTGTGCTGCACTACAGATAAATATCATTACAGTGTTCTGGTTTCAAACACCTACATAGGCATGAAGGAACCCTGAGATGTGTGTAAAAACCTGTTCTGTAGTTACTCCTGCCTGATCAGATGCTATGGTTGTATCAGCCCTATGATCATTTTTGGACTGATAGTGCTGGAACTCCTCACATCTGTCTTTCAGGAAACAGTCTGATGGCCAGTCACCATGAATGGCATCTGCACCAGCAGAGGAGGAGTAAGTATCTTTGCAGATTTTGTCACTGCACTGTGACATACCTGCCACTCCTACTGTCAGGGTCCTCAAGTGCCATGAGCTGTGAGGGACATCCCTATATCAGCTTTGCCACACCACACAAACGCAAGGAATTGCAATGTGTGGGAAGTGCCCTGGCAGAGAGTGCCACACAAAACTGTGCTGTTTAATTTGCCCAGGATTAATTTGCAGCTGCGGCAGGGGCCGCAGAGGCCACAGTTTAGCTAATAATGACTGAAGCAAAACCCCTGGTGTCTCCTTTGGTAGACAGGAAATCAACAAACACAGGTCAGGGCAGGCTCAGTGCAGAGGTGACCAGATGAAACATAATAATAGATTATGGTGAAGTTTAAGCAGATGGGATGATCTCATGGTGTCCTTTGATTTAAAACTTTACAAAGCCATGAAATATCTCAGTGCTGTTCCCTGCTGGGATAAGTGTCTGCCTTTTTTCTTTTCACTTAATGCAGTGAAAATAGGAGAAGCATACAAGCTCTATGGTGGAGCAGATTTTTTTGAATAAATTAAGTTCTATTAAGCTAATGGATGGAAACTGTAGATATAGTGTGAATTTTTAAGTACAGTGCAACTTCTCTCAATTTTCCCTGCAAATTTTCCAAGGGTAGTATGAATTGCTGAGAATAACTAACTCTGTGCATCAGCAATAGCTTCAATAGCAGCTAAATCAGAAATGTTGAAGGCTCAGCCTTTATCACGGCACTGAGAAAGTTGCTTTATTTTAGAATCTGTGCCAGCTCTTGAATCACAACAGCTCAGAATGACCTTTCTCCATAACTAGCAGTTTACAGCCCCTATACCCACAAGGACGAGCTGAGAAACTTTTTAATGAAAATGAAAGATAATTGGAAGTTTGCCACTAGGAGAGGAGAGGAGAGAAGAAGAATATATGGGCTGGGGGAATACCTCCACGTTAAATTTCTTAGCTTTTCAAAACATTTTTCCACCTATGAAGTAATTACTGAATATTAGCAATAGATATAAAATGATTTCTTTCAAGTTTTTGGTACTTTCATAATGTCCCCTTTTTACTATTGAAAAATATTAAGAATAAAATAAACCTTGGTCTTCCTCATATCTTACTGTAAGATTAAGAAGGCACAACTAAAATGGAAAATTAAAAAAAAAAATGCAGAAGGGAATTTTTGTTGAAGCAAGAGGAATTTCTGTTTTCTTTTAGGCTTTTTTTAGATTTTTAGCCTCAGTTTTGTGAACTGCTCTGAATAAGCCATGCTCCATGTCGGTGCTGAGTCTAACTGATCTCAGGTAGTCTCAACAGGCAGCAGTTTCCTGGATCAAGGCCTTGTTTATTCCTCTGTGTGCTGAGATGTTTTGCTCTGTCATTTTAGTCTGAGTGATTCCCTAACCATTGGGATTCCTGTAATGGATGAAACTCAGGCTATTACTTGTTTTATTTAGAAATCAAATTGGACATCTTGGACAGTAATATTTTTTTCTGTATATTTTGGCACTTCCAACCAAAGCAATAAACCTGGTAAATCTCTTTTGAGATGTTCCTGCGTCAAAACACGTAAAGAAATTCTCTTTTATACAGTTTGATCTTAAAAGAGACTGACAGCAAACCCTTTGATACTGATTTGCAGAATCATGAACAATTTACTGGTTTTGTTGCTTTAAGTTGGCTTTTTTCTAGTTTTTAAAATATGCTTTGTTTAATATGTATTGGTTTAAAAAGAGCATTATAATTCAGTCTAATTAGCTGTAGTCCTTGAGTCTGTGGAGCAAAAGGTTTTACATTTTCCATTTGGATTGCTGAAGCTGTAGAAATACTTAATTTCTTCCAAGGATAATAACTAACTATTTCTGAGTTATATCAGAGTACTTCCTCAGGTAGGACTAAATTTCAGCCATGAGTAAATCAAGTATTTATAATAGTCTTGCATGTGGAAATATTTCCACTTTGGGGTCATTTGCAGGTGCAAAAGACTGTTGGAGTTAAAAGCTTGGCTCCAGATGGAAGTATTCATTTTGGCCTGTGTCATGAGATTGTTAGAAAGCATTTAACCTTACAGGTTATTTTAAAATAAGAAAAACTTTATACCAGCGTTGTGCTATTCTGATCCAGGATTCTGATTTAAGAATATATTGGTTTAATTTAAACACATTCCTAATAATTTTAAGGCAAATTAAAATAATCCTGCTTTAAATGTAGTGGATTGAACTGAGTTACATGCAGTTATTTAAAATGCACACTTAATCAAACTGGTACTACATTTTATAGACATCTCTGTAGGTTTCCATTTGGATAAAGAAAATTGGCACCAGTACCAGTTAGTTTATGCCAGCACAGATCCCTGGAAAATGTAGCAACTGGAACAAAATGCAGTTTATTCCATTTTACCTTGATCATTTAGCTATTTTTCTTGTGCAAGGCCAGACCAATTTTAGTTCATTCTCCTGTTCCTCATCCAGTGATGCACTTTGACAAGATGTTGTGCATCAGCTGACATACAGCAACTGTGCACCTGTCCAAGGAGGATGATAAATTATGTGAATCAGCTTAGACTTCGTGGAGAGATGGCTGGGCTACCTTTGGTTACCTCACTATTTGCTGTGGTCTAAGAAAACTGACCTGGACTGTGGCCATGGGTCAGCTGATACTCGGTAGCCTGTTCTCTTACTGCAATTTGTCTGTGTACCATTTTCTGGGGG
>VWYP01025775.1:466413-507690 GCA_013400435.1 Pycnonotus jocosus | reverse complement strand
TTTTTTTTTTGTGTGTGTGTGTGTACCTGAGTAAACTCATCTAAAATGGTAGCCTAAATTAAATGGGATCTATTTTCTTCTGCTGACATGCATATATCCAAATTAAGTTATACTGCTTTAATCTTTTATTAATCTAGAATACCTCTAAATGCTTCTCTTGCTTTACATCACCATAAATTGTGTGTTTGCACATTACTCTAGGAGTTTGCAGTAATGTAACTTATTTGATAGTTACTATAAAACTTGTGTTTTGCCAGATTTTAAAATCTAAATGAGCAAATGAATAATTAATTTCATCTAGCTATTGTCATAGCTGTAATAGCTATAATAACACTTGTGTGTCACCATTGTGCAAAATCCCACAGTACATAGAATTAGTAACTGTAAATGTAAAGAGATTGGAAATTCTGGTTCATGTTTGTGCTGTAGCCCTGCACACAAGATAACTACTAATAATTAAATCAGGTAATTAATCATTGTTAGGGTAAAACCAACATTGCCATTAGCTGCAGACCTCACATGATATGTTTGTCTGCTTTTTTTCATAGCTGAGGGTAGTAACTTACCTTATTGCTAAAAATGAATTTCAGTACATATCCTGCTGCACCTAGGTCAGTAACCTGCTTCTCATCTTGTTTTCTTTCCCTTGGCATCTCAGATATAAAACTCATGCAAAAGCTCCGGTTTTACTCTGCTATTATTCAAGCTTGAATACCATGAATGTGCAGAAATCATGTGGTTTCCCTAGCAAGTGACTATGATGAGCTTGGAACTGTGTGAACAGCAGCAATAAACAATTGTTGACTTCTTTGAGGCTTTTTTTTTTTTTTTGTGTGTGTGAGAATTGAGATGTACCCCATAGTATGGCTCCAAGGTTTTGTTCCAAAAAGAAAAAAAAAAAAAAAAAAGCTGAGACAGTACTGCATTTTTAATGGCTGAGTCATTTGCCTCTGTCCCAACAGCAGAATCTCATTTTAGGGCTCCTCTGGAATTCAAGTTGGTTTCCACTGGTAGGCCTGCAGTTAATGTAATTCATATTACTGTAGTAGCTGATAACAGTGTTTTTTGGATGTAATTGTTTTTGAGTTTGCATGGTGCCTTTGATTGAAGGATTTCAAAGTATCTTAGAACAACATATTTAATTACCCATTACATCAGCTTTGCTTGAAGTAGATTATGGTCTGTGCACCTAGAGTGGGCCGTGAGAAAGTTGACCTTCTGAAAACATTACTTCTTTACAGTTTTTCTCTTCAGCACACATATTTGCATTTCTAATTCAGGGAGCTCATAAGAAAAAACACCTCAGATTTCTCATTGTTATGGCACATATGGAAGTGATTGCTCTGCCTGTACAATAAAAAGGTCAATCTGAAGAGATTTTCTTGCATCCTCATAAAGAAAAATTGTACAACTAATGTTTGAAATTTATAGAATAACTGCAAATTTTGCTACAAAAGAAATAAATTTGTAACATGAAGTATAATGAAGTGTTGTTCAACACCAAGGAGGAGTTGTCAGGGCATCATAAAAAAAAGATTCTGTGCACTCCTAAGTCACAAAACACTGTTACTCATGACATCCCAAGGTATATAAATGTGATTAATTTTTAAGGTTCTGTGTATTACAGAATCATCTATTAGCATTTAATGAGAGTACTGTCAAGACTACATAGGAAATAGTTTATATGTAAAGGGATGTTGCAATTTTAAACATTCTAAAATTAATAATTCAGCTTGCTATTATGTCTTGATCCTATAACTTGTCCTGTGCATACAACTCTTCTCTCTGAAGGGAATCCCACTCACTTCGGAACAACCCATTGGGGGCAGTTGGATTTGTTTGTTTGGGATGCCATCTGAAACCAGGCCAAGAAACATGGTCTTAACACTCCAGGCTGCTTATTGATCTGGTGACTGTGTTGGCAGCAAGGAGGGAAAAAATAAGTGGTTTTTTTTCTGTAGGCTTTAAGTGTCTGTTTCCCTTGCTGTCTGCACCTCTGAAAAGTCAGGTCTTTATCATTGTCCGAGAATAACTGTCTCCTTTTTCTCCTGAAAAGCTCGTGACTAGACTAAATGAGGATTTAAAAGAACTGGGTTCTGTTTTTAGCTCTAATAGTAGCTTGTCAAATCTTGATGAAGCTTTTTTGCCTCAATTTCCTAATCTGTAAAATGGGCATAATGATACCAGCATCTTTCTTGTGGTGCTTTGAGATGTACTGATTAAAAATGCTACTATGACCTTTTCTGTAGCTACTATCCCCTCGTAAAAGGCCTGATTCTGTTAGATGTTACCTGAATGGTAATGAGACCTCTTAGTGCTTAGTAATGCTTAATATTTAATGTTCAGCCTGTGCTCAATACTGTGCGGAAGTAGGTCCAAATAATGGTCTTTTTTTTTTTTTTCTTCTTTGTTCACATCAGGTTTTTCTTAATTTTTTCCCCTGTTACAAGACTGTGTTGTATTTTCTATTTAATGTTTTGGAAGTCTTCAGCTAAACTAACAGGAGGGCGTTAGTTTTGCATCTTGTTCAAAGAATTAGGAGTGCAGCTAAGCTGATGCCACCATTGCTTCCAGTGTTAAATTACGTATGCTTTCTCATTGTTTGGGGCTAAAGTATCCTTGAGTCCCATGCATAACAGTTAATTCTGACTGCAGCAATGTTCACTAATACTAATGAGTGTGGGTCTGATGTGTGACAGAATGCTTTTCTGCCAAGAAGCCACTCATACCTCCTGCAGCTGCTGTTTTTTGCTGTTCAGCCTGGAAGGAATTTTATAGACCTGTTCTTCCTATTCCCTATGAAAAAAAAAACAAACCAAAAAACCAACCAAAAAACAAAACCCCACAACAGTATTTCAGGAGAGAGGAGAGGCTGAAATTCATTCCAAGTAAAAATGTTGACATATTAACAGGATCCTTTCAATATCTTCTTGAGATGAAGAAATACTAAGACATGAATATATATGATTTCTCTCTCTGATACCTCCTATGCCCTGTCTTCCAAATATATTTAACATATTAGTTAAGTGCACTTATTTGGTAGCTTGCTGACATTATAGATCATCTAAGGAAGCTTCGTAGTAAATTTGTACTCCGTTTAAGCAAACTGCAAACTGCCCTCTAGTCAGTTAACAAAGCTTCTCAGATAGCTGAAACAATTTAATAATTCTAGTACAGAGAAGGTAGAAGAAATTTCTCCTGTCCTGCGGTAAAGGTAAAAGTTTGTTCCTAGATAGTATTGTTTTGTTGATTGCATATGAAAATAATGCTCTTGTATTTTTTCTGCAGTTGTGGGACAAGGTGACCACAGTAAGGAATCCAGTGTTCCATCTACTCCTTATATTTGCAGAGATAAAGAAAATGTAAGACTGAAAAAGGCAGCAATCTGATTAGTTAAAAGTGATTATAATTTGTTTTGCTGCAGGTCAACAGCTGTCTAGAGGATAAGATCAAAACCTGTTCTACTTTGCTTTCTTTGGTCTTGTGCTGAAATGGTTTTATTTTTACTTCTTGGCCCTTTTCCCAGGGATTCTTGGGAATTTAGCTCAAATGAATTGGAATGCTTTCTTCCCAGCTGAAGAGTGGATTGTTCTAGGTGTAAAAATTACACTTGCTTTATTAATGATTCCTTTACATGACAGTGTAGAGCCTAAAGGTATCAAATCAAGACTCAAGTAATCCTGTTTAGAACTTGGCTGTTTGATGAAGCTGCAGCCCTTTTTGTAGAAGTGCGTAATTTTATGCGCCAAGAAAGTGAGATATTTCAGGAGGTTTCCAGAATGATTTCTTTAGGTGAAAAATTAATGGCGAGTCATGAGAGTCAGCAGCAAGGAATGGAGGCAATCGGTGCAAATATTGAGCAGTCTGAAAGGAGCTAGTAACAAGGTACAGCTCAGATAATAATACATAGAGGGTGCAAATATTTTCTATGTAACTCATACACAAAGATATAATTCTTTAATCTTAAGAAGCTGATTTGTTAGTGGGGAGAGAAAAGAAATTATGATTCAGATTACAGGTTTCCTGAGTTGTGGTATGATCAATTTTTCAGAATTTTATTCTCAGGTCTCATATGTGGTCACCTCTGAGCATGCACAAAATCTTCCTTAATTGCTTCTGACTTGCTCTTTGGGTTATGTCTCATAAGCTGATCTATTAGGTGGTAACTGATGAGAAGAGGAAGAAAGGGTTATTTTAATTTAAATTAATCTCTTTGTGACAGCAGGGTTTGGCTGAATAGATCTATTTATTACTAGGACTAACAGGTCAGGTGGCTAAGAGTGTTTCAGTACTGTTTTATTTAAAATACGCTTTAAAATACACACAGCCTGAAATCCTGACTTCGTGATTGATTGTATAGCTGGAGGCTTGGATGTTTGGTGAGTTGACCTCACCACCTGATCTGGACAGCTCAGCTTCAGACAAGGTTCAGTTTACAAGGTGTTTTAAGATTAGCTGGGGCCCACAGTGTGGCTGCACCGAGATTTGTGAAGGAAATTGACAAATGAAGAGCCCAGGGATAAGTATTGACTTCTTGTTTCAAGGAGTATCTATGTTCTCTAGCCTGAAAGCCCTCGACAACATCTTGTGAAGTTATCTGTTTCACGGATCATTACGTTAGAGAGGCTCCTTATGCCTTAATTTCGTGTTTATATTACTGTGCTGATGAATTATTATATATGACAATGCCCTTTGTAAGGAAACATTAGCACAAAATGATTTTTTTTTAGATTGCAGGCCCATAGGTAGAGATGCTTCTGTAATTGCATGCGACACACATCCTGCTCCCGTAAATTCCAATTAGCAAAAGCAAGGAGGAGCAGTACTTTGATGGCCAGAAAGTACATGGGCAGCCCCACACAGGGGTACCACAGGTGGCTGACACTGGGATTGGAAGCAGCCTCATGCTGTTAGGATAACACAGGGCCTGTGTCCTGCTGAAGGAGCTTATTTATAACCTGCTGCAGGAGCTCTCCTTCAGCAGAGTCTGTTGATTCTCTGGTACAGAAAGACAGGAGCAGTAGTGTGACAGCGTGGGGAACATGCCCCTGTCAGGACAAGAATTTGTCTTTGTTTTATGAGCATCATTTATGACTGTGACCTTCAATGTAGAGAAAAGTATCTGTTTTATGGTAGTGGTGAATGCATCTAGGAAGCAGTAAGAGGCCAATCAAGGTCTCAGCAGATGTTTCTACTGTGGTAGAATAGAAGGGATGCTACTAGCAGAATCACTGATTTTTATGTGATCCCTGCTCAGCTGCTGATAAAGAAGGGGAGACAGGGAAGACATGGGAGAATTTCAACTAGATGATCAAGAAAAATTATAGTGCTCCAGTGCTGTAAAGGAGACATAACTGTGAAAATAAAGAAGGTAAGTCCAACATCCTTCTGCAAAGGAAGGGATCAATGCTCCAAAGGAAGATGTTTTTCAAGTACTTGTGGGGATTTTTTTGCAAATGTTGCAATGCTCTAGCACTAGCTAAAATTGAAGGAAGTGTTTGTAGGCAATTCCATCGAATGTTTTCTTTGTTTGTTTGTTTTTAACATGAACCAGAACAGCTACAGCTAGGTCTAATTATGGGAAAGTGTGCCTATCAGCAGACTTGAGTTGGGCCTTACCACTGGTTCCTGGTCCTGGGCTCTAGGACTAAAATGTCCCTTTCAAAGGGCTTTAGAAAGGACTTCTATATCCAGAAATTTTCTGGAGAGACCCAGAGTAAAGGCAGTATTTGGAATCTTGCCAGATTCAGCTGGCTTGGAAATGTGTGGGATGCAACTGTTGGGTCCAATTACTGCAGATTGATGATGCCCTGTGAAAGGGACTCAGCCACAATAAGATAAATAGTAAATTGACTTTCCTTTGCATTTTTCCAAAATCTTTAATGGGAAAAATTATATATATGTATGCAAATATTTCCTGAATCAATAAAGAGATGAGGCCATAAATAAAAATGATAGTATATTCGTGCATTTTTTTTTTCCATGGGCAAAGGATGTTTCCTGTCCTCTGATATTTTCCTGCATTTCTCAGCTTTTAACAATTTCAGAATGGAAAGAGAAGGGAATCCTAAAGTGATGTTAGAGATGATCAATTCAGACTTCTCACCATTTGCCTGTCATCCATCTGTCCTGGTCCCCAGAGCATGCTGTTTCTTATTGATGGAAATGGGTAGGTCTCTTGCAAGCACTTCAATTAAGACAACATGTTTTCTTTTTATTTGCATTTTTCTCTTTAAGAAGTCAGCACTGTAAATTAATTTTTAGCACGTACTGAGAGTTAGCATTAAAGGAGGATTCTTTTAGTTGATGTGTTTGTGAAGTACATTTTTAAAAATGGAAATATTGTTAAATAGATTTTAACCATTTTCTAAAGTTTCTATTTGTTTTTTACTTATTCACTAGTGTCTTTGAAATAAAGTGGCCTGTGCTCCTTCAGTGATCTACAGTTAATGCCTTTGAATCCTAAAGGAGAACTATGCATTTTGCATTATTTATTTGGGAAAACTGAGAGGTTTCTACTGTCATGAAAGACCTACTTATTCTCCTAGACAGCTCAAAATCTCTGCTAAACTGGATGTTCTGCTTAAATGTTTAGAAGCCCTGAAGTTGGTGTCTCTGCTCAAAAGAACAGTATCTCTGCCCTTTCTATAATTCTTTCCTGACTGTAGTACATTATACCAGCTAGTGAGTTCTCTCTGATAAACATGGTCATAAGTAACAGTATTTTGTGTTTTTAATTGGTAGCTGTTGGCAAACAGATTCCGCTATCTGTTCTTAACTTCTTGGCTGTTGTCAAGCTAGCTTGGATTTGGATGTTTTCCTACCTTGCAGAGTGATTTGGTTTTATTGACTTTGTAGAGAAAAAAAAAATTAGGCTGTAAAATATATGTTGAAAAAGCAGTTGGAAGGGGAAAAAGAAGACGTTCAGTTTTCTAAGCAAGCACATGTTTTGGGTTTTTAACAGTCTGATTCTGTCAAACTTCTTGGAGCAGGAGACCTCTAAGTGTATTTAGTACAACTTCACACATATCACTTACGCAGGCAATGTGTGAATTCTTATTCATAACTGAAGTGCCTGTCATTAGACACTAATTTGTATTATAATGTCAATAGTAGATCAAATTGGTTCCTGGGCTCCTATTGTATTTTCAAGACTTGCTTTTGTCTTTGTTTTTGTGTAGTGCTGATGACACATCCACTTAGGAAAAAGGCATTTTATTAATACTGCTTCAGCAGGAAGGAATTTTGGCACCTACATCAATGCCGATAGTAGAGAGCATCTGCACTGTTTGCTGTGATCATGCAGGGAAAGAGTTGACTTCGTTTCTACAGCAGTTATGTCTATAATTTCCCTCGATTGCAGTCTACTTTCATTTAATTTGTGCTCAAGGGCCCTTCACATAGAATGATTTCTGCTGGGTGAAAGATCTTGCTACAGCTGAGAGGTCACAATGTAATACACTCTATTGATTGTAATGAATACTTGGTGTTTGCTGTATGCAGGATGCATGGAGGAATCCATTTTTAATCCAGAAATAAAAGTAAAATATAGATTGATTGTATCTGCTTCTTGCAATTGAATTCATGGAGTCTTGGTTTCAGTTTTGAGTGGTCTGTCACCAGCTTAACCATACAAACTCTTTGGTTTTTAAGTTTACCTTTGTATGACAGCTGTTTTATGATGCTATCATTGCCAGATGTACGTGTAAACAAAGGCCTGCAGAGGAACTGATTGTGTGACTGTTAGTCCTTCTCTAAATTCCAAAAAATAGATAATTTAATGCAATTTGAGAAACAAGATTATAGTTTTCGTAAAATAAAGAAGTATTTGCTAATTCTAACATGAACACAGTCTTTCCTAGCAAACAATGAATAAAAATAAATCAGTTCTATTTGGGAAAGAAATCAGAGTCTACAGGTCCCTTTGCAAAAGATAGAGGAGGATGAGGACAAGACTATTACTTCCTCTCCTTTCTTTCTTTGTTCCCAGGACTTATTGAACCATCTGTGTGCTTCCTGTCTGCATAGGTCACAAGCACTCAAATGGTTCCCAGGTAAAAAAATCCCAGCTTCTGGTTTAAATTCCTTTCTGTATGCACTTGTGAAGGAAGGAAAAGATGCATTTATGAGTGTCAGGGAAGGCTGCAGGTGGTCCATTCGTAGTGATGAAGTGTTCCTTAAGCTGTGCAATTCAACTGGAGACAACACTTACAGTTTTGTTTGTAGGTCCTGGCAGCACTTGGTGAAGGAGAAACAACTGTGCTGTGAGATCTAGAGAGCAGGCACTTATATATATAAGATTCCTGGCCTTAGTACTGCATCATGCTTCTTGACATGACTACTGTGACCATCTCAGAAACAGGGTATTTTTCCCCCTGTTTGAATTCAGTCTCGCTACATAAAACCCATTTGTATATTCAGGAATTAATATGCTAAATAAAACACAATTGTGTATATTTTCTTATTAAATCCAATAAAGTCCTACTTAGAAAGGAGAAGGACTGCAATAAAACCTCAAACCCCATATCCAGCCAACCTGAGACAAATCTATAATGATATAAATTATGCCAAATTGTTGACTTCAGAGTCACAGTACATCTGCATGCTATGCTGCAATTTGTCTCAGAGGATTTACCATACCAAATTAGGCTTGATATCAATCTGCTCTACCGACTTGTCTCTGAATGTGGCCAGCACCAGATGTTTCAGAGGAAAGGTGGAGGAAACCACCTGCTTCATATAGAAATGGAGCTAATGTGTTCTTTGCATTAGGTGCCCTTCTGAGTAATGGTTAGGTACAGATCTAAGTCCAAAAGCGGAAAATGTATTATTATTATCATCATCATCACAAAATTTATGGAAATTAGATATTTTTGCTGTTTATACATGGAAGTTTGCTTACAGTTTTGAACAAAACTCTTTTATTTAAAGCTATTTCAGTATCAATAAGTCTTTCATCTGTGGCAAGAAGATAAACATGTATCTCCAGAGAAACCAAATTTGTGACATCAACCTCCCAACAATCAGCAGTAAGGAGAGGAAGTGACAAATTTGGAACTCTTTTTAATGGGATCTCATATGTAGGAAGAAGGTTTGCATTTATTAATTTAATGTTTTATAATAGCTATAATACATAATGAAATCCTTTCTAGAGTTTCTGAACCTTCTGCAGCAGTCCTGCTTATTTTCATGTTCATCAGAATTAATGTGAATTCAGTTAGACTATTGAGTTTCAAAGTGCATTTCCTATGACTATGGTTTAAGTCAGGATGGCTGGAACTCAGGTATCCTTCAAATACTATGCAATAATTAGAAGTGTATGAAGAAATTTGGATATTTATTATCGATGTGAAAGAGTGATTCATTCTTAATGCATAGAAAATAAAAAAAAATACAGAAATGGCATAGTGTTTCCTTCCAGTTTAGCTGCTTACTTGAGCAGGAGTTGTCAAGAGTAGGAGCAGGGCATTAATTGTACTGCATGATCTCAGAGCTCAAGGTCAGGCTGTCCCAGAGGAACATTTGTGCTGCAACCTCTTTGGACGGAGATGAATGAGTGTTATGAGGTGGAGAGCATTTCCCAGATTGTTTGAAGTTTGTGGCTGAAGGACAGTTGTGGACTTTTGCTCTTTCAGTGTTTTAATAAGTTGCTGTGTAAATGTTCTTGGCTAAATTAGTTCAGCTATTTCTGTCAGTTATAATTCTTTTTTCATTACAACTGTCTAGCCGGGCTTTACCTAACAAAGTTACATCCCTAAAAACTACATAGCAGCACACAGAATGTCAAGCTGTGGTCTTCCAACATCAACCTATTTACACCAGTAATATCAACTCAACAGCCCAGGACATCTAATATTTTTCTTTTACAGAGAGGAAAAAGAAAATGCACTTTAATAAGTAAAAACAACCATTATATGAGATGTACAGTATTTAAATTTGAAAAAAAAAAAGGAAGGAAAAACAAGCAGAGTGGCAGAGCTGAGACTGATTCTTTTTCTCTCTTTCCCTGTGCACTGAGAACAAACTGATAACACAATAAAGTCCA
Source organism: Pycnonotus jocosus (assembly GCA_013400435.1). Taxonomy (NCBI): domain Eukaryota; kingdom Metazoa; phylum Chordata; class Aves; order Passeriformes; family Pycnonotidae; genus Pycnonotus; species Pycnonotus jocosus. Next base: position 497,645 of record VWYP01025775.1, on the reverse strand, counting down.
TTGCAGTTTCTCTTATGTCACCAAAAGCAGGCTGGCTGCTAGGACTGCCTGGATTTCATGGTTGATGTGACCTTTGCAGTGACAGAGTGTTGCCACAAGTGCTAAGGAATCATAGTGCATCAAACTCAAGAGGTGATGCTGTCTCAGGATTTTCAGCCTGATCTGATATCATTGGAAAGACTTGTATTGGGTCTGGTGGTTTTAGTGCAGGTTATAACAACATGAGGAATCTTCTTATCTTGTATCTTAATGATTTTTAAAGAGAGAATTGGCAATACTAACTAGGAAGGACCCAGCTCTCCTGTCTGTCACATGTACATTGGAACTCTGAGTTCTAAAATTGGTGTGTATGCCAGTCATCAATGATTACAGAAAAAAGGAATCTCATTAATACCTAGTTCTAACTTGGTTTTAGTTCTTAATGATTCCTAAAGTGGTTAAACTGAAAGATAAACAACAAAATTCCTCTGAAACTTCAAGGATACATAATAATATTTAAATTTGGCTTTAAAAAAAGCACAAAATAATTGTACTGAGGTTCTTCCCCCTCAATGTTTATGCTGCCACTTCTTTAGTTGGTTCTTGACTGTTGGATAACACTAAGAAAAGAAAGGCTGGTCCTCCTTTTAAGAGGCTTTTTAAATGCTTTTTTTTTTTTTTTAAGATTGGGAAAATGAAGTCTGTTTTTTAGTTGTTATACTGGAAGATATGGTTTGGGTCAAACTTAATGATGGCCTTGTGGTCATGCAGCAATCCCATCCTACCCTACATCTAGTATGATTTTTTTTAAACTCACAGCTCCTGTTGTTTTTGATTTTGATAATTAGAAAGCCCTTTCCTACAGATGTCAGAAAATGCCTCCTGTTTTCCTCATATCTCTCCTTAAAACTGTCTATTTTAAAGCAATATCGCTTAAGAACTCTGGCAATATACTCTGGCTACAGAGATAATGAGCTAATGTACAGAAAAAGAAATGTTTGTGGCTCTCACTGTATGGTCAGCAAGTGTTCTTGTGTGTGTTCTTGTCTCACAGATTATAAGCAAGGATCCAGCTGGTAGGCAAAGATTAGATGGTGTAGAGACATGATGTTACTGATGTATAATAAATAATGACTTATTGGAGATTTGTCACATATTGAGTTCTTCAACGTAATAGTCCTCTAGAACTAGAGGAAGTTAAGATGGGCTGTTACATGTTGGTGAAGATTGAGTTTTATTTCTTTCACATTCATATTGTAATTTGCATGGGAAAACCCAGTCAAAGTACAACAGGCCTGAGTTACCTATGAAATTGTAGTCATTGATCACAGAACAGAATAATCTTACTCAGATTCTGCTAGAACAGAAAACTGGTCCTTGAACATGATGGCAGCCTACACTGCCTAAGTCTTTGAAGGAAAAGACCTCTTCCAACTCATAACTAATGAAAAGCATAGTTGAGCTTTATTTGTAGGATAGTTGGTCTTCCATTGCTGTGATCTGTGATTGGTCCAAGCTGTTCTCACAAATACTTAAGGATAGCAGACCTGCCAGGCAGCAGGTGGCCTGGTGTAAGATGATTGAATCCCAATAAAAAGTCAAATCTTTTCATGCCTGCAATATCTGATGCATTAAACTACACATAATGAGACAAATCTTTTCTAGCTCATACAATATAGCTGAAACCCAGACAATAAATACAGCTTCAAACCTCCCCATCCCCCTTTTAGAATGTAAGCTTCATTTTTGCACAGAAATGAGGGAAGTCATTTACTGCTGGCTTGGGTACAATGCTCTTGTTATCAGACCAGAGTCATAGCTGCAATAGCAGAGTCTAGCAGAAATGCATGGAAATATTATTAACTTCCAAATTAAGCACAGTATTTGTGAGTTGCAGTTGGGAGCAGAGGATTTTTAATTAGAAATCTTGACAAGGCTTAAATGAATTGTTTTTGTCCCAGTAAGAAGTGTGGCCTTGATAAATTTCTGCTACTAAAAAGCAAGTTAATTTCCCCTGTTCAGTTCTTCTTTTAGTGGCTGTTATACATCATAGGAACTAATTTATGGAGGGAAGCACTGAGAGTGAATTGATGATTATTTTAAGAACAGATCAGCACAAAACTACTCACATGAGTAAAGCAGGCTGGGATTTGGTTCCCCATTCATACTCCACAAATGCTATTACCAGATGCTTCAGCAGCTGGAATCACTTCACCCCACCTTTGTGGCATATAAGAATGTAGCGTAACCCAAGGGTTTGCACTTCATTCTAATGCTTGCTGGCTCATGGGAGTGCTGGCATCAGTTTGTCCTCTATCACATTAAATACAAAGAAATAATTAGTACTGTTTTACCAGTTTTAAACAGGTTAGCTTGCAGTAGGAAGTAGATGTGATTAGAAGTTTGTGCCACAACTGCTTATCACCACTCTTTGTGGTGATGTGAGATGCTATCCTTCATTCAGGGCTGCCAGCAATGCCTAACCCTCTTCTATTGAAATCCTGTCAATCTACATTTGCAATGTAAACTGTTTATGTTCAGGTGGGTACTGTGGCCAAGGCAGATTAGGGAATGCACAAACAAGTAGATGGAGGGTATCTCCACAAGCAAGGCACAATCTGCTTGTTTCTTTCTGTTGGATTCTGTTATCATGACCACATTACTATCCTTTCCTAATAAAAGCTGATGCTTTTCCAACCAGTTTTCCCACCCCAGAGAAAATGAATCCTGGTGGAAGTCTATGAGGCATCTACTTTTTTCCAGCCTTCTGGACTAATACCTATTAAAGCCACATGGCTGCATGGTCAGAAAGGAATGTTCAGTGATCTTTGTTAGAACTATCACAGTCACAGACCACAGCAGTGTTTATCCAATGTGTTTGGTTGTGATTTGAAAATGGCACTGCCACAGGAAAGGTAGAGGAATCAGAAATGCTGCTATTTTTCAGAAGTACACCTGCCCTATTCATGACACTCTCTCCAAAGTATGGATTAGTGCTGGGGGAAAGCACAGAACAGCTGTCTGGAGAATAGACCATTTCTGCAAAGGGTGGAGTTTTTATTTTCTAATGCTGTGTATGTTGAAGGCTTTGTCAACAGTCCCAGGGCAGGTGTAATTCTGATGGCTGGCTCCAAAGGGCCAGCCCACGCTGCTACATTTATGCCGACGTTGCGGATTCAGCCTCTGCAAAAATCTGGGGTTTTCTGAACACACAAAATTCCCAGAGCGGTCAATGATTTCAAGAGCAGCATTTGGCCTCATGCTGTCAGCTTCGGTAATTATGCAATTCAATTAAATTTGAGTGAGAAAGTCACTTAAGCAATTTTGAAAAATCATACCTTTAATGAAGAAGAAGGAGGAAACAAACAGATTTTTGTATATCTATAAATATATAGTGTACATACAGACTGTGGTATATGTTGAAAGTTTTGCTACTAAGAATAATTCCATTTTCCCAAGCTGTTAGACTGTGCTCATCCCTGTGGCACATGACAGCCTTCCATTAGCGGATTAAGCCATATATATTACATGCCTCTTACATACTTATTGTCAGATTCTTTTTCTCAGAGACAAATCTTGTCCAATTAAGTCTCCTATTTTGATGGACCTAAGGGATTTTATTTATTTGTTTTCTTTTTCACTTTACATGCTCCTATGCAAATATGCAGACAAGGGAAGATCAAAGGATTTTGCCTTGCACTTGAAACAGAAGGTACAAAGGTCTGCCAAAGGCTCATTAATCCACAACTGATCCTGAGGTTTCCAACTTATCCTCTGTTGCTTTGTCATATGAAGCCTTACACAGGGCACATGGAGTGCAGAAGGAGTATGCCCTGGATGCCAGCCAAATGAAAGAAGACAGCTGAGGGGTAAGTGCTAATGCTGCTGAGGGCTGTGGGATCTGAAAATAGAAGGAAAATAATTGCTGCTGATATGAATTTTCCAGCATACGTGTGAGAATATGAGGATAGAGCCAAATAGGTTCAGAAAGGGTTTTTACTAACACCTGCCTGAAACTCAGCCTCTGTCAGGCACAGAGGGTCTGTCTTTGCTCAGATCAACCATTCAAGCACTTTAATGCAGCGTTTACTGCCAGGTCTCCTCCACAATCCTGTTGAGTTTGGGACTCTTTCCCTTTCTCTGTGTTCTTTTTTGGCTCCTTCATAGCAAAATTATTCTGACTTTCATCTCTAACTCATCAGCATTCTGGTGCTGGTTTTCAGCATCAGTGTCAGTGTTTCCATAATGTCTAACCTGGGATAAGAAGAGGACCTGCACAATTATCAGAAACCTCCTTCTCTCTGCTGCTGTTTTAAAAGTAACACTTCTTGACATTACCTAAGATGTATCCTAGGTGGTTACCCCATCCTACATTTATTTACTTCACAATATTTTGTGCTGCACTGACAGCTTTTAAGGGCAAATTATTTATTCTCTCAGGTGTCTGAGAAATCTGGGGTCTCTGTGTTGTGCTAGGCAGTTACACAGTATGTGATTGCTGTGATGTTGAGTAGGATAATCAGCTTTTAGGACTGTGTGGCCACCAGTGGAGTGCATGGAATTGCACAGCAGCTTTTAAAAAGAGTGAGTTAGCAGCCGGTCAGCTTGGCTCTGGTGCTCTACAGGGCAGGTAGATAATCTGACAGACTCAACACTGTGTGACCCACCGAAGGGCGGCACAGCAGTGGGAAAACTGATGAAGTCTAAAAAATGACATCTGACATACAGATTCAACCATGTGAACTCTTCCTTCCTCTGCTTCAACTCATCATGATGCCCCTTTGGAAGAGTTTCTCCAGCTGGCAGAAACTTGCTTGTTCATTTGGGAGAACTCCATCATGAAGCTGCAAGGGTTTAGAACTGAAAACACCAGAACAACCCACACATTCACTTTTCCCCTTCCCAGCTGATGTAGCCCTTAGCCAGAATGACTGAGTGGACAACTGAGTTCTGCTGTTTTGATCTAGTTCCCTGATCTTAAAAGCCAACTAGCTTGAGTTTAAGGCCTTTGTCAGATATATGGTAAAAGGGAAATTTGGGTTATATACAGAAAATGGAGATTTTTGAGCTGAAAATTGATTTAATTGTGGTATAAAGACAAATTATTTCTTCTACTGTATACAGCCTGAGTGAGCGTTAGACAGAAGACCGTCTTTCACCACTGTTATCTCTGTTGTGGAAGAAGGAGCTTTGGCTGGAAGGGGGTGAGAGCCCCTGGCCACTTTCGTTACACAGGTTCTGGACCAGGTTTCTAAACAGAGAAAAACTTCAAGATTTCATCAGCAGCATTTTTACTGGCTTGTTTTGTCAGCTGTGAGTTATTCGTATTGCTGCTCTCAGCTGGTGAGAACTGATTTATGAAAGAAGTATAGATTTAGGTAGTACTAGGCTCAAACAAGCATACACTGACTTCCGTAAAGTTTATGATATGAGCTTGGTGCTACACTAACTTGGTAAATGGAGATTTGGTTCACATCTAATTCACATCTTCCCAGTAATTTTACTTTACTCAGTCTTGCTTATCCTTAGTAAGTCAATATCTTATATGTACATATATAACAGGTAAATGCTATCTGTCTGTGTCAGACATGAAACACTTGCCTTCCCCCAGAACTGTTATAATGAGATGTATTTGCCCTCAGTGTAACATCTGATGATCTTGAAATATCCTAACCATATAATTTCACGCAATTTAGTCAAGATGACAGTTTATTTTTGAATATAATTTATTCTCAAGCAGTCAGTTATTAAAATCTACTGAAGAATGCATTTAGATCTGTTTTAGCACTTATTTCTCTTCCACACTCCACAAAAGATTTAAAACATTCAAGTATCTCATTTCAACTCCATTATACTTGTGCTGCTTGCTTGACAGAAAATGCACTTTCCATAAACACGTTTTCCTTGTATCAACACTTAGAATTGACTGGGAATCAACAGAATAGAATTGGCTGCCAAGGCCTCATGTGAGCCACAACTCCTGAGAGCTTGTGCTTTGAATGTGTATCAGCTCTCCTTCAGAATCAGCGGGGTCACTACAGTCCCCAAAGTAGTAACACAGGGCCATATACTTTCTTTTACCTCTTCTGAGTGTGTAGGAATGCCAGTCAAATGACATCTGCTGAGGGATGCAGTGGTCAGAGGATATGTGTCCAATTAGGCTCCCAGGCACTCACCAGCTGCAGCTGGTGCTGCAGCATTTTCCTCGCTATGAGGGAGAAGAATCATGGTCTGCTGGCAGCTGCAGCCTAAAGGATGTCCTTGGGAGATGCCCCAAAATGTTTCTAATTATTGTCAGCTGGGTTGTTACCTGCATAGAGACTTTTTGGTATCTAGGATCAGGATCTCCCTTTCTTGTGCGTGGACTAAATGATCTGAGATGGACTTTTCCAAGCTTGATAATGCAATGATGCTAATTGATTGAAATGGGCTCTCTCTGTGTTCCTGGAAGTGCAAGCAGTCTGTGCTCCTACAAAAATATGAGGTTTGAACACTTAACAGGAAAGCTGAAAAAAAAAAAAAAAGATTGTTAGGGCTTTTTAAAAATTTTTTTTTCCTTTTTACTTTTTTTGAACTCTGAATGGGTAGGGAAAAACTGGAAAAGAAAAAATGAGTTCTACTCTACTGACTTGAAACATGTATCTGCATGATTTTCATGAGCTTACTAATATGATTGTCACGTCTTTTACACAAAAAATCATAATTTCCATTTTCCATTTAAGAGCTTTATATTCTTTACAAACTTACTTGAATCCTGTAAAGAGAGCTGACAGTTCCTAAAGAGAAAAAAGACCACATTATTATTATGTCACTTCTAGAAATGCTAATGGCAGGATGTGAAGGACAGCATAATTATAGTGTTGCTGTAGTGATTCTTCAGTAAAGGTTTTCTCAGTACTTTAATTATAAACTACATATTTCAGCATTTTAGCTTTCTAAATTCTCAGTCAAACGCTCCTTGGGTTTGATTCACACTTTGTGGTGTTTGCTGGTGTAAAAAAGCCTCTTCTACTCAAAGGCAAAGTCCCGCGCAATTGGGAGCAGCCACATCTGTGGAGTTCAGCTGGGATGAAGAGAAGGGGCAAGGAAAGAACTGTCTTCTTCAGCAGAAGAACTAAACTGTTGTTGAGAAGTAGGTGCACTGAAGTACACAGGAGTGATAAAACCCTTGGAAGGGAACCCAGGGAGAGAGTTAGGCATATATCAAGCAAATTTGACAGGCCAAGCTGAAAATCTGCAGAATATGTAAATGAAATCAGATGAGGTCAAAGCATAGCAAGAGTGAGAGACTTCTGTAACTCTCTAGACAGCATTATAGGGACCTGCTACCTCAGCATATCTGAACATAGGGAAGGAAACTTAACACAAAGAACAAAACTGTCAAAATAACATCTTAGATGCTTGTCCAGCAGGCAGAATTTTCCATATTCTAGAAAATTATTTTTTTAGTTGCTGAATCGGTTTGCAAAGCTTTCGTTGTGGAAACTTATTTTTCAGGCAATATGTACTGAAATTCCATTGGGATTTATATGTAATATTTTCAGACTCATGCCTATGAATTTATGAATAAGAGCTGACTTACTATGTGACCAAACACTTTCCTGGAGTAGGGCCAAGAGAAGGCACAGATAGTTCTCTTAAGCTCTTTAAGAAAGAAATCTAAAAGCAGATAATGTCATTTGAACAACACTGTAAACTTCTCAAAATTGGAAAGCACAAATCCAATGATTAGCAAGATTCCTTTGTTCAGAGAACAGCAATTTGAGAAGCCTGGTCTGCAAAGCCTCAAAGACCTCATTAGGAGCTTGTAATCCTTAGTTTGTTTATGTACTGTTATAAGGGTACACTGACAGTTTTGCCTCAAGAGCTGCTTGTCCTTGGTGGGGAAGAATATGAAGGTCAGAGTTCTAACATTTGTGATAAGACAGTGTGTTTGATTTCAGTAATGATGACATGGGAGCTGGGGAGAGGGATTGAGAGAGGGAGCAAACACATGCAGTTCTGGAATAGCTTGTGACAGTTTTTAAATAAGAATGTGTAATACCTTAATTTCCTCTTGTTACTGTCTGTTGCCAAGCCCTCCCTTGTTCACCCATCTTTCTACTTCAAGCAAAGGATTTTTGAAAGTGGGAGGTCTCAGAACAGTTCAAATATTTAATTTTCTGTAAAAATATTATTTTTGCTCTTTGACAAGGTAGGTAGAGCTGGCTTCATTCTGAGAAACCACAAAATTCATGGGAAAACTGAATATATATCAGCCTTAGTAACATTCATTTTCTCAGGACTGTGCTACAGCTGGTTTTCTCCCCCTTCATTCTCCTCCTGTGAGATGCAATGCTCTACTGTGGAAACGGGAGTGCATTTATGTGCCTGTGTGTGGGGAAATAGCCAGCATTCAAAAAATCTTAACAAAGATTTATGAAGCAAATTATGTTGTTTGTTAAATTCCCAGATGGAAAATCAGAAGCTCTGACATGGTAAGTGGAGAGGGTATCGGCAAAAAGCTGTGATTCAGGCAAATAGAAAGCTTCATGATTTAATTCAAGATGATTTAGTGTTCTCTTTCACTAATAACAAAAAAGGTGTTTTGCATTGAATGTGTCCCACCTGCTGTCACCCTTTCTGAAGTGGAGTCCTGCATTCTTCATTTTTGTTTATTTGCTACTGGTATAGGAAGTAGGTGGCTTAGGGAGGGGCAGTACCTACCTAGTGAATCTATAATAATACTGATTATAGAAGGAATATGCTGCCACAAACTGTTGCAATGCAGTTGATTTCAGTCTAGGAATTAATAGGCTTGGGGAGAAAAACTAGTGGGCTGGGGCTTGTCAAAAGAGAGATTCACAGGCTGCCAGAAGCTTGTAGTACAGGTTTCAAAAGTGTTAGGTCCCTCCCTGCTCTCCTCTCCTTTCCTCTCTTCCCCAGACCTTTGGGTCCTCCCAGGCTCACGAGGGTGGCAGAGCTGATGTTCATCCTGGGTGAGGAAAGGAGACCATCCAGTTAATGGGGGGGCAGAGGCACCCCAGCTCCTCCAGCTGTTTGCTGATCTGCCACTACTACCCCAGGCTTACAGGGACAGAAACACAATTAGCACTGAATAGAGACACCATGGCAGTACCAGCAGCTATTAATTTTCTAATTATGTGGTGCTGCATTTTTTTGATTCGTGATACCGCTGTGTCAGCAAATGCTGCTTGTCACTAAGGTCTTTGTGCTGTGACTCACTATTGCCTCATGAAACACAGGGGAGCTGAAAGGCAGTGTTATCCAAAAATTTCTCATTTCCAACATTTTGTTCTCAGTAACATTGTCAATGTTTCTGAAAATCAAATTATTCTTCAGTTCAAAGGTTTTCCTTTTAAAAGCTTCATCTTGTGCTTCAAGTAAAAACAGTATTCACCAGCACACAGGCCTTTAACCAAGATGCTTCTGGAGATGCTGACCTACCACTTCTGTGTCCTAATAAGAAATAATAATGTTTCCTTAGCAGGCATTCCAGCTGTTATGGGGAATGATGCTGCCGAAGGACTGCTTAGTTTAGAGCATTTCTGTTCCAGTGGTGCAACAGCAAGTAAATCAACAGGTTTCAACAATCTGTATTTGTTAGTCTAGCCCAGCAGTGACAGGTGGGTAAACTGCATTTCTCACTGACCTGTCTGTTCATGCTCTGCTCCCTCCTATAGACAATGGTCTTGCATCTCTAGTAAACAGAATATTTAAAAATTGAAAAGCCAACAAAAGCCATTGCAGGTGGGAGGCATTTGTGGTTCAGACAGCTACAGACAGTGGCTGGTTTTGGCTCTGTTTCTCTGTGAATTGAATCCAGGGTACTTAACACGTATGGAGTTACCCACAAATTTACAGTACGTGGGCAGCAAATGACAACCTGCTGCTGTATTTTATTGCTGCTATATTTTATTACTGCTGCGTACTCTGTGTTTTCTCCATGGTATCTACTTTTACCTAATTGTAGCTATTAAATTATGATACCATCAGATAACACGACCTTTTTAGAAGGCTGAATGGAATGGCAATTTGACATGAAGCAGATGACTCTCTTAAAGCTGTTTCTTTTTTCCTCCTCCTCTGGGAAATGTCCAGCATGAGTAGAAAAGTTCCAAATAATTTTTGTTTGATGAATCTTTAATTATTGCCCATTTGTTTCACCCTGCTGTGCTGCAAAGTGACAGTAACTGAAATTCTGTAACAAAACAGTTTAATCAGAATTTTAAAGAAAAAGAAGTAGAATATTTTAAAGTTCGTAAAGTATACAGTATGAGGATGTTCTCTAAACTACCTTTGTATACTCTGATAAAGTTTCTTTGTTCAGAGCTGCAGTGGTATGAGGACACTAATGGAGCAAATTCTCTGTTATGACTAAGAGGAAGAGAGCCTGAGGATTCTTCTCCTGTGATGCAGGTGAAAGTGTTACAATACAAGCTGCAGTAAAGGACAAGACTAGAGATAAATTCAGTATTTGAGAGAGAAGGCAAGGCATTGTAAAAACATCCTGAACCACCTAGTGATGTATTTGTTCAGCAGAGCTTTTAAAAAGTGCACTAATGGCCCATTTTATCTATCACCCCAAGTCAATGAAAAACGCCCATTGACTTAAATAGGCATTGGTTCAAATGCTGAGCTTTTACAAATAATTATACTCAGTGTATTGTAGCTGCCAGTATTTCTCTTCAGGCTGAATGCTGCTCCCTCCATTGTGTACCCTGACTTCAAAAAATAAACAAGCATTCCCCTTTTCCTACTTACATGAACTGAAGCCATGGTGCTCCCACCACTACTCCCAAACCAGCTGGCAGATGTTCAAGAAGCTTTTTAGATTGAAGCAGTAGTCTGGATACAGAAAACCCTCCCAGGTGGGAAAACCATGTGTAAAATATGTCTTTGTTGCGCATTGTCTTACTGGAGCGCAGTTGGTGGCTTTGGAAACCATTGGGCAAACCATTTGGAAACCATTGGGCAAACCAAGGTGTGTTTTCCCTTCTTGCCCTCCGGCTGTTGGGTTATTTGTCCCCAAAACTGCCCTAATCCACACTTCCCAAGGAATATCTTTTAAGTACAGCGGCAAAAAGTGTCCAGTGTTCAGTCCAGTGCACTGCCCCTTAACCTATTTTTTTTTTTTTGCCCAACAATTGTTTGAACCATTATCTTTTTCCTTAGTAGTAGGGCCATTGTTAGTTTTCTTTGCTACTATTGCCCACTTTGACCTGTATTGAAATCCTCAGCAGTATATTTTATCATCAGAAACCTGTCCAAAAATCTGTAATAGCCAATGAAGAATAAATAAGATGGTGGCTGGGAACATAACTGATTTCCCTCCAACCTGCTATGCTACTCTTGCTACTAGCCCCAGCAGTAATAGTAATAGCAACAGGAAAATCCTAGTTCAATTTCTTGGCCCCCTCTTGTCTCAGATAAAGGCATGATGATATCAAAGAGGATAAGCTGATTCTGGAGGGCACAAATGAAGCCACTGATATGTATGCTACAGCTAAGCATCCACTTTTTAAGTTAGTACAGATGCCACCTTCCCTTGTGTAGACAATGAAAAATTCACACTGAAGACTCAGTAAGACAGGAATAGCTTACTGAGGTAAGAAAGCAACTGTCTAGGCTTTCAGTGTTAGGAGATTTGTGTGTTATCTGTGATGATCTTCTAGCAAAGTATTAGTACCTGCACTGTACTGCCTTTTGGGAACCTGAGTATTTTATAAGTTTTTATGTTTATATCAGCTCAGGACTGATAAGAATAGAAATTGAACTACTTATTCACCTTCTCTGTTTTGAATTTCTCGCTTTCTTAGGAATATAATCCTTCTCTCATAAATAATCCAGAGATGCAAACTAATAAGTGAATGAATTATAGAGTCATAGATTCGTAGAATAATTTAGGTTGTGAGGGATGTCTGGAGCTTACCTAATCCAACACAAAAGATAACTGGTTCAGAGCTGCTTTTTCTGTCTCTTGGTAAGAACTAGGGTCTCATGGGTCACTAGGAATGTCTTTTTGGATTCTCTGTATACCTACATTTCAAATTCAAGAGGAAAAGGTTTATAATTTAGGAAAAATAGTTTAGAGCGTCTGTACAAAAATCAAAACATTATTGACTGGGCAAAATACTGGGGAAAGTTTCACTGTGCTTGCAAGGAAGAAAATAGTATGTGAATATCTTTTTTGCTGTTATTTTCAAGATGGAAAACTTGATGCACAAGGGGTTATTTATACTGACAGACTGGTACTTAAACAAATAAGCTGATCAGAGATCCCCAGCTTGGAGATGAGTTACTGCAAATAAGCAAAGAACTAAAAAGCATCTATGTGAATTATATAAATACAGAAAAATCTTTGTGAAGTGCTCTACAAAGGTATGTGAGAAAAGAAACTAGCACAGTGTGTTCAGAGGTGAACCTGACAACAAACAGACTAAAATAACTTTTTTTAAAACCAATTTGAACCCAAGGAACTCAAAGGTCTTTGTTCACAAATTAAAGATTAAAAAACCTTGGCCATCTCTCAAGAGCTGATGTGGAATGTGATGGTCATTTGCTGGCAACCTCACACAGGATCATGAGATGAGGTGGTGAATATCATCATGAAGTGCAAACAATACTGTGTTAGGATAGGCAGGATATTGTTGTATGGTATATATTTGACCAGTGCATCTGGTTTACTTCAGGTGGTATCATGACAGGTACTTGGCAAACATCCAGAGCTCCTGCTTCCTGTATCACATGTGCCAGTGGCTTTGCAGCCACCCTTTGTGATCTCTTCCTGGGTCAGGAGGAGGTAGACTTCTTGCACAATTCCCTGAAGCACAAATATGGTACTTAAAAAGCCTTGCAATCAAAATAAAGTCGTGTTTGCTACTTTTACCACCAAATACTGCTTTGCAAGGCTCTGATACTTGGCTCCCCTGAGCCATCAGAACTCTGTTGAGCCTGACATGGGTGGCCAAGGGTGGCAGGCAGCTCTTTGGAGCCTCTTGAAATGATGTGAAGTTGCCTTGACTGTTGGCAGTTTGGAAAAGAGCAGCCTGCTCTTCAAAATGCTGCATTCTGCAATGAGAGTTTGAAATAATTTTCTTTCTTCTCTAGTCCCTCCTCCCTTTCAGGCAGATATGTGTTGAGTTCCTAGGAGAAAGCACCATTTCTTAACCCATTTTAGCAGAGCTTGCTTTAATGTTCCTCTCTATGCTCTGTTGCGTGAAATTGAAGAGAAACACTACTGTTACTTTGCAAAAGAAGAAACAAATATGTTCTTATCTGAAGATAAAGAAAGCTGGAATTAGCAGAGTAATTATGTACAAATATGTTAGACAAAATTATTAACTGGTTTATAGGTGATTGTTGGAAAGGAGATGTCTGCATCTGCCTTCCCCATTTTCTATGTTATGAGAGGAATTGAAAAAATAACTGCAAGTCCAGTGGCAGCTTCGGAGGGGGCCTTTGCCACCATCTATTGGTGAATGAAGGGAAGAGGCAGAGTGATCTGACCTTGCTGATGTTCCCTTCTGTCCCCAGTGCAAGATTTGCTTCATTTTAAGGTTCTGGGGTAACAAACTTGTGTTTTCTTCATCTTCCTTTGTGAGAGCATGCAACACGACTGTAGTTATGCCCCCTGAGTGAAGAACTGTCATAGACAAATCTTAACAGCTGGCCTGTTGTCCCACACACCTCTCAATGGAGCAGAAGGGAGCTTGTAAGTCACAGAGAAGAATACTTTTCTAGTGTCAAGTCTCCTGTTAAATAATTTTGTCCTGGTTTTTGGCAATGCAATAGGGCTTATTTTGTTTGCTGGTTTCAAGAAAAATCACACTGGTGCTTGAGTAGAGCTTGTTTGCTGCTGACAAATCTTGGAAGAGTGAACAGCTAGAGCAATTGCTGGCATTCCTGCACGGTCCACCTAGAGGGGCACTTGTGAAAGGACATCACTTACTAATAAAATGTTTGCAGAATCAATTTATGTCCCTAAAAGCACAAGCAAGAAGAAAAGTGAAGAGGGCCAGTGTCAGCAGCTGAATCAAAAGTAAATCTGCAAAGTTATCTGTAGATATGAAATCAGCCTATTTTATTGTATTCATCAACACTGCTTGCATATGCAAATCCCCCACGAATAAAGCTTTTGTAATGCAGGCTCCAAAATGAATTCAGGTAGAGTCAGTGATAGCAGTGGATGAGCACAGAGACAGTTTAAAGGGATTGCTTAGTTTTCAAATCAACAAATTGCTGTGGTTCTACTTAATCCATCAAAAAAAAGGAAAAGAGAACAATCTGGCAGCCAGGCGGGAGGATAGAATGGTAAAGGACATAATGTTCCTGCTATTTTAAGATCCATTTACACTATGAAACTGATGGCATTAGAGAGCAGTTGTTGAACACATTTGGGGAACAGCTGTGTTATTGGTGAAGTGTAAAGACAAAAGTGTGTGTAGACCTGTCGGGGTGCTCAGAAAGAATAGTCTAGTGGTGGTGGGGAGAGGCTTCTCTTCATTGTTCTTACTCATTTGAACTATGAGTAAAGAAGGACTGGCAGAGTCAAATGACTTCATGAACACTCTTTATTTTCATGAAAATGGCAGTTATTATATATAACTTTGATATCTGTATCAATCTTACTTAAATAAGATTAAATAACCTGGATGAAAACTATGCCTTCAACATTCATTCACAGATACTCTGGTCATTGTTAAAGTATCTCTGTTCCTTGAATGAGACACTTACTTTCCCTTTCTTTTTCCTTTTTTCTCGGTGGGGCTGCTATTTTGCTTGTGTTTCAGAATGGACCCACCACAGAGAAATAAATTGAGAATAAAGAAATGTGTCTCATCTCAAGATGGTATGAAGATGACTTCTGAAGTTATCTTAATGTAACTTTTGTTCTGGAAAAGATTTTGTTCACTGTTTCACTCACTTATCAGAGCCTCCCTGCCAATTCTAACCGTCCTGATGTGTTTGAAGTCTGTATGTATTTGTTATTTTTGGATGAATAACTGAAGCAAAAGGATGAATTGCTCTGCAGGATTTTTAGTATGTTTCACATTGGTTCATCTACCTATTTGCAACCACATACATATACAGATGTGGGACAAGGATTTGCTGTAGCCAGGGAATAGTGAGTTATCTGTGACGGTGAAAAGATGTCAGCTCTGGTCTGATGGAGTGTGAGGGCTCTCAGAACTATTTTCAGAAATACAGAGTCAAACAACCTCTGCTTTTCCCACTGTCTCAGTGTGAGAGATATGACTCTTCTCACTGCTGTTTTGTACCAGAAAAATTAATATTTCCCCCTTTCTAGATTATTGGTGGTTTCTGAAAATAAGTGTTCAAGTAATTGTAATTGTTCAAGTCATTGGCTGCATGCTGCTGAAGCATTGGAAGCATAACATTGATGAACAAATTACTTAGTAGTTGTTTCTTGTAATTAGGGCGTCTTTTATGTTTTCTTGTTGGTAGCACAGTTGCTTGCACTACTTGTGTGCAGGCATATTGCACATTTTCTTTTTGCTATGTGAATAAATGTCCAATTTACATTAACAATGGTGTCCTTTCCTAATGCAAATGAGAACACAAAATCTTCTGAGGAGCTGAAATTCAATTTGTGAAGATCAGAGCAGGTGTTCCATCTCTCTTTAGTCTATATTGAGACAGCCAAAATGCCACTACAACTTAATCTTGACTCATGTTTCTTGCATTTACAGCTATGCAGTCTAGGACAATTTATATCAGCCTTTTATTATTTGTGGTGATTTAATGTCTTTATGGTAGATTATGGCTTTAAATTCAATATGTTCTTACTGTGCTATAAATTCAAAACACAAACACAGTTCTTGTTCCTGAAAACCGACAGATGAAAGAGAAACAAAATAAGGAAAGAAACTACCTGCCAAACTGTGTGGGAAGAGAGAAACAAGCAGTGTAGATGTTAAAAACCACAAGAGAATAAAAAATGCATCTTTTTAAGAACACATGGTTGTAGCACTAACAGAGACAAGGAATCTTAGTAAAGTTATTATGACATTATTCCTTCAAAATTTACCCTTCTTCACCCTCTTTGCAGTATCTGACCTTTTCTCACTTGGAATGCTGTGATGAAGAAAGCTTTTAGTGCCCAAAAGACTTGTGGGACACACTTAGAGGGCATGTTTGCTTTATGCTGGAGAGTCTGAGTCATTCATTTGCTGTTTCTCACAGATCTTGTTTGCTCTCTTTCTGGGGAAGGCAAAGAGTTTAGCATTCCCTTGCTGCAGTGGCTCTCTGGTTTTACTATGCTGTTATTTACCTAGCTTAGGTAAATATATTTGGTTTAGTGGGAGAAAACAGAATGAGGCATGGGATACTTGTCTCTTTCCATCAGCCCCTCTCACAGATGTTCCTATGGGAAGAACAAATTCTGCCTGAATAAATGACATGTGACCTACTATGACTTGGGTTATAACAGTAAGGATTTCAGTAGTATTATTGATATTACAGAAATATCTGGGTTTATTATGACTGTATTTGGGGATTTCTAGCTTTCCTACACTTAGCTATGACATTTGTATGGGCAAACACTGTGGTGTTTCATGGTTTACCACTCACAGAATCACAGAATGGGTTAGGTTGGAAAGGATCACAGTGGGGTCATCTGGCCCAATCTGTCTGCTTTGAGCAGGGCCATCCCAGAGCACATGGCACAGGATTGTGTCCAGATGGTTCTGGAATATCTCCAGTGGGGGAGACTCCACAACCTTTCTGGGCAACCTGTTTCATGGTAAAGTCATGCAGCCAGTAAGTTCTTGTTTTCAGGGGGAATTTCCTGGGCATCAGTTCCTGGCTGTCGCCTCTTGTCCTATTGCTTGGCACCACCAAGAAGAGCCTGGCTCCATCCTCTTGGCAACCTGCCTTTGAATAGTTGTAGACAAAACTTTACCTTGTTTGTAGATCAACTTTACACTGTTGATACATTGCCAGATATGTTATTGACAAAATTTTAGAGTATAGTTCCATGGAGGCTTTAGTTTATTTTTGTTGTCTTGAAAAAAAAAGGTTTTGTCAAAACACTTGAATATGGAACATTTAATTCAAATCAGTTATATTTTGGATTCAAAAATATTTCCCTGTTGGCTCATATTTTCCTTTCCTTATAATGGGTCTGTGACAGTCTCATCCCTTGTGAGAGCAGATCTTTAACGATGGAAGAGAAAATGCAGCTAGGGAGCACAACATGTGGGGGAGAATGGGAGCATTCAGCAACCAGCGTATGGCTTCCATGGGGTATTGTAATAAAACACCCACATAAAATAGTTAGATTTTCATATATAAACAAAAAATGGAGACCTTTCCAGCTTTATGATATGTTTATTTTGCACATGAAGTAAATATTTTTTAAGACAGGAAATTGTTTAATGAAAATGCTGTGTAGCTGCTAAAATATAGATTAGCATCACAAAAACTCTGTTTAGGAAATGGAAGAAATTTGAAATAAAAACTGATAGCATCTTATCAAAACTTTATTTCTAATTTTGTTAATTTTTATTTTTGTCTATTTGTAGCAACAACACAAAAAATTCCTTTTCCTTGCAAATGTCTAATGGCTCTTCCTGTTGTTTCTACAGTTTTTGTAGGTTTCTTAGGAACTCCAAAACAGTGTATTTTCTTCTTCAGTCTTTGGGATACCCTCTCATCATCCCAGGACTGCAAGTCAATTTGGATCTACTTTGTATGCTATCACCCCTGTGATAGCATGTTTATTCTGGATCTAGGAGGGATATATAATTATTGAGACAATATTGAGACTATAAGAAGCTTTAAGTTTTTCAGCAGTCCAGTCATTCTTGAAAATCCATCTGACCTGAGACATCCAATTGGCAAAGGTTCTTGGGGAAATCATAGCAGGAAATGAAATAAAAATAATGTTCTAAAGGGAAGATGCTTTTCTGATTAGCAAGAGGAGGATTAGGAACAAACTGGAGTTTTAATTTCCTATAAGAAAGTTAAATTAATCAAAAACTTAAAATTCAGTGGATTTTCAACTTGTCACACTCTGCCTTGTTCAACTGAAGCTCCTCCACACTGTAGTTCCTGACAGTTCTAGCCTTGACATTTCTAACAATGCTTTTGATACCTCTTGAAAATTCCTGTAAAAGAGGATTTATGTGATGAGTTAATCAAAGCAGACTATATAGCAATATGTTTTCCTCCCAGATAAATAGCCATGTTCTTTTACTGAAGTTGATAGAATACTTGACACCGATGACCTGCTTCTTATTGTTTCAATGCTACTGGTTTGTTGGGGTGTTTTTTACATTCAGAAATGCATAAGCAGGATATGTATTTGGTTTTCTTCCTAATCTTGCAGCTGATTGCCTAAAACCTCCCATCTGTGGCTTATGCTGGTTGAGCATACAAGCACTTGCTTTGATAAAATAGATGCTGCAGAGATTTGATGCAAATGAAATTTTCATGCAGACTGTTTCTGTGGGGCTGCTGGCACAAAGTTCCCAGGAAATGCACATGCCTGGAGAGCTGTTGGAACCCAAAGAAACGTAGATGGTATCTCATGAGGAATGACATCTGATAAGTAACAAAAGCTTAAGGTAAGGCTCACTTGGAGAATGGTGGTTCTCCATCCAAGATGGGCAGCTGTAGATTGTGAGATAAAAACCCCAATTATTTTCATAACCAGCTCATCCAGGGTGTCTCTCACTGTATATATGAATGTTGAAAGATTATACAATGTAAACCAGGACAGAGTCTACCATATTAAATCCAGTGGCCTCTAGAATTGCAGCTCTTGCCCCTCTTTCTTGTAATCCAAGCTGATTTATCTGTAGTACTCTGGAGGCTTCAGTATGAATTAGTATGCCAAGAAACAAAGGCATTTATCACCACTGGAGGGAAACAAGAAGCATCAACAGTTGCTTTGATTAACAAAAAAAGGTCGGTTTATAGTGTTACCAGTAAAGCAGTGTAACCATACAACTTTCAGAAAGGTTACTTAGGTTATGTCAGTATTTGCCTGGCTTCTTTTAAGTTGTCCCTAAATTATGGAAGTGGAGAAAGGAAAAATAACTGGAAATTTCCCAGATGTGATGCCTCAGGCTTTGCCTAGAGTCCCAGGATGCTGCTCATCCATCTGCTCTTTGCAAGAGAAATGCTGATTTGCATTTGCCACAGGGAACACAATTTCCAAGGCTTGGCAGGAGTGGTAGCAACTGCAAATCAGGGTCATTAACAGTGTAGTAGCAAGAAGTACCTTCAGCACTGGGTCTCCTAAAAATGCCTGCAGGTCCACCATTGTCATTGTCACATTAATTTTTTTTACTATCTGCTCAGTTCAGAGGGTTTTCCCCAAGCCACCTTGTAGACAGCTTCAGTCAAACTTAACTGGCCAAACACAAAGCAAAATTTAAGGCCATAGAGTTTTCTGCAAACATGAAAGGAAGTGTTACAAACACACACACACATGCATGCAAAATCTAGTTAGCCTAAGTAAGTGGGTAGCCACACTTATCCTTTCTCAACCAGAGCCTAAAAGTGTTTGTGTTCTGCACGGCCTCCCTCCAGTGTCACTCCCTACTTACTTTTACTGCCTCAACTTCAAAGTTTGCACTGAGTAGCAAATAGGACTCTCATCCTCTTCTCTGTAGGAACTTAATCTCCTCTCATCTTTTGCAAAGGCTTGAGTTTCTTCAATCACATGTGCTCTTTATCATTGAGAACTGAGGTTTGGAATAAAAACGTGGGGACTTGGTGGCTTGATCTGGAGACAGGCACTGTGGCCAGCTGCCTGGCTAGCTCCTCTTCTCCAGTGTGGGCTTAGGAATTTATACTTTAGTGTTATGTGGGAGCTATAAATGTCCCATATTTAGTGCTATGGAAGAGATGAATGACACATGCATTCTCTAAGTTCATGGTCTCCAGTATATTACCAGTTTTCAAGGGAGATTTTACATGACACATCAGTGGTGACAGTTCCCACAGAAAGGGAAATAGTCCAGTACACATCATCCACATTTGCCTTTAGTGTCTGCACCTTCAGTGTTATACAGTCCATCTCCCACTCATTACTGAGGAGCCTCTGACTATATTTGCTCAGGGCTTCCTTTTGGAGAACAGCAGCTTTGTCTAGTCAGCACCTTCAGCAGAGACCCACCAGAAGAGCTGCTCAGCAGAATTAGTTGGGTTACCATCTGCACTCTCAGTTGGGTTATTCCTTGTGTGGATGGTACCACCCATTTGTGACACTTGATGCCCTCAACCCTGTACTGAATGAGGCTGGAATAATTTTTCACTGTCAGCATCTCTATTCTATATCCCTAGTGAGAAGGATGTGGATGTGCTGGTGGATGAGAGGCTGGACATGAGCCCGCAATGTGGGCTTGCTGCCCAGAAAGCCAATCCTATCCCAGCCTGCATCCAAAGTCATGTGGTCAGAAAGGCAAGGAAGGTGATTCTTCTTCTCTGCTCTTCTCTGTTGGACCCCACCTGGAACACTGCATCCGGCTCTGGGGTCCTCAGCACAGGAAACACATGGACTTGTTGGAGTGAGTCCAGAGGAGGGACACCAAGATGATCAGGAGGATGTAGCATCCATCCTGCAAGAAAAGGCTAAGAGAATTAGGTTTGTTCAGCCTGGAAGCTGCTTTGGGGTGGGCCTAATTGCAGCCTTCCAATACCTGAAGATAGCCTGCAAGAGAGATGTAGAGAGACTATTATGAAAGCATGAAGAGACAGGAAAAGAGAGAATAGCTTCAAACTGAAAGAGAGCAGGGTTAGGTTAGATATTAGGAAGAAATTCTTTACTGTGAGGCTGGTGAGGCACTGGAACAAACTACCTGAGTAAGTTGTGGATGTCTCATCCCTGGAAGTGTTCAAGGCCAGGTTGGATGGAGCTCTGAGCAATCTGGTCCAGTGAAAGGAGTAAGGGAGTTGGAAGTAGATAACATTTAAGGTCCCTTCCAACCCAAGCTATCCTATTATTCTATTTATTTAATTGATCTTTGGATTTATTTGGACTACTATCACTGTTTCCCTGGACTTCTAGTCATATCTATCTATCTGTCTGTCTGTCTCTATATCACAAAATGTTTCTCTAGGTATTTTTTGTAAGACTTTTCCTGTGTTACACAAGTTACTAGACCTTTTAACAGTAGTATTACTGACAATTTTCCCTCATCCTTCTGTATATCCTTCTAACTATCTTTTTAAGAGTTAAATTAACCAGGGAATTAATGTCATGCCAGTTTTGTATAAAAAACTCTCAGTAATTATTGGACTAACCAAATAATTAAAGTGTTAACTTGTGCCTTTATAGTATTTGATCTAGCAAAGCATTTGAAATGTGGGAAGTAAAAGTGATTTTATCCTCTTAAGAAGTGCAATATTCACTCAAGTATAGGCTGATTTTAGAGTCTTCTCTTATGAACTGGAAATTTAAATGTTGCTTGAAAAGACCTCCTACTGAATTTATTGACCTGTTATTAGGAGTTTGACATGAGGGAGATCACCTCCAATTAACTCAGAAATTAAAAACTGTTCCTAGCATTTCAGATCATGAAAGTTTATGCAAGCATCTTAAAACACACAGGAAGGATTTAATTATGTATCACAAGCTGAGAAGGTGTACAAGTGTTTGCAAGATTGGATTTTTGGATAATAAATCCTTCAAGGCAGAGATGTTATTTGAAAGTATACATTTGTACGTGAAAGCTGTTTCAAAACAATCTAGAATGTGACTTTGAAGCATGCCAGCTCCTCATGTGGCCATTCTTAATCCAAACAGAGGATCTTTCTGAAATTGCTTCGAGCTAGTTTGGAAGTGGATTAGTGTAAAGTCCTCCTTACTGGGGTGTTAGAATGAGCATAGGGGAGGAGTGCCCATGGAGCTGCTTTTGTGGGGAAACTGGCCAGGCTGTTTTCCCACATTGATACAGCTCATCACAGCAGGGCCCTGATATTGACTGGAGCTTTTCTCTGCTCCTGCACCACATAAGCATTTATGACTGACAGCACTGCAGACTACTGAGTTGTTTGAACTGTTTATAGCTGCACTCTTTTTTTGAACCATAAGAGATATCTCTTTTGGGTAGATTTCCTCCTGGTAGCAAACTGTCACTTCCCAGGTTTTGTGCTGCAGTGAGATGAATGCTTAGAAAGCAGGATACTCTTGATTTTATTCATAAAGCATTGCTCATGTGGTAGAACATCCTGGCTCCATCTAATTAAGCGATAATTCACCCTGGGCAGGAGCGTCTTTCAAAGCAGTTATTGACTGCCTCAGCTGGATACCTGAGGGGCTTATGCTGAAGGCCACACACCTGGAAGAGCATTAGTCTTCTGGGAATTTATTTTCCAGAATGCTTTACTAATATTAAGTAAGTAGTTTTGCCCTGTGTTAAGATTTTTCTGCATATTTGGTGTTTATAATCTACACTGAGAGTAATGCCTGGCTTCCTGGAGCACAGCATTCTCTGTGTGACAGTGATGTGAGAGCCAAGACAGCTGAGTGCAGTAATTTCCTCTTCCAGGTGTAGGGAATAGGGTCTGTTTGCTCTCCTTAAAGGTCTCTAGAGCTAAACTTTGCTGGAGGATGCATGGAGCTTTGATCAGGGCTTTACTAGTGCTTGCCTTCTTTTCTGCCTTTGCTTCGTTTTTGTGGGATGGAGCTTCAAAATCAAATGTAAGAAAGAAAGATCAGAGTGTAGGATGAGCAGAGAACAGAAGCCTCTGAGAGAGGGGAGGAAAGGGCATATTGAACCATTTGTGAAAAGAAAAGGAAGAAATTGTAAGTACCAAAAAGTGCAGAAGAAAAAAGGGAGAGTCAGGAAGCAGGTAGCATCTTTAAAGAAACATGGAAAAGCTGAGAGTAAAAGAAGTTTTGTTGCAAAAGATGCTGAAAAAGGGTTGCTGGTAGGAAAAATGGGCCATGAGAAGGTGTATGATCAGTATGATTTGTGATGGAAGGGAGGAAGTCTGGAAACTACCTGGTTAGAAGCTATGTTGATAGCTTTGCAAATCTGAAAGGCAATGGAAGAAAAGGCTCAGAAGCTCCAGTGAGTTTAGGCACAGACAGGAAGGAGGCTGATGGCTGAGGGAATTAGGCACTTTGGGGAGCTGACCTGTAGTCCTTAGGTTATAGGGAAAGGTGCTAAGGCTGATCAAAGTATGAAGATAGGAGCTACTGCTAAGAAGGTGACTAGGAAAGACTCTTGCATGCAAAGGAGCTTCCGTGTCATCCAGGACTTGTACTGAGATTTGATTCTTGTTCATATCATTTGGCAGCTGCATTATGAGTTCACAGCTCTGCAGGAGTAGATTATGTGGCAGTAGTGAGTAATTTATGTTTTTGCCCTTCCCATTAAAGGATGCAAGAACAGTATGAGTGAAGATATTTCTTTGCATTGCTGAACCCAGTGCCTCCACAACTACAGATCCTTCAGGCCTGGCTCAGAAAAAAGCAACAAATGAAAAATCTGCATTGTGTCTTGAATTTATATTCTGTTAAAATTTGTGAAAAGTCATGGCATCCGAGATACTTAATGTAGAAAATTCCTGTATATCTCTCTCTTGCTTAATGTGGTCTTAGTATGAAACCTCACGTTGCATTATGTTGTCTGCAAATATCTTCTATATATCTACATACAATTTATTTGAAAGCATAGACAAATAGCCTCTATGGGTAGGAACATGCGCAGTGAATTATCCATCTGTAACAGCACTTTTGAGAGGCTCTTCTTTCTCCTTTATTCTTTCTTGTGGAAAATACCTTCAACCTTCTTCTTCTTCTTTCTTGTGGAGGAGATAAATACACATGGAACACCATGCTTAGAAAATCTTGTTAATTGTGGAATCCCTTCTTGCTCTTTTTCCAACCAAAAACTAAAGGAGATAGGCTGGAGAGTGTCAAGACCCAAGATGGTTATGGAGATAGATACTCTGTTAACGATAACTTGCATGTAAGCACTGCAATATCTTGCTCTGTGTAGCCTGCTGTAGACTGTGAACATCCTTTTCCTCTTGTCTGCTGCTTATGGTGGTCACTCAGGACAGGAGAAGTGAGATGTTGCATGGGCAAAAAAGCCACCTTGGGTCCTGTACTGCTACACTTGCACTTCTTCTTGTATGGCTTATCCTCTGTTGATTCAGGTGGTTCCTGCTACCACACAGCCACTTACTAATTCCCCCCACCCAGTGGAATGGGGGGGAAAATCAGAAGAGTAGGAGTGTGAAAACTCATGGGTTGAGACAAAGACAGTTTAATAGGTAAAGAAGAACTGCACACACAAACAAAACAAAGCAAGGAATTAATTCACTGCTTCCTGTGGGCAGGCAGATGTTCAACCATCCCCAGGAAAACAGGGCTCCATCACATCTCATATTACCTAGCAAGGCAAATACCAATGCTTTGAATTTTTCCCCTTCCTCCTTCTTCCCTCAGATGTTTCTATATGCTGAACATGATGGCATACAGCATGAAATATCCCTTTGGTCTTTGGGCTGTATCACCAGCTGTCCCAGATGTGTCCCCTCCCAATTCCTTGTGCACCCCCAGCCCGCTCACTGTGGGGGTGGTACGAGAAGCAGAAAATGCATGTGTGAGCACATCTGAGCAGTGGCAAAAACACCCCTCTGTTACCAACATGGTTTTCAGGATAAATCCAGACCCCAGCCCTACACTATCTAGTGTGAAGAAAATTAACTTTACTGCAGCCCGCTGCTGTTAACTGACAGTCAGGTAATAACATGATTAAGACATAAGATTTTATTTCTCTATTAATCACGGACTTTGGCTTTTATGGTCAATATATTTTGTTTACAGGGTGGGTGAGGTTCTTATTTTGTTGCTTTAATGTCAGGCTAGCAGAAAATGTGTCCATTTCTAAGTCAATAAAGAAATCCCAGCAATAGCACTTGCCTGTGTGTGTGTAAGATAGCAGTTTTTACTGTCATAAATATGCCTTAAAATAGAAAGTCTTTTCAGTGCTAAATTTAGGGTTTTGCTGTTGTGGAACTTTAACAATCTTGGAGAAGGCAAGCCACACAAAACTATTTCTTTTCTAGCCTGATACAACCTTCTAGAGTTAACTTCCTAGATGAATAAGTGATTTTACTTTCATTGGTTGGGACTATGTCATGATGGCTATAGTTCTGTGGCAACTGGATTTAGCCAAAAGTTGATAGTCAAAATGTAGATCAGTTGCATCAGTTCTGCACCTTCAAAGAGCACCTAAGCAGTGAAAGAAAGTGCTGTGCATATTCAGCAAACCAGGAACAAGGCGTCTCTCTGGCTTCATGATAATGTAGGAGCTCATAGTGGGTTTAGAGGATTTCTACCACTCAGTCTGGCACAACCAGTGTATGGTGATGTTTTTAACTGGCTAGCAAGTATGTGGCAATGTTCAGATAGGACAGACACTGTTTAGTCTTTGGTTGAATAGGTCATACACCCCTCTGAGGTGTGAAATGTGTCATTAGTTGTGTTTTGGGCATCGGCTCATTGGCTCTGGGACATGGTAGGCAGAAAAATGCAGGCTGAGACTAACATGCCATGAATAAGTTTGAGACACTTTTCCTGCTAAGAGTAGACTTGGTTTGGTATCTTTACTGTATCTTTGTGTTTTTCTGAGTTTTGTGGTGGAATCTGCACCTCTCAGTCCCTCTTTCTGGTAGCCAGAAGGAACATTAGTGTGGATTTGGTATATACTGCCCCACAATTTTGTTCCATATCCAGGTTAAAGAGGTCCTCTGGAAAGCAAAGTGGCATGGCCCTAGCTGCACTCAGTCCTGCCTACTGGGGTCAGTCAAGATGTAAGGCAGTGACAGTAGAAGCCCTTCCATGAGAGGGCTGGGACAATGAGAAATGTGGAGACATGAGTTCTTGAAGCATTTTAGGGTGAAAACTACTGGTAATGTTTGGGCTGGGTTGGCAAGAGTAAGGCTGTTGTCTACATGTTCCCTGCATCAAACTTGTGATACCTGTCTGACAAGCATCACAAAACCCAAATGAGTAACTGCAAAAGGCTTAACTTCAGCATGTCTTTTCTTGAGTGAATTTCCATTTGCATCCGTGTCACTTGTTCAGATTTCTTTCCCCTAATCTAATGGTAATTTCCATCCTCTGAAGAATGGCAAAATAATCAATCTATTTGATCTTCCTTTAGGTGATGGATGGAAAAGCTTTGAAAATACTGAGCAAGGTTCATACCTGCACCAGGTGATGTATTGCTACCCTAGGGCCACCTGGAAGTTTCTGCTTCAGAGTATCTATCCTGTTTGCATATCAACTACTCTAGGAGAAACTCTTAAAAACCTGGATAGGAAGCCGATGTGAATTTAAAGTCAGAGAGAAAAGTTCTATATTTTCTTCCTTTTGAGATCTATTTTCAATATTTTCAGTGTACCAGTTCAGCTGATAAAACAATCTGACCCCTAAAACCTCCAACCACTGTTGGCTAAAAGCCTCTTGAGCAACAAAATGTCTGGTGAGCCTGCCCAAAATGAGTCTGTTGTGTTTAGTATACACATGACCTGTTCTGTAGACCACTGAAGGTGATTAATCTCTTTTGTTCTGCAATAGAATTGTATTAAGATCACAGAATTATTTAATGAGGTTTAGCCATGGAGATGCTAATCTGTATCTGGAATGTGCTCCTTAAGCTGTTCTGTCTAGATCTTCAAGCTCAGACTCTGACAATTAACGTGAAAGTGGCTTTGTCTGCACAGGAAAACTCAAGAATCTGAAGTAATTAATGGATTTAATAGTTGGATTAGTTAAATCAGATTAATTCCTGAACTTCTTCCAAAGCAAATTAAACTAAACCAAGTTAAGGCCTCTTTCATTCTGAGTAAAAGCATCCACTTGCCAACTTAATGCAGTTTAACTAATCTTATTAAAAAGTGAATTAGGATTACTTTTCCTGAATACTCTCCTTAGTTCTTTTGCATTAAAACATAAATGACTTTACTTGTTCCTTCTTCAGAGTTTCAGGGCCTGGTTGAACCTGACACTAAGATTAGATCCTATGATTAATATTCAGGAAAATATCTATATGGCTGTTAGAAATAAAGTGAATAGATTTTTATGAAGTTTAATGTGCAAAATTTAAAACATTCCAGGCCATGCATCTTCCCTATTTTTAGTGTTTGTACTGTGGATGCTTACATGCAGAGTGACAAAGGCATCTAATTTTAGCAGCAAACTGGATGGAATGAGTGTATGGGGTGGGCAGGTTGAATCACCTGAATTCTTATTGTTCTAGGATCAGAGTACTCTAAGGGTGTTATGATCCTCCTTATGTAATCTGAATTTCTGCTATTCAAGGTTAGCAGGTGAGTTGTACCTGAAGTCCTGCTGAGTGCTGAATGACTGGGAAAGTTTTGAAGTTCTGCTCTGTTATGTATCTTGACTTTGAGCTGGCAGCTGCTCAGGTGGAGAGATCACTCTGTGTGCCCAGCTCCCTGGCTTTTTCATGAGTGTGGCAGAACCTTTGGCCCTGCAGTTTCACTCTAAGGAGTGTGGCTTTTTCCACTTTTTGTTATTGTAATCCCAATGGAGACAAAGTGCTGGGAACTTCTGCATTTGATCTGGGCAGTTTGTGGCAAATCTGACTTCGCTTAGCTATGCTGTGGTTAAAAGAAAAGTACAGTGCTGTTTTCATTGTATTTTGTATTTGTTTGTTTTCTCAGGTCAGGAATAAGAAACTGGTTTTCTCACTTTAAAAAGAAGACATGTATATTCAATATGAAGTTGAAAATTACACTATCAGCTCTTTAGCACTGTGTGATTGTAACTAGAAAATGCTTATTGTTGAAAACTGCTGTGCAATGCAGCTTATTGACTAAAGGTCAGGATTGCAGAAAATCATAACCAGTATCTAAAAACATGAGCAGGTAAGTTATTTTCTTTCTCTGTGCGTTTGCCCCTGTTTGAATATCCTACTACAGGTCTGCAGTATGTAGCTCAAATTCAGCAACTGGTAGCACCAAAGTAGAAAGGGGGCTGTGAAAGCACTTCTATTGATTTTTAGTGTGACAGTGTGTAGTCTCAGCATTTGGTCCATGTGTTCTTGTGTGGGATATAAGCACTTAAAATCCTTTTGATCTTTCTGATTTTGGTGAGGCTTGTCATGTGAAGAAGTCGTGATTCCTGTCAGCTGAATTATAATGCACAACTGTGCTGCTGCTTTTTTAGATCTGTTAAACCATGATTCACAAAATCATACTGAAGCTGTCCTTACTTTATTGACTTATGTCTGTGTTGCTTGAAACGGATTATTTTTGATTGTAAGGGGGTTTGAAAGAATAAGAAAGGCATGTGCCTTGTGAAAATTTTTGAGAGAACGTGTCATGCTATGTTTGAGCCAGTTGGTCTCAGAAGCGAGATGGGCACATTGCTCCAGTGTGGTGCCTGAGCTCATCAGGCACATCTTCTTGACCTGAGCTAGTTACCACACACAGCTCTGTGCCATGCTTTTAGATCTGCTTCCTAGAAAATCTTGTGTGTTACCTCATTGCATGATGTGGTTAGGCCTGAAGGAGACACACCAGCTCCCAATTAGGTGTCTAGAAAATGTTTGGGTAAAGATTTTTGAAGATGAGAAACAACCTTCTCTTAATTAACACCATGACCTCTTTACATCACTCAAGGAATGTAAAATGAACTTAGAATGAAGGTAAGGATAGCTCAAAATTACACAGGTTCTCTTCTATATTACTGGTGATACAGGAAGGCTTTGATCTAGAATACTTTTTGGTTCTTTGCAAAAAAAAAATCTTCTCTACAGTGCTTTTTAAATAAAATCATAATAATTCCCTCTTAACAGACAGTCCACAAACTGTTGTCTCATGCACCTGTATTGTTTTTTTTTAATGTGACTTTGTTTGAAAGGACAAAGTGGGTATCAAAATATGAAAAGTTTTCTTGCTTGACAAGTTTTTACTCAAGTAAAACCTGCTTGCCAGGTTTTACTCAAGAAGAAGCCAGAGGAAGCCAGTGCACTTTAAATGCCAATCTATGGCACTTTCCCCTAACTTGTTTGATCTGATCTGTTACTAAATCCCAACACTTTGTAATGCAATAAACTCTCAGTCTTTGATTACATCTGACACCAACAGTGGAGCACTGATCAGAAAAATCTCTCTTTGATTTCTCTGGGTAGTGGATCAGATGCAGCAGTCAGAAAGGAGATAAAGAATAAATGAACAACACAAAAAAAATGAACTTTTCATCTCTGTCCACAAAGATGTTCTTTAGAACTACAGATATTCAGTTCTTTTTATTCTCAGAGTGAGCAAAACCTTTCTATATACAGTATCTAAAAATCACAGAATAATATGAAATGTCTTTCGTAAAAAGTATGTATCAGTGCATGCATGGTGATAGGGTATTTCCAGTTGGTCCTTCTGGTATATAACCCTCCACACCCATGCATCTGCAGTCTCCTAGCCCATTCTTAAAAAACAGATGCAAGTTGCAGATCTGTTCAAATGCCAGCATCGTATTTATCAGTCTTCTGTGTTTAAATCTGATAAGAGATAGTTGAAAACTTTCAGACTCTTAAATCTGAGAGTTCAGGCACTATTCACATCCACAAGTCTTCAGACCACCTCTTGGAGTGCAGATACCGTGTCCTCTCTGGTGTCTCTGTTCTGAGACCAGAGGTTTGCACAACATAAGAACTCTCACTCTAAGATTATTGCTAGTCCTTCATGCTTCTGTAGTAACATGGACAAATTCCAACTCTTTCTTCATCTTCAACAATGGAGCTCTAGCTATGGTATAGATTTCTCAAGTGTTCAGTGTAGTCTCTGTTTGTCCAGAATCCCATCCTAGCTCAAAATCTTCGTCTTCCAAAGTTAATGTAATTGCCTGTGCATGTTCTGAGCTCACTGCATAGTCCCATGCCAGTACAGGTGTAATAGGTTTTAGGTGCCTCAGTCATCTGCAAACTGGAATGGGATTTACAAGCTCTTAATCAATGACTGTTTTAAGAATAGCATGAAGAGATTGTGTATTCTTTTAAACTGTATTTTTAAATAGAAATATTTCCTTGAGTTATGGATTTGAGCTATATTTTTTCTTGTTCCCTTCCATATTCAGACTGTTTCTGTGATTTGGATAAGTGGTGATTAGAGCTATTCTAAAAGTAACTGTTTTCATATCAGTAACAGTGCTGAAGTGAGAAAGGACAGGCACATTAATTATACAGCACATTTTATTTCCAATGCCAGCTCCTGCTAGGGCAGGAAATGTTTCTCGTTACTCCAGAGCCTCTTTTGGCTCATGCACCTTTGTAGTTGGAAGCCAAGGTATTTTAGGAAGTTTCTTGTTCATTTAAAATAAAATTTACTGTAATTAGACAAAGGAACCAGTGCCAAATGCAGTGCATCACATATGAAATACTTAATTACAGAGAAAAGTTGTGTGTTCCAATTGACAGAGTAATCTGTACTCTAATTTACTTGTCTTACAACTCATTACATCTGAGATATTGATTTTCCAGTAGATGGTTTTACAGCATTTTATCTAGGAGTTCTTGGTTTGAGTCTGATCTGTGAACCTCTGTCAAATGAGCTTGGGAAGCTCAAACCTCTTTATTAGGTGGTGCCTGTGGAATAATCAAAGTAGGCAAACTTCAATAGTGCTGGTAATTTGTAAATAAAGGGCAGACAGAAATGAGTCACTTAAAATGATGTGTCTTTTGAGGCTTATGAGGCAATGTCCTAGCAGGTAGCTGAAGTGAGCAGTGACTACTTTTTAATTATATGTACCTTGACTTTTAGGGTTTAATATCTCATTTATTTCAATTATACTGTGTGAAGCTTCCTACATTAAGCCAAAGGGGGTAGAAAAACTGGAATCATTAAACCTTTTTCTGATCTTTTATAAAAAGTTGAATACTTTGAGAGTGTGCTTCACTACATGAAGTAGTAGCTCAATTAAAACTGCTAGGCTTGGTGGGGGAGGTATGAGAAACTATTAACCTTTTTAGCAATTAGCTGATAAAGCACTGCATTTAGAGGAATTTTTATAAATAATGTTTTACAGAAGTTTTCGTCATTTGTAATTCTTGAACATATTGGCAAAAGTTTTTTGTGCAAAGCAACTCAAAGCAACAAGACTTCATTGATATGAATCAGACTCCCCATATTTGCTTTGTAGGAGGTTTTATTTGTTTGTTTTGGTTCATTTCTTTTTCTGACAAATAACTCACTGGGATGTTATGTTTTGCATTTAGCTTTTTTTTTTTTTTTTTTTT
>VWYP01025775.1:435265-466383 GCA_013400435.1 Pycnonotus jocosus | reverse complement strand
TTTTTTTTTTTTTTTTTTCCCTCCTGAAGTAAATGAGTAATTTCCAAACTGACTAATTTATTAGTGGACACATTACACTATTAAGTTTCCCAAGTAACACTGGGACCTTGACTAGCCTCAAGATCCATTTAGAGCTGTATTTCCTAAGACCGGCATAAATCCAATACTGCATTTTTGGAGAAAGATTAGAATCTAATAATCTAAATCTGGAAGATTTGCAGTTGTATCTCAATGCACACTGATATCTGAAAGCAAACAGATTGGTGTTACTGAAATGTATATTTTCAGGTAGCTTCTTTTTAATCCTAGTGAAATCTTTATTTCAATAGTATCTTGTGGAACTGGAACACTGAATTTCATGTGTTTTATCAGTTTTTAAAATCTCTTCTGTTTTAGAATGTTTCCTTATTAGCTAGGATCCAGTTGCTTTATTTCTCTAGACATTACTTATTTAATAGATACATTATATTCCCAGATTTTGAGTTCTTTTGCTTTTCAAACAAAAATTGTATTTCTTTTTTTTTTTTTCCCAATCTGTTACAAAATTGAGATATTTCTGTGTATTAAATTGTTTTTATTGTCCTTCTCTGTTCTCTAATACTTGTGCCTTGGTTTTGGAGATATTGGATGACCACAAAGCGAATGTGATTGTGCTGTTGGCTTCATGTAATGGCACTTTGATATTTTCCAGATTGCTTGTTATCTGTTTCTAAATGAAGGCTAAAAGGTTATTTGTGGTTTTCATACTGCCATTGGACTTTGTGCTATTCAGAAAGATGTCTAATTCTTTTTCTAAATGATTATGAGCAGAAGCCATCAGAGCATGCAAGAAGTTCATCCTGTTTCTTCCATTATTCAGCATTCAACTCCATTTAAGATGCATTTGCTACTGGGTTATTCAGTTCCCTAATTACATTAGGTTCCTTAGTCACGGATCATTCTGTAAACTGTGTGAGTTAGAAGAAAATAAACAGGTTCTCTCTCCCCTCAAAAAAGACAGTTTACTTTCCCCAGTATCAAATTTCAGATCAGTTGCATTTTATATTTCTTTTTAACCTTATAGTCATGTGGGGAGACACCTGCCTTTTGAGGTGCCATTGCTTTTCAAGGGATGTCCTCACTTAAAGGCTTAAGCACAGGGAGCAGAGTGCAGGCTCAGAGTCCAAATTATTCCAGTCCTATTGGTTATTCTTACATACAACTTCTTTCTTCCACATGATTTTTGTGACAGGTTTGAAGTGGTTGTGCTTCCAGCATTTTCTTTTTAAGATGAGATCTTTTCTGAAGATGTTGCCCTGAGGCTAAGTGGAATCTGGACTTTATTTAATATTTACCTCTCTGTACCAATTGGAACGTAGTTTAGTACAGTGGCTGGCAATTTTTTTTGGATCACTGCTATATCTTGCCTGAGTGCTGCTTTTTCTCCCCCAGTATTTAGACCTTTCCTTGCTGTGTGGTGATGAGAACCATCTGGCACCTGAATTAGGTAGTCCCAGAAGAAGAAAAAGATTTTTATTTATCAATGGAAACCTTGCCCATTTACATCAAGGGACTAGTACACGTTTCAGTTTCTGACTTTCAGAACAAGACAAGTGGTGTAGTGCAGGCCTGAGGCACAGCAGCCTGAATATTATTGAACTCGCAGAATGAGGCAACACTGTAATGAGATCACTGAGGATATCATAAGGATGTGTCTGTGGGATCATGAGTTACTAGGGCTACTGGAAGCAATACAGCAACCTTGGGGTATGAACTTGCCAAGAGCTGCTTAGCCTTGCTGATGTAGCTAAACAAAAAGAACTCATGTATTCACTCACAGCCTTGCTTAGGCTGCATGAGCAGGTCTGCAAAAAACTGCAGTGAATTTCTGCTTTAGGAGCTCTAGTTCATCACTTCAGATTGTTTTTTTTCTTTCACATGGATGCTTGTTTTCTCCTCCAGTATAAGTTTATTAAAACTAAGTATTGGGAACAGAGAAGTTTATATTTAGAGTGTAGAAGAATCTGGAGCTCATTTAAGTGGTCTTGCTCAGAAGAAGAAAAACATGTCTGCCTTTCAGCCAAACACTTATAAATTATTATGGTTTTGATTTATAACAATTCTTTCTCATTTACACATGATCATGTAAAGCTGACCTGCATGCCTAGGTGCAATAGACCAGAAAGATTGAGTGGAATAATAATGAGAATAACAGAACTATGAAGCTTGTCATGCTGGTATTTGCGTTCTCAGTGTCAGTGCTGCTTGGCATCATGACAACCCCATTTTTATCTGTTCATATCTAAAATTGACTAATTGCCAGTTTTCAGCAGTATGCAGAAATTTAATACATTATTAAAAGATCACCTAAGAAAGATTTCCTGCAAGTGGTTTTTCTTTTCTCTTAAGCTTCTAAGTCTATCAGGTTCTTAAACTTTAAACTTGTGTCTAGTAAAAGTTTCAATTCATTTTGGATGATAACAGTAAATAGTAACTAATTAAAAGTAAAGACAAAAAAACAGCAACAGTATTTGTTACTGTGTCTTCATCTGTGCAGCGAGCTGGGATGCTTGGGCACTTCTTGTTCTACCTTTTGTTGCATTTGTGACCTCAGTTTTTGATTAGTCTGAACGGTGTAGAATAGTTAATGATCTTTCTTGTGCATGCCAAGATTGTGGCACTTTATAAATTTTTTGCTTTCTCTCTAATCTTTACTGCTCCACATTCCCTCCAATCAATTAGTTCTATGAAATCTACTTCAACATCTCTATCAGTGGTGAGAAAAATATTATTGATTTCAGTGTGCAGTCATTCCAGTACTTTCTTTATGAAGCATTATGCTATCAGAAGCTGTGGTAATAGGGACCTTGCAATGAGAAAGCAAAATCTCAACAAGACATGAGTCCTGACCCTGTGTGCTGTTTCCATAACAATAAGGTGGAGCATGACCTTGACCTTATCTCAGAAGTGCTGTTTTTGAACTTAGATTCAAACAGTGAAGATAATAAGGAAATTAATAACATTCACCACTTATTAAAGGAAAGGAACACAAAGGAAGACATACTGTTCTTTTCTGTCTTCTTCCTTGTTCCATAGATTTTTTTTTTAGATGATGTATGTGGGCTATAAACAAGTCCCTATCCTACAATTTAAAAAAAAAATTTGGTCAGCTTTTGTCTAGAGATTTGCTAGCAGCTATTTAGCTTACCCTAAGTAGATTAGTAGAAGTCGTACAGCAGATCTCTCAAGTTCTCTGTGGACCTGTTCTTGTCTAGATTGTGGATAATCTGCTGTCATGTTATTTCTCTTATTCCTAGTCTGTACCAGGTGGCTCTCAGAGATTACCTATATGAGAAGCTGGTGTGAAGGTTGTGTAAAGTGCTATAGACGTGTCCTGCTGTCTCTGTGAGACCACTCCAGTGAGCACTAACAGCACACCTCATACAAGCTGGTTTATATGAGGTGGAGAAGGTTACCTCCTGCTTTGTGCAGAGTGTCTGTAGAGGGAATTAAACCCAAGTGGCTACTGTGCTGAGAATTTGTAGCCATTGTGCTGCATCCACTCAGAAAAGTCCCGCTTTTACTGACAAGCATTTTATTCGGTGTGAACTCAGTTAGAAACTTCATTGTCACCAGCACAGAGCAAGGTGAAACACCTAAGAAAATGGAGCTGAGAGTGTATCTGTACTGCACGTTGTATTTGTGTGTAAAATTAGAGTGGCTGGATGCTTTGGTACTCTAGATTTATAGAATGCACTGTTGTATGGGGCGGTGCAGATATTTGGTGAAGAGCTAAATAACTTGCAGCGACTGCATGAGAAGGAATACTTACCAAAAAAATGAAACTGTACTATTTCCACTGTATAATGGAAATTAGTAACACAGGTATTGATAGAAAGACATAGAGACACATTTGCATAATTTTATTTTGTTCCGAATATTCTCAGAACACTTACAGAAAATACTCATGTCAAAAGTTGAACAGGAGGCATTGTTAAGTGGTTCAAGCAATGCAATGTCCTTGAAAGTTAATTAAAGGTATTTTTGAGTCTTGGTTAACTGTGTAGTTGTATAATCCAGAGCATTTTTATTTTGAAAAGATGTAGTTTTTGTATGTACAAATAGACTGTTAGTGCTGTTTCTTCACTTGTGCCTCTGATGATTTCTTAGCTTAGGTTTAAAATTGGCCATCATGTCTCCAAACATTTGTGTGTGTTTAGCACCCATTCTCACAATTTCAACTATAGATGTAGTTGGACCATAACTCCTCTGGGAAGCTGAGGTGAGTGCTATGTATGTGCCTTTTGGAAGTGACAGTGCCTTTAATTTCCTGGGGGTTAAAAAAGAGCCTGAAAACAATAAATCCTGCATATGTTTCTATACCTCAATTTTCTTACTACTCTGAAACATCTTTTGGACTCTTGGATCTGTCCCTCTGGGATGGTCGAGAATTGCTTTTTGTAGCTTGTGACTGGTCTCCCAAGCTGCTGAATCTTCCCAGTTTAGGTTCCTCTTTAACCTCAGTCCTTCCTGCAGCTAGACCAGCATTCCTGCTAGAAAAGAATGTTCCTCTCTTATCTCCTTCCCAGAGCTCTCTCTTCTTACATTACAAACCTCCTTTGGTTTCTCTGGTAACTTTTCACTGCACAGAATTCCCGTCTTACAGACAGATAAGTACAGCATTAAGCATCCTCCATTAGTTTCCTCAGTAGGGAGAAATACATAAAGACACAGAGGCCTTTCATGAGGCAGTGCTTGTCTTTGCACTTGGTTCAAAACACTGCTAGGCTGCTATCCTTGGATTTTTCAGAGAGATCCTCATTGGTTTGGGTTGGGTTTTTTTTCTCTCTTTTCTCTCTTTTCCCTCTTTTCCCTCTTTTCTCTCTTTTCCCTCTTTTCTCCCTTTACCCTTTTCTCCTTTTTCCCTTTTCTCCCTTTCCCCTTTTTCCTTTTCCCTTTCCTCTTTTTTCTTTTTCTTTCTTCTCTCTTTTTTCTTTTTGCTCTTTTTTTTCTCTTTTGTCTCTTTTCTCCCTTTTTTCTCTCCTCTCTCCTCTCTCCTCTCTCCTCTNTCTCCTTTTTCCCTTTTCTCCCTTTCCCCTTTTTCCTTTTCCCTTTCCTCTTTTTTCTTTTTCTTTCTTCTCTCTTTTTTCTTTTTGCTCTTTTTTTTTCTCTTTTGTCTCTTTTCTCCCTTTTTTCTCGCCTCTCTCCTCTCTCCTCTCTCTTCTTTCTTTCCTTTTCCGTACATAGGATTACTTGCAGTTTTAACAAGTGTAGTGGTCAAAACAGGGATACATAACACTTTTATGGATACTTTGACATCCTGGCATCCTTGTTCATCTCATTTCCTTTATGCAGGAAGAGGGTGCCTGTACACACACTTGCTGTAATGTACTTACACATCCATGCCAGCTTCAACCAGTCTGTGCTTGTGTGTGCACCCAAGATAAAATGAGGGAGGCTCAGGGCACATAGAACCCAAGTCACTAGGAGCTCAAGTTATTTTAATCCTTATCATCATATTCTCAGGAAGGTCCCTGGGGCTATTACAGGTCATATTTTATTGTATTATTTCTACCAACTCTGAAAACGAGATGTGATCTGTGAATAAAGTGTCTGGTTAATAGGAATTAATGCTTTTTTGTCTTCTGAACCCTTGCATTTAGCAATCTGTGGGTTTATTAGTCTTGAGGTCCTGCTACGTAGTTTTTTTCCCATGCCACTTTACAGCAATGTTTTCAAGGCTGAACAGGGGAGATATCCTGTGGTATATGTGTCTGTAGCTTTCTGTTTCTTACCCATGTTGCCTCTATTTACATAAGAAATATAACTTACCACATGATAAATGAGCTTTGATTGGCATCATTGAATGTCCAGTATGTGAGGAATCTTGAAACTCCTGTGACCCCCTAAAAACTGACCAACAATTTTCACCCTGTAGCTCCTAAGGGGCGTGGGAGCTGTGTACACACATTTTTATCTTCTTGGACAGACAACTCACCATTGCCACCAGCATATATACACTCACACTACTGACTTCAGTGATCTTTTGTTTTCCACAACATCTTTTCCTTTTGTTTCAGGACAGCCCTGAAACACCTTTCAAAGGACTGAAATATGCAAGGATCCTGCTCTCTGCTTTGCAGAGTTGTTGTTTCTGACTTCAGTCCACCATAGAGCAGAATGAAGCAAAGGGAGAGTGTGGCGTTCAGTCTTACCTCCTCATATCCTTGTGCATCTAATTTTGGGCCTGTCAGCTTTTGCAGTGATAAGTTAGCAATACAAGCTGCATCACAATGATTTTTAAATGAGATTTATTCATTTAAAGTGGATGATAAATGGTTCTCTTTTATCAGACTCTTGCAAACGAGATTAAAGCAACATTATTTTCCTGGAGTAAGGGAACAGCTGGCACAAAGTTAATGTCTGTAGGTTGTATTGCGCTTGCCTGACCTTGCAGAGATGTATAACAACAATGGGGAACATCCAGGTAGTTTTTCTGCTTCCTAAATCCTATTTGTGTTTTTACAACCAGGTGCTGCCTGGAGTACTGGTAGGCTGTGGGTTATGTGAGCACTGAGAGAGGCTTTGGCAGGAACAGGCAGTGGACAAGACACCACGGTCTGCCCCAGCTTTTCAGGGAATCATGTATATAATGCCAGATCTCTCCCAAAATTGTGGGAAGCACTGCTCTGTGTTTCTTCAGCATTTTAAAAGGTCTAGCATATTGTATGGAGTACCTTGAGTATGCTTCCCTCAGGGTTAGCTCATCTTGCTGGGCACTTGGTCTCTCCTGGATTCCAGGAAATATCCTGATTTTTCCCCCTGGTTTAGATACCATGAAACAATGTAAGACCTGCATAATAAGCCTTACAGCCCATTGCAATTCTCAGTTTGTAGCATGGCACAAAGAATTTGTGTTGCATGCCCTCAATATGATATGAGAGGATAAAGGGAGCCAAATGTATATGGACTTGTCAGTATTACTTACGCAAAGTAGCTCCTGAAATGAACTCTTCTGAGAATTTTTTTGAGGAATCAAGTTGGTTCAGTCTGGGGCACTTGGAGAGATAAGTCCTCATTATAAGGGAGAGCAGTG
Organism: Pycnonotus jocosus; assembly: GCA_013400435.1. Taxonomy (NCBI): domain Eukaryota; kingdom Metazoa; phylum Chordata; class Aves; order Passeriformes; family Pycnonotidae; genus Pycnonotus; species Pycnonotus jocosus. The sequence continues at coordinate 459,308 of VWYP01025775.1, read as the reverse complement.
GATTTTTTCCCCTGGATGAATTCTCAGTCTACAGGATAAAACTTTTCCTGTTGTTCTTTATTGCATTCAGGCAAAGGTCCTGCCCTTGTCCCTGGAGCTCTCTTGGCAGGAGGTTGGCTGTACTGAAGAAGATAACAGGATTGCAAAGGGTTGCCCTTGCAATAAAGGAAAGGACTGGAGAGGTCAGGGAAGAGCTGACAATGACACTAGAGTTTTTCTGTTCCACTGACTCCACAAATTTCTTCCTGCCCCAGAACTTTGCAGGTGTGGGAGATGGAAGGGAGGTTTTACAAACTGAGAGTGATTCTTCTCACATCATGTTTTGGTAATACATCTAAATTTCCATCTTGTGATTTTACTCAGAGGAGATATCCTGTAGGATATTTATCTGTAACTTTCTCTTTCTTGCCTATATTTCCTCTATTGACAGAAGAAATAAAGTCATACAGTCGACTTACCATACGTCATTGGCAAATGAGCTTTGACTGGCGTCCTTACTCCAGGGAAAAAAAAGGACTTTGTTAGGCAGAGTTCATGGTTTGTAATCTCCTGTTTCTCCCATGACACTTCTCTTCAGCATCTCTCCTATGAAAAAGAAATCCAATTGCCACTGCTTGATTTTTCTCCTGCTTCTCAGATGTTATTTTTCTAAGAATTGCTAGCTATGAGTCTGTCAACAAAGTCTGTAGCTGATGGCATTTTGCCTCATCTGTCACAACTCTGTATGCTCTGATAAATTAGCTGTATAAGATTGCAGATTTAAATTGGAAAGTAGTACACAGTAATGAGTTATTTTATTTTTTTTTTATTTTAATCTTGGATTGCTAGTCTATAATCTACTCTGCACCTAGTGATCTGAGCATTCACTTTTGCTTAAAGTAGCTGCCTATTTCAAAGTTTTGGGTTTAGTCCAATGTTGAATATGAGGCCACATAGTGGGCAGGAGAGGAAACAAATTAATCTTCTGTTTTATTTTGAGGCAATACTCTATAAATCTTCTCCAGTTTGAGAAGTGAAGTCACTTCTGCACACTCTCCAAACAGAACAGAAGAATACACGCGTTACCAGATCCTCTAGATCTGGTGAAGGTTCATCTGCTGTCCCTTGGCACCCCTTTGTGTAGTCATGCACACAGGACAATTAGAGACATGAGGTACAATGCTGAAGATTAATTCAGTTAAATTCTCATGCAAGACCCTGCTCCCTCTTGCAGTAAGTCCTTATACATAGATATATTCTTATAAAATATTATGCTGGGGCGTTTTTTCATTCTGGGGAAAAAGGATAGTCCCCCGTGAAATGGGAGGTTAGTAAAACATCTAAAAGCACTGGATATTTTGAAACGCATCTACAGACACAGGTGTCTAAACAGGCTCTGAGAACTGTTGAGAACAAAATGTCCTGCTGTGCTTCTGTGCCTGGTGCCTACAGGAAGAGTTCAATAGAAGTGGTCTGTGTTAATCTTTTGTGCTTGGAAATCTGAACTCTGATGTTCAGCTCCTCAAAACATGCGTGAAACAAGGCATATTAGTGATTCTACTGAGCAGACAAAAATCAAAGCCTGAACAACAGAGAAAAATGTTCTCTCTTTTAAACCACTCTTCAGCTTTTCTGGAGAACATCACTACAGGACTGGCCTAGAAAGAAAAAAGCAATTGGGGATTTCAGAGTGCTCAATGTCCTTGCGGTGTGTATGAACACTGCCATTAAAGGCATGCTGAAAATAATCTCCTTTGAAAAAAAAAACATTGTTAGCAATCAATAGGAATTCATGAGTACAATATTGTATAGATCAGAAATTGAGATTAGAACAAGTAAAGGTTATAGATCTCATATGCTCATCAGGCTTGACAGAGTTCAGTTTCCTTCCAGGTGGAATAACCTTTATTTGATACAGTTTCATTTTAATCAAAATTAAAAGACATAGTGGGCTAATCTGAAGAAAAAGTATGTCTTTTTCATTTTCATAAATATGAATTTATGCTTCAATATAATTTCTAAGAAATTTATTCAGATGTAGAACTGGTTCTCACTCCATCTCCAGAGAGATACAGAATGCACTGGTGGATATAAGATGTCAAACTTAAAAATATAACTCTAAAATAGGAGACATTGAGTGCAGTACATTTCTCTGTATACCAACCCTGTTCTATTTGTTTTGTATGTTATTATAATTTTATCTATAGCTGTTAATTTGTGAGGTGTTTCCTGTGCAGATGTGAAGGGAAAAACACAAGAATGAGAACACCTCATTCAGTGCAAGACAAATTTTAGTCTATTTTGCCTCATCTCATTGTTCATTAGTGGTACAAATTGAACCCAATCTCTAACTCTGATGAAAATCTGCACATTTAAGTTGGCCAGAATTTCATCCCAGAGAGCCTTGAATTAAAATAGCTGATTCCAGTAGACCCATCTCACCTCACAAATCTGACCAGCTTTGTGCAGGAGTGTGTGCATGACTCTGTACATAATTTTTAATCTTTGGGTCATAAATAACTTAGTGGAGCATTATAATAGTTTGTTTTATATAATTTTAGTACTGCAGCTGCTTTATGTTGTAGTGCTTAGCCTCCATCCTACCGGGACAAAAAAGAAAAAAAAAAGCAAGCACCTTTAGATACTTCAATTTCTCTAAAATGGGAGATATTTCTTTCCCAACTCCTAAGGTCTCTGCCAATTAAAAACTCTTACAGGATTATAACTGAGACCTATATTGCTTTGAAATGAGCCCTCACTTTTAAATGAGATGCCTACCCTTTTCATCTTTCAGTTTTGAAGTCTTTTTTCCTGACCCTGATTCTAGACAGACATCCTCTTTCACCTTTGCTCATGGAATAAACAAACATTATGTTTTCATTGCTTCTGAGAAGGAAGAGGGAGACAATGGTAGTAAACAGTGCTGTGGCTTCTCACAGGTAAAAGAGAAGGGCTGAGTGACGCTAGGGTAGAGAATCAGGGCATGGCAGAGAGGAATTAAGCTCCAAAGGCCTTTAAAAGGTACTTAAATAGAACAATCCTTGCTTCAATGGGTTTGCAGCGTGACTTAATACGTGAAAAGTGAGTTACTAGTGGTGACATAGGAATTCTGGGTGAATTTTGCGTCTTTGTGTGGCAGAACAGAAAGAGGTAATAAAAAACAGCTTTGTGGGGTGGAATATAAAAGTAAAAAATCATGCAGATGAATGAACACATCTTGTTAATTTTGAGGCATTATTTTAGTTTTCTTGTATTCTATATGTGACTGTTATTTTAAGTGGTGCAGAGAGAAAACAGCAGATGAAATGGTGGCAGTAGAAGAGATATTTGCAATGGGATTAGGAAGAACAAATTGTGCCCTTTGGCATGATAGAAGGGATTTAACATTCTGGGCATGAAGAACTGTAGAGAACCATTAGGACAAATGTCCCAGAGATTGTGAGTTCACAGAGAAAGGCAAACATGAAGAAAAGTCCTGAAGCACAGGATTTTTCTGAATGCACAGAAGTGCATTAAATGAAAAGAAATTTTAAAGCATGATATAGTGAAAACCATGATACAGGCAGGCAAAGCAACCTTAAACGGGCTGAAAATTATAAAATTTCAACTAGTTGTAGAACGAGACTGTGTCTGAGGAGATGGCAAGGGGTGGTGAGCACAACTGGAGAGCAAAGCAGAGAATTTAATTTAACAGGGCCAAGGAAAAGCTTGGTAAATTGTCAAAGGAGCTCCTAGAAAACATAGCTACATAGAAGATGTGAAATATTCTGTGATTGTGATCATCACATGAGCTACAGTTCATTTTTTCTACCAAGTATGTAACACTAAATCTGATTTAAACCTATTTCAGTTTGTATGTAGCTATAGCAGATCTAGGGAATAGTGTAAAAATTGGTATCTTTTAAGGTTACCGTCATTAATCCTTTGGGGTCAGGCAATTCTTTTGTTCTGTTGGATATCGGGCCACCACTTGTACCAAAATCTGGCCTGCCCATATAGTATTGCTCTACTTCCTTGAATAAACACAGATTTATAAAATACCAGAGTTCTATGTCCTAAAAAGGCCTGTGATGAGCTGGATAAGTAACAGCTGAAGCAACTTTTCTGATGGCAAATTTCAGTTTTATATGTCTGCTATTTCCAGTGAGAAGGCCATTCAGATGAGACAAACAACATTAGCTTACATGTTACAGCTTTCCATTAAGGATGCTTTCATTGGTAGGCATACTCAGTGCATCATCTACCACTGATGTAATTAACAATGTATCTTTGCATGTTAATGGCTCTCAAAGCTCATTTCATAGCACAACTAATTTGACAGCTGTCTAAATTATAACAATGTGTGTTAATATTATATTTTCTTAATGCTGGAATTAAAGTTTGTCTTTGAGACCAAAATTACTGTCTCAATCTGTACTTCACAACACTAACTTTGACACTGATGGTCTGATAAATTGCTCAAAACAATTTTCAACTAGTCAGAACAGATATGATTGTCTTCACTTTGGATGAATATCAAGTGTTTAGATCCCCATCCAACTGTTTCATCTTGCCAGATATTACTTGATAACACAATGTCATTTTGTAGTGACAGACCATAATTTTGTTCATATTCCAAACATTGCCCTTTATAGGATATAGAAGCAATGCTTGAGCACTGAAGTTCATTTCATGACTTACAATCTAAAATAGTATCATAAACGCGCATCAGATAGAATATCCTAGTGAAGGCTTATTTTAGAAATAGTTTCAGAAAATATGGTGTGATATCACACTTTTTAGATCCAATTTGTAGCTTACATAAATTCTGACAAAAGAGTCAATCACAAACAGAGGTTGAAAGTCCACTGAAGCAATGGAACAAAACTCTTGGGATACGGCTTTTGGTATCAGCTAGTGATAATTCCCAAGGAAAAATATTTTCTGCAAGTGCAGTTTTCTAGGATTCTGAAATTAATCAGCAGAACTACAGATCATTAAAATATAAATACAAAAGGTAAATTGTTGATAATATATCCTATATTTGACAAACATGAAACCCCTGACATCCTGTCAGGTGTTATTTTAATTTCAGATGTTTTTGTTAACCAAAATACTTTTTCTTTATGAATCAAAGTAAAAATGCACATGAAACTCCTGCAAACTTTTGAAAATATTGAATCACACTATGCTGGATATCTATGTTTATGAATAACGGGATGGGACTGCTGGGGGATGTTCTTCGTGCTCTTATTGCAACATCACCCTCAATACAGGGTGAGACAATTGAAAGATGGCAACAGCTCACATCTTGTCAACTGCAGCCAAAATTTTCTGTGTTACAAGGCCTTTTAAAAGTTTTCTAACCAATAGCAAATTGTTAAGAGCTTACAGGCATCTGCATAAACCAAGCATTATATCTAACAATAGGTGCTTGTTTCATATTTCTTATTACTCAGGAACTTTTTTATACTCTTTTATAAATAAAGCACAGAGTCGCATTATTAAACTTTTCTATTCTCTTGCTTAACATATTTTTCTACTTGCTAAGGCCTACTCTACTCAGCACAAAAGCACAGTCTTATTGTTCTGTGTCTTTATTCTTGTGTTCTTTTAACTTTAGGCCTACCTCTGCACTGCTATGAATATTTCTGCTTTTTCTGTTTCCCACAAGACAGTATTTTACATAGTTTGAAAAAGAATTTTTAGGTTTTTTTTTCTTTTTACTTAATCCTTCTTTTTCCTCTTTTAATTTTGATTGACATTGTAGAAATATTCCAGAGCACATGTTTGTGCTGATGACAACAGAAAGTCTATACAGGAAATTTTTTGGGCATTTTAAATATAGAAGACAGGATTTTAAACTACTTGACCACCTGACTTTTCAGAGATTTGAAGGGAATTGGCCTTACACAGAGGGGGAGAAAAAAGTTAAAGGCAGCTGAGTCAGAATCATACTGATATATTTTAAGAATCCTTTTTCCTTTACTTCCCAGTCTTTTGTCTAAGACACTTGGTCACATTTATTTCATTTTCTAGATAGAGAAGACAGTGATAGGTCAATTTCTTAAACAATTTTTACTGCTTTGTTGTGTTGACTGTCAGGAGTATATTTTGTAGTAGTTACCATTCAGAATAACATTTTCTTAAATTTTGTTTAGGATCCAAAAAAAAAAACCCTGAAGGCATTGCTTGACTATACTTTGGAAAAAGGAAATACTATAGGGCGAGAACTATAATTTAAACATGTAAATTTTAGGACCTGCTTTTTGTTTTTAATGCATAAAAATAATGTAAACCCCAGCATGTAACTGTGGTATCTTCACACTTCAAGCCTTCATACTGCAATCACCAGTCTGAGTCTTTCTCTACAGCTGCTACATCTTGTATCTAAGCCACAACAGTTCTTATTATGGGTAATTTACAGGATAACTTAATTAAATAGGTGGTATTTGATAGCAAAAGTTGACAGTTAATCAAGGCTAATTCTGTGCTTAAATGAACTGGAATATCTTGCCAAGATGTGCTTCAGTCATACACATCGTGAATGTTACTTAATACTCATATTCTTCAGGGCTTCTTTCTTTGTGCACAATTTTATCCTGCCTCTACTGGTGACTACATAGGGATCCTGGAGTTTACTTTCAAAGACCAAGGGAATACTTGGAGGAAATAATATGTACAATTACCCCTATTACAGCAGCACAAGTGATCAATGAGTTCTTTTGAAATAGGGGCTTTATATATGTGAGGGTGGAAAGGACCTCTGCCTCAAATGGCTTGCTAAATAAACACAAGTAGGAAAAATTAACTATTATTGTCTTCACTGACAAAAATTGAATAAAAGAGTAATTTACTGACTGGCCCTAGGTCGTGCAAGAAGCTGATGGCAGTGCTGCTGATTAAATGTAAGCATCCTCAGTTCCAGTGCAGGGCTTCATCCAAAAATAAATCCTTATTTGTTAGACATCTGAGTAAGAACATCCTGATAGATATCCTGACAATTCTTTCTCTAGAAAACATTCTCATAGTGCTAGGTTTAATTTTAACTTTTTTGTTTTTTTTTTCTTTTAAGACCCACAAATCTTTAAACTTATATTAAATTATTGGAAGAAAGACTGAGAAGTGGTTAAAGGTGCTATACACAATAACTAAAATACTCTTGGGATTCAGTTCAGTTTTATTGCATTTAGTCTGCTCTGCCAAGTAATATATATCTAGTTCCAGATATTTGCTTCTTGTCTCAGTTTGTATCGTGTTGGTAGGAAATTGGTACCATAGATATTCTTTACAAGAAGAAATGATGCATGTCCTTCCATAAACCAATTTCAAACAGCTCACAGAAGCTGAGAAATGCTGGATAATTTTCCCTTTGATTTTCTCCAGTGTTGAGGAACAGTTCCCAAGGTGTTCGTTGGCTGACCTTGCAACCTGGAACATCACGGTCTGGTGTTACATCTTGCAGACCAGTTGACAACCTCAGTTTGGATGTGTTACGAATGTGTGAACACCATCTCTATGTGTATTTTAGTGCAGCTCTCTTGTCTTCTCCCTCGAGCACAAACCCTTAAGGCCTTTGATTATTCCTTCTGTGGTTTTCTGAAGTCTTGATAACTGAAGGATGATGTTAAAGTTTCAGTCTGAAGAGACCTGTCAACATGCAGTTGCTGTGAGGAAGAGATGCAGGTTCAGTGTATTCTCTCACACATCTTTTGCTTATGAAATGAAATATTCCATTCAACCTAATNTGCAGCTTCCACCCCTACCCTCAGCAGCCGATGGGGGAGGAGGGGACAGATCATCTTTTCTCTCCCCACCGAGACCCGGCCCGGGCTCGCCTCGCCGCACGCCCCGGAGGGGGCGGCGAGGCCTGGCCCGGGCCATCCAACTCACGGAGACTTCTGCTCTTCCCCCTCGCCGGAAGTCAAAAGAGAAACTCGAAAGAAAAGACACCAAGAAATGCTCTCTAAAGTCGAACTTCCTCCTTTCCCAAGTGGCTAAATGACATGCCAATCAAAAAGCCAACTCCCTCATTGGCTCAAACCATGACAAGCATTCAAAGTGGAAGATATAGTCTGCTGCTGCCAGGCTTGACAGAGCAGATATAACAACTCCCATCAGGTTGTCATGGGCAATGTCACAGCCACAGCACCTCAGCATTACCTGCTCTGCCGTTTGCCAGGAGCTCCTGCAGAGCCCAGGCCTAGGACAGTCCTATAACATTTGTTTCTGTTATGCAAATATCTGAAAGAACTAAAAGGAGAATTTAAACACTTTTTTTTTTTTGCCACCCGTTGGGTGCAGGGCTTTGCAAGGGAAATTTACTGGTGGACCTTATAATCTTTGATAAGTTTGATTGACTTTTCAAGACAGGAGAAGCAATTATTCCATGCCAGTCCCATGTTTGACCTCAGCATTGCCCAGGTGAAGAACAAGTTGAGTTATTACTGTCTTCTGCCTGATTTTATCTGGGTTCTTCTAATGTGCTGATCATTGTTTTATCTCATCACTTAATAATTTGACAGAATTAGTAGCAACTACCATGGATGTTAGCAGAAGGACTGAGACTCTTGCCATATGAAAAAACAGGAAGTAATGCAGGTCAGTCTCTGTTAGTTATTGGATTGGAGGGATTTGTAGGTTCTCTTGGATATATATGAAAATAAGAGTGCCCTAAGGATGGTAAGGATATTTAAGAATATTGTCTAAATCCATTTACAGATACTGAATTCTAAGTTCTGATGCTTTATCTCTATATTTTTATATGATGAAAGCAAGCTGTCTTCACAATTTTAAGGAAATGTTATTATACCACTGTATAAATCCGCATTAGGCTTGGATCTTGAATGCTTTAAACAATTCTGGTTCCTCTATCTCAAATAAAATGTAAAATAGCTTAAAAAGTTTGTGAGATGAATAACAAAGATAATCATGGGTATTGAAAAATTTCCATAATGTGAAGTTAAGTATGCTAACACTGTTTAGTCTGGAGAAAAGCTGGCTAAGGGACAACAAGCTAGAAGTCCCTAAAGCTTGACATAAGGAACGTGAGCAGAGTTCATTATCCTTTCCAGTGCAAAACAGAGAGACTTGAAATGAAATTAGAAGGTGTTAGTTTCACAGCAAAAAGAAGCACTGAATATAATGGGTAATTAAGCCAAGAAAATTATCAACACAAGATGGTGAAAAATGTTAAGGTTTTATAGAGAAGTTGACAGATTCATGAAAGAAAATTTAAGCAAGCCTGCCTAAAGAAAACTCTTACATCTGCCTCAATAAACTGCAGGAAGCTGGGGCAGTATTGCAGGTAAATGTTTATTTTCTTACACTCTGCTCTAGGCAGAGTGGTACTGGCCAGTGGCAGAGTTGATGATGTGGCAGAGATCCAGCGTGGTACAGCTGTTCTTTCCTGTGTCCTGGAATCAATATCACTTCTAGAAATGAGAAATTTACTGAGATGAAAAGTTCTATCTAGAGATGAAACGTTACTGAGATGAAAAGTTCCATCTAGATAAAAACCTCAGTTTTCTAAAAAAAAAAATACATTCATGAGGACAGATGCATTTTTTATAGCAAATTAGATAGCTGCTGAATGATTGTAGCAGAAATAAAGGCAACACTTTAAAATGCTATTTTTTTTTTAATGTGCCCTTTCAAATATTTTGTTGCTCTTTGCAGCTGAAACATCAGCATTCAGGGTTGCCTCTGTCCAGGTCTGGATCTGCCAGGGCACCTGGATGAGTTGGGCATTCTTTTCTTGCTGAGGTTCTGCAGAAATTGGCATCTTTTTGTTTGACCTTCTGGAAATCCTTGACTGAATGCCTGTGCATGGTGCTGTGTCTGTGAATTAGAGTCGTATTATTTGGGTCACATGTAAGAAAACCTGGCCAGGTATCTTAACAAGGCAGATTAACATTCATCTGACACACACATCCTGGCATAGTGAGTGCCTCTTCCTCACAGAGATGCAGATCTGAATAGCAAACACGTCCTCTTTTGTTTGGATTTGCTGTTCACCTGTGCTTTGACTTTTATGTTCTGTAAAGATATTCCAGAAGCATTTTTCTTTCTAATGACTAGCTAAATAGAAAGAAAGACTAACTCTTAAATCATTCCTCTAAACACCAAGCTATAGCTCTGATTATATTTGTGGATTAAATACCCTTTCTTCCCCTTAGAATTTATTTTTGTTTCCCAGTCTTACTAAGTCTTTTGTAGTAACTCTAGAAGTAAAGCAGCATGATACTCCTACACATTATAATTTTCTACATGGCCAAGAAATGTCGAGGATTTAATGCTGGCAGTACCTTTGGAGTTCAATTCAGATATAAAATAAAAAGAATACCAGTTTACAATTGATTTCACTCAAGTAAATATTTCCTAAGCACCATTATTGTATACAGTAGGAAATAGGTATAGCTATTTCCTTAGAATAAAGCAATTTGTGAGGCCTGTCATAAAAGGCTTAAGAGAATGCTGCCTTTGCTTCACATCCCTTTTAACTGCCTCTATAAAATTTAAGGAATTGCAATAAAACTTGGGAAAGTGCTTTGACTAGTGAGGACTGTTTGACAGCACTTATGAGATTACTATGTGCTCAAGGCCACTTGGAATGTTTGCACATAAGAAGTTATTTAAAATTATATTTATTTTCTGATTTTTTCTTATTTTTAGCATAAAATATCTCTCAATCTGCCTTTCTCCCTTCTTTCTTTAAACAGAAAGATCTTTAAACAGTTCGCTGCCTCCTTGGCATTTCTTCATTCTGCTTTTCATTTCATGTGAAGTCTCCTGGGCTCTGACCAGTTCAAAATGCAACTTTGTAGTTTTCTGTGGTAAATGACTGACAGTGTTGGAAATTACGCTCTTTGTCTGACAGACAATTGTATTCACACTGCTAAGCAGTGTTTGGACTGAACTTTTAATTTAACTCTACAGGCTTCTTTTTCTCTTTCTTTCGGCATTGTGTGTGTTGTGATTTCTACCATGGCAATGTATCTTTTGTTTCTGAAGCAGCTGCAGCTTATTTTGTGACTCCAAATGCATCTTTGGTGAGCAGTTTGGGGTCTAATGAAGACATGCTTTGTGTATTTGCTGTTGCACAGAATAAGCTGAGACATTCATATTAAAGGCAGCTAAAAGAGAGGCTCCTGCCAGTCAGTAGGAATAGAGCCTGTGACTTTTTGACAGCTGGTAGTGACTGATATGCTGTCAGTCGAATTTCTAATAAAAAAGAAGTTCTAATAAGACTATGAGTTTTGTGAAAACTGTAAACAAAGGAGCTGAAAGTTGAATATAGCTGGAATTCGAGTAACTCTCTCACGCTAGTGTCTCTTTGCCAAAGTTTCAGCATGTCCATGCGAAGGTTTGGGAATTTTTTGATACACTCTAAGTATCTTTCTGATATTTCACCTGGAAAAGAATTATGCATAGGTCTCATTAGTTCACGTGCTTAAAATTTCTCATGGATTTTGATGCTTCCAGTCCAAAACCTGCAGTATAATGCTGTTGGATTTGTGGAGTGTTGGATTTGTGGAGGTTGTGAGATATTTCCATGAGGCTAGTCAATTCTTCCCTGGATGAGGTGTGCAATAGCTGTTGGGGCAGCATGTTTTACTCTGCTGGTCAAACATCTGTACCAGCTCACAGCTAGAATCTACACTGCACCAAGTACCTCCATAGGAAAACAGAGGACAAAATTTGTGTGACCTCCATCTCTACTTCACACTCAGAATTAATACCAGGATGCACCAGAGACAGCCCAGCTTATGAGAAGGTCCTCTAACTAGCCCCAGTCATTGCTATTTTCAGGCCACCCAGGCCCACATAAAAAAATGTTGATGCTTAATAAAATAAAGAACACAGTCCCAGGTCCTGTGTGAACAGTCTTGGCAATGTATAACCTTCCATAAGTAATTGGTTTGCTTTGATAACTAGGAAATGTGAAAAGGTAGAAACCTTTTAAATTAGCAAAGTTATGAAATATTTGTGTATATAAAAACCAGAATGAATTTAGTATCTAGCACAGACAGCATGCCATGTTTTCATTCCAATATAAGAATTTATGTCATTTGAAAGAAATTATGCTCTTACCCATATGTCTCTTTTCTACAGCACTCAATTGTGAGATATGTGTGTATTAGAATCTTAAAAGCTGTACTATATTTATATCAGTTTTATCTGTGCGTGTTGCAAGTGGGTGTATAAATGTCTTCTGAATGTTATTTGTTACAGGTCATCCCTTGCTTTGAGATGAGAAGTGCACTAATAAAGCTTTGGAAGTTCAAGTTCAAAAACGCAGTTACAGAATGGGGTTCCAAGATGCCACAAACACAATTAAAACTCCAGCTTTGCTTTTCTTCTCTATCTGCTCACCTAAATGCAGTCTGACCACAATTCTCATGTGTACTCATATTATATCAATGCATTTCTGGTGCAAGCTACAGAATACCTACACAGTGCCCTGCAGGATGTGTTTCTCCAGTGTGTCAAAAGATGCCTTACTTTGTTTCCATCCCTCTAAAAAAGAACAAGAGACATGACCATCCTCCATTATATATTTTTTTAATGTAGTTGAAAGATGACAACATATTCCACTGTACTTGCCTGTACTTGCACGGTGTTCAGCATTATTCTATACTGCGCTATAATTAAGCAGAAAGTCCAGTTTATCTTGAGGTGCCTTTTAACTATAAATGGTAAATCTTCTCAGATTATGGAATCCTGTGGTCTGATCGAGATTCCAGGGTCTATGAGGAGTCCAAAGAGCAAGAGACAAAACCTTGAGATTGTAGTTTAAAGCAGCCTCAGGAACATCCTTTCCAAGCTAACATGAGCAGCTGAAAGCAAACACTGATGTCTGGAGCTGGGTGTTATTCTATTTCTATGCATACTTGCAATATAATATATGCTTATCATACAATAATATAAAGAATGTAATTTTATAATATAATTAAATTGAATAAGTTTAGCATGTATTAATAATCATACTAGCTATATTCTTCTATATTAGCGTGATGTAACTGTCTCTTTATCCTGATAAGGACTTGCACAAACAGAACAGTTTTTTGCCTATATGGATAATTATAGTAATAAACAATAAATGCATTTATTAATCACACAGAGCAGGTGAAGGCTAGTTCCTTTTGTGTGCAGCTGCTCTCATGAGCCTTCTGGACACAAAAAAAGAGTGGAGGTTGTTAAAGAGCTCATGGAATGCTTAAAAGGATATTACCCTTTTTCTGTATATTTCCATTGTAGAGTTCACACACCTGAGAATGTGCAATTACTAAAAAACTTATTGACTCTGAATTAGGCATGTTGATGCACATGTGAGTCTGAGCCTGATTTTATTTATGGGGTGGTTCTGAAAGTGCAGTGTAATTTATGTATCTACATATCCAAGTCAGTGGAGAAAATCTACAGTCCCACATAGCTTCCTGTAATGATTTAAAATTCACAAGTCAATGTTTCAAAACATTTTTAGCATTTCTGCATGTGTTTTTCTTAGTTTCAGCTGACAAAGTGTTAAAGTGAAGAATGTCCCTATTCACCCTATCTTTCAGCTCTCCCAACTAACATGATGTAGCACATCTGTTTTCTAGGAATCCTACAAAGAATGCAGAAGCTAGAAGATTTGAGAGGGTTCATGGGAGTGATGATATGGACAGAGCAGATATAAGAGGCAATCTGAATTAAGGAGGATGTTGGGAAAGTGCATGAATTTTTAGGAGTGGAATAAGCTTTCCCACCTTTTGATTTCATGGCCAGAATTTCTCCCATTGTTTAAATTATCTTGTCTCTGACTTCTCACTTGTCCTTTCATCTTCGAGATGCATATATTTAATATCTTAGCTCACTTTGGATTCTGTGAACTTAAAAAGACAAGCATTTTTTAAGAGAATGGTGAAGGACAATGACTGGATGGAGAGGGTATTTCAAATAAGCAAAACTGTGAGGGAAGTAGAGATGATGGAGATGATAAAGAAAATAAGAGAAATTTTATAAGATCTCTTTCCCTGATGCCCATATTCCCACATTTTCATTATGAAATTTTACCACTTCTTCCCACTTAGTGTTGCCCTGATCTTTTCAGCCTTCTGATGGAGTTTCTCACAGATTTCATGTAAACAGAGTGATATTTTTGTAAGTGCCTCTTTTGTCTACACTCTTCTCCTCAAGGAGGAGACAAATAATGGATTGCTAGTTTTGCCAGTGTGGTTGGAGATCTCATCCTCCAATCCATGGTCATTGTCCAGAAACTATATAAGTTGGAGTCAGAAAATAAACTTCTCTCTTTTTGACCCTAAACTTGACTGTGTGTATGCCATTCATTTCGTGTCCTATAGCGACAGCTTAGTCTTCCTGAAGTGGAATCTATCTGTTCTAGTTGATATTCAGTCCTGTTCCTTCAGTCTTCTTGGATAGTCATTGACTTTTTCTGACAGCAAAAGAAATGTCTCACCAGCCTTCAGTTCTCTCTATTCAGCTTGTGGCTACAGTCAGGCCCCATATAGCTGTGAACCCATAGTTTGTCTGACTGTTATGATAATTGCACACTCTTTCTTTGCCTTTGATAATAAACTGGCCTATACAACCTCACTGTTTTCCCCAAATCCCACAGCTGCTTGCAGTTCCAAGGACTGTTTTGAGTGGCAGGTTACAGCCTCCCCTTGCTGCATAGAATGCAGAGGATGAAGCTTCTCCTGTGTGCTAATTGGTAAGCAGCTCCTTGTACAAAGAGCATGATCATTTCTGTGTCAGGTTCAACTTGCTCCTTGCTATGTCAGTGGCAGAGTTTACAGGTGGAAATAGAATCTAGAATCACATTTATTTCTCTCAGTTGGCTAAAACAGTTGTTGGTTGTGGATTTCTTTTTGTGAAATAACAAAAGCTTTTGATTGACAGTAGTACACTAAGAAGACTAGGACTGTGGTTACAGTGAATATGCAAAGCTATAGACAAAATGCAGATAATTTTGACTGTTTTTCATAATCTTTATACTTTCCCATCCTTGAAGAAATGTAAGTAAAAAACAATGGACTTCCTTTGGAAGTTGTAAGGCACTCAAATTCTATAGTGCTAAGGACTTATAAATACACAGAAAATGTAAAAATGTATTCCTACAAACACGTCAAGAACATTTTCTAAAGTAATATTAATGACACTTTTTGATATTAATGAACCGTTGAGGATAATTCTTTTGTCATATAAACTTATATATTACTACCATTATGCTGATCTTAATTGATTCTCTTGTAAGAATTACAGTTGCTAATTCTGTATTCATAGGAAGTGAATTTCTTCATTAGCAAGTATTTTATGGCTCATTTTAGCTGTGAAAGAACAGTCGCACTACATTTTCTTTACCTTCCTATTTCTGTCTTTTCAATACCACCAATATGGAAATTCAGCATGTCAAACTTCTGGAGAGCTCTGATTTTTGTCTCCCTCTTAGCCCTCGGTCTGTTAGCCAACCAAATGGGATTCAGAGGTCGTATTTTTAATCTGCTGGTGCAAAGCTAGACTGAAAGGTGCTGCTAAGTTACACATGTCTAAGCAGGGAGGTCTGCAATGTATTGAAATGATGTCAGAATTTTTGTTAGCACTGACTTCTGCATTTTCTGCAGGAGAAGTTAGTGACAGAAGGAGCAACTGAGAGGCAGTCTATGAAAAACATTTTATTATACTTAAGTGTCTCTTACGGTAGAAATGAGGTCTTTCTCAAGTAAACAGGGAGATGTGCAGCATGTCAAGCTCCTAAAAGCAAGCAGACCAGACTGCTCACTGAGACCTTAGTGCATGGTAGGGTCTCTGCCATTTCCCTCTGTTGAGGGTTGTTTTTTCACTACCATGTGGTGGTGGCAATAGAAGAACTGTAATTTTCTGCAGTTTATGTAAACAAGTTTGTTTCAAGGGGATGATGTCTGCTGGACATAATCTGGAGGACAAGCATTCATCTCTTTTTCAGGATGGCAGGTGAAAGCATACTTTCCCTTACTTGGTCTACGTGGATTTGTAGCCCTTGCCATGTGTGCAGTACTAAACGAAAAAGTATAGACTGAATAATAATGATGCTTTAAGCTAGTAAATTTTGACTCTTTTTAATTTATTTTTCCCTGCCTAAATCTTTTTTTTTTTTTTTCGTCCCCTGAAAGCAAGAGCAAAAAATCTGAAACATTTAGCTGATTGTGATTTTAAAAAATGCTATCTAGAAAACAGGTTCACTGACACATATATGCAATATATATTTCTGGTAAACAGAACCGGATCATCGACATTTCAGCTCATTTTTTCCAGCAAGGAGATTTTTGAAGACTTAGAGAGTTGAAAAGAGCAGAGCAGGCGAAAGCAAGGGATTGTATTATCCATCCCTTTCACACTCAGCACGTGATGTTTTTCTGAGAAGTAAGAAATTTGTTTTCCAAAGGCATTGTCAAGTTCACTGAGATTCGCTGACTCCTGGTAGCAGTGTAAGCTTGAGACAGCAGTGACAGGCTTTCTTTCAGGACACTGCATATCATACAAAATAAGCTTCCTTCAACTGGAATGATGTCTGAGCTACAGCACCACCATGAAAATTAACAGACACATTGATCAGCCGAGCAGTAAGTGTGCAGGATTTCTGATCATGCACATACAGCTCCTCTCAGCTTTGCTGGTGATGCTTTCCATAGGCAGCTTCTGTTTGAGGGGTTATCCTGCAGCTGAGCACCCCATGTTTCCTCTCCAATCCTCCAGTCCTTCCAGGAACTGCAGAGAGAGCAGAATGCTGCTGCAATATTCGGGCACTAATTATTTTTGCCAGCAGGAGCTCGTTTTGGCCTTTGATTTTGAACTGACAGTTAATAGATAGGGCCATTTCAGAAGTGGGTGTGTTTTACAGCACTTGGCAAATGACTGCCTAAATCACAGGTACAGTTTGCAATGGCAGCGATATAAAACATCTCTCTGTTTACTCTCTTTATTGAAGATATATATTCACAAAGATATATTTTTTCAATACAATGAGCGGTATATTGGCATTGATAAGGCGAACTTTACGGAGAGTAGTTGGGTAAATGTTATTATCATTGCATCACAGGCAGAAACTGAGTTTGCATTTGGCTGCACAAGACAAATGCCTTCAGAGAGGGGCAGCCTGAGGCAGCCCTGTACAGGGTAGAGCCTACAGTATGGACCAGGGCAGCTGGAGTGTGTAGGGATCCATGACTGTGTCTCTACTGCAGGAGAGACTAGGGACAGGGAATGAACCCTTGGGGCTGCTAATGCTTGTTTTGCAGTCTGGCACTGTTTTGTGTTGTCAGAACCAGTTTTGTTTTCCCCTCTCCCTAATGATATCCTGAGATGTTTTGCACCTTCAAGGCTTCTGTTAAACCCCAGATAATGCAACCTATAGCCTGCATTTTATACTGATAAAATGTTGTTTTGATGAGTCGTGACACTGCCATAGCATTATTTAAAATGCTTTGAACTGAGAATAATACACAATTAAATAGTGTTTATGCAATCAGTCTATGAGGCAACCACAGGGGACCAAAGGGAAACCTTTGACCAAACATTATGCAGAGTGATGAGGCAATGCCACATAACTTGGACTTTATTTAACAGTGTGGATAAGCTCCCAAACCTTAGCTTGGTGTATCTGAGCTGATGTAAGGTGCTGTCTGCTACTAAATGTGATATCTGTCGTTATTTTCTAGCAGTCATCTCATGATCCTGTGTGGGAGCAAGAACTGAAGTTAAAGACCTTTGGATTTCCAATTCTTGTGCTTCTCCTCTCCAGAAAATGCTGCACTGCAATACAGTAAAAGAGAAAAAAGCACCTAAAGAAGTTAAAATTGTGGTGCCTGATGACACTGTTTCTGTCATCTCATCAGTTCAATGGAGAGTTGCAGTAGAGCAGGAGTAATTCTTCTCTCTGGAGCCCCTGGGAGCTCTGACTTTATTTGCAGGAGAAGTTGGACCGAATTCTGAAGTAATAAGAACTTAAGTCAAATGCATTACTAAAATTATGTGCTATGGATGCATGAGGGATTAAAGAGTTTAAAAATAATGATTTACTCAAGTCAGCCTTGAGGATCAAAGCTTTGGCTTCAGTGCTGTCTCAAGGTGGACTTTAGTATCTCATGGGATAGTTTCATGGCTCAGTGCAACACAGATAATTTGGCATTCCAAGCTGTCAACACCAAGGATTAATAAAGCATTTACAGTATCTTTTAAGTTATTGCAAGCCAAGTCTCATGCTCTTCCTGAGTGCTGCTGTAAGTGTTTGTTTCTGAAATGCACAATTTCTGTTTGTTTGGCTTTGTTCTGTTTCTTTTTTTAGGAAAATATCCTTGAAATTGGGAGTAGGCGATTAAAACCAGCAGGAAATGTTTAAGAGAATTCTTGGTGGTCTAATAAGGGATTTAGAGACTCCAGCAGGGGAGAAGTATTTTATAAATTTAATATGAGGGTAAATTGTATTATCTCTGTTTTGCAAATGCAAGAACTTATTCAAGATCATTATTTACAGCCCCTAGCTTTTGTATTTCTTTTCTTAGCTAACTACATCATGCCCCTGTCTCCAGCAGAAGGGCAGGAAGATGCATAGAAACTGAACTTCTTAGCTGAGATTATCTCATAAGACAACCTTAAATTCTGGCAGCAAGTCAAAGGTTTACAGCATATCAAGAAATGAAACATGAGGACAGTTCATGATGCTGCTATCAACTCTCTCTCTATCAACGTCAACAAGCAGAGGTCAGAGTAATTATCTCTTTTGGGGTCTTTGTAGCAAATGAGACACTCAGACTGTGCCATGGAAGAGCACTGTAATGCTTGGATAGTTTTGGCACAAGGCAGTTGCTCTGCAAGGCTCAGTGGCCCTCTCCCAGCAAGCTCCTGGCCTGCTCTCAGCTTGGGAAGAAAGGATCTGATGGTCAGTGTGCCTGGTTCCTCTCACCGAGCCTTTTCCAAAGTGGGAAATATCTTTGCTTTCCTGCCATATGATTTCTGGAGCAGAGTTCCAATTCTCTCAAATGGGCCTCTCAGGAAATTGATGCAGTGAACGTTGAATACTTGTACTTTGCACAGGTTGGGTGCCTTAAGCTGAAGGTTCTATTGACAGACCAATGGAGTAATTGAGAAAGGTTGTATGGATAAAATTAACTGCTAACTTCTAATGTAAATATGAACATTTAGACAAATTAAGAAAAAGGGCAAAGTGACTACCTAATTATTATGAAAAATTATATTCATGTTTTGTACAATTATGGCTATATTAAGCCTATTTCAAGCAACTAATATGCAGATCTGATTCAGAAGAGATTAATTGGTGATATGAACACTTAAGCTATATAATTTACTCTGATTGAAGAGGCAATACTAAAATGTGGCATTAGCAGATGTTGGATGAATTTTGCTCTGAATCCATTCACTGAAAATGCTAGGTAAAGCTCCCCTTATTCTAAACGATTAAATACTCTAATTTCTGGATTTGACTTGCATCTCTGTTTTGTTTCTTTGAATTATTAGTCAAGAGTCGTTGCTGTGGCAATAGCCAGTTCTGTGATGAAATGAAGCACATTCCAGATTCAGCTGCTAAGGTCTGTATGGGGCCCCTTTGGCAGGATCCAGCAGGGTGCTTATTAGAAAACACCTGCCCCTTTCTGTTTAATATTCAGCACCATATTTTTGTGCTCCACAAACTCACCGGTTATCACAGGGCAAGTCTCTGGACACTCCACTAGTTGCTGTGAATAATTCACTGCCTCTCCTCTTACCCTAGAACAGAGAAACTGTGTTTTGTGTATTATGCTGGCACCAGAAATTCCCTAGATCCATATTTTCTGAAATGGAAGGGAAGCTGCAAGTCATCTCCTTAATCCATTGACAATAAAATAGTTAAATACATTAATTCACTCAAGGTCATAGGTTCTGATCCAGAACCAGAATTTCATCCACACTGTGTGGATGCCCCTGAAAATTGAAGTAAAGGAAGAGATAGAGAAATTACTAAGCTACACTATCTCAAATACACATCATAAAGCCTGATTATGATTAGAGTTCAGTTGGAGGCCAGCTATATATGTAGTAGGATATAGTTCAGTTTCATTTGCCATAAGCACAGAAATCACACCTGGATGCCAGTACACATGCTATGCAAATTTGCCTAAATGCTGTGAAGTCCTAAGTATTAGCAGAGCAGGATCCTGTAACAACTGTGTCCAAAAAGCCTAACTATGTGCAGCTAACACAGATATTAAATTGAATGCTTCTCTTACTATTATAAATGGCTGCTTTGCTGTCTTTGTCAGCAGAGTTGTGGCATTCATCCCATTGCTACGAATAAGAATAAGATGACCATCTGCATTTCTGCAGAGTGATGGCTACCCAGAGTGAGTTCAATAAAAGAAAATTATGGCTTTGTGCTTTGCTACAGCCGATAAATCACAAGCAGGTCTTGCACTGAGGCAAAAAATGAAAAATAACATTATGTGGCAAGACTCTTTATAGGGTACCAGCTGAGCAGCCACTTGAATTGTAATACCCCCAAAATGAATGTCATTGCAAATGGTAAGTAATGACCTGTTCATGAGGAGCTGAGCACGCTGGGTTATTAGGGATACTGGTGGATACATGTCAGGGCCCCTAGTGATTGTGTGAAACAGTGACAGCATGTATATGTCAGCTATGAGGGTGTTTTCCATTTTCTTCCTTCAGAATAAATCTCTTCAGTGCTAGTTCAGCATATCATTCCTCTCCCTTTCTGTGACCTGGGCTCTTTTACAAGTGCATATACCTTTAGCCTAAAAGTCTGTGTCCTGGAAATCACGGCTGGTTAAAAGACGGCCTCCGGGACCTCATGGAGGTGGTATCGACCTTCTTTTCAGGGTTTGAATTTGACTGGGGTTCTCTGACCACATACATCACTGTAAAACCTCCAGTAGTCTTACTTCTCAAGTAATAAAAACCTTTCTCTTTGGTGGAGACTCCAATATCAACTGAAACCTAAGCAGGAGTTTTTGGTCTCCCAAATCAGTACTTCCTAAACGGCATCGATTTTCTGGTCGTGTTTCCTCTTTGAGCTTACTTCAAAATCAGCGATTAAGGTTCTAGTAGTTTCTCCCCAGTTTAGTTATCCCGAGTAAGGAGTGCATTGCATGCATGGTTTTGTAAATGAGCAGAAATATTTGCTAAATGAAGATGGAGTAAATAGTATGGAAGGTGGGTTTCTAAGTAGAGTTTTGACCGTTATCTCATAAATATTCATTGGTGTCTATAATGTAGTAAGGTGTTTTCAAGATAGTAGTAAACTAAATTATCATTTAAAGGCTATTTGTAGCCGTTTACTTACAATAATAGGTAAACAACTGCTTAAAGACAAATTTTGACCTGAATTTAGTAGGCATAGCTTAAGGAGTCTCTGATCAAATCAGGTGTAATACAGATCCTACTGTGGCTCCAGACATGCAGAACTGCACTCCCATCTATTCCTTTTTCAATTTTACAGTCTCTGCTTAAACACATGGTGATTGTCAGTCAAGAAATGCCTCCAGGTGGATTTTCCCAAAGGACTCAGCATGGTGTCAATGGGAACAGTGTTTTAGAAAACATCAGCTTGAACAAATATCAAAAAGCACAATAATCACCAAAATTCACTTATCTAGAACACCATTACATGCACTGTGGGGAGAAAGGAAGAAAATAGGTTTTTGAATCTGAGATTATTATTCTTTATTGCTAATTAATAAGCATTTGGGCTGTATTTATTCTCTAAAGGCCCACTAGATGTCAGCACATATCTAGGATACCACAACCGGAGCAACAACCATCTGGTAGTAAAAAAACCCCTCTGCCCTGGAACGATGTAGTTTAGACAGTGCGTAGTCACTGGCTCGAAGTATTTTGTTTAACTTCATAAAGATTTCAGGTATCTCCACTGTAGCAGTGACTATTCTGGCCATCAAAACAGGGGGATTTTGTGCACGTTACTTTTTGTTCTTGTTTTGCAAAATATTTTAATTGCCCTCTCCATTTGGTCCATTATCTCTCAGGAAGCACTTCTCGTATGAAAGCCTACCAGGTGCAGCTTTATAGTAAGGATGGGTAAGGTTTTGCTTTTATTTGAAGATTTAATGGCCAAACTTATTTTAAACATGAATATGATAATTCTGTTTAAAATGGCAAAAAAATCTGAATAAAACTTCAGGCATATTGTTCATAGTGTAATATGACTAGACGCAACCCCCCCACCCCACATGTATTAAAAAGTGTGTTCAACTCACCTGTATTTCATGTAAGAAATAATGAAAAAAAATTCACTCTATTATGCATTCAGGCTATTCAAAATGCATAGACAGAGTTCACTGCTTGCACTATTTTAAAGTCAGATCAAAACCCTCCTTGATCAATTTTGCCACTCAGTAGCAAGGATTAGTATCCAACCATATATATATTCATATGCTGTGTATTCATTACTTAATATTTGTCTAGATCCAGTGTCAAAGAAGAATTTGGGTGATTTTGGCAGGTAATCCATTTTTCTTAACCATCCATATCTTCATGACCACTGTGTTTTGGAAAATATGACATATAAACTGGAAACTGATTGGATTTTTTCTAATATGGTGCAGGAAATGGTCTTTAGCTATTCCAGCAGTTCAGACCTACATCTGTTGCTAGCTGGAGTTAGGGGACATCATGTCACCACTGAATGAGGCTGTAGTGAGCTATAGTGCAACCCCTGCAGTTGATCAGTTATCAAGAAAGGGATCCTTGCTCCTTGTTCACCCTGTTTCATCAGAGACACTCTGCTGAAGCATGTGGGCTAAAACAACAAACTTATCTGCAGACACCATCTGAGCTGCTCACTGAAGGGCAGGTACAGAGGAAGCCTCGGGAGTGGATGCCTCAGTGGAGCACCTGAAGTTAGCTGTGGTGAACCTGGGCCCATAACATGAAGTCATTAGCTAAAACCTTAATTTCTTTGTTGCCACCTGTGTCTCTGGTGTGGCAGTGGCACTGCACATATTCCTTGCACTGAGTTATGGGTTCCTGCAGACTCTGTGGTCCTGGGGAGCTGGAGAAAAAGCAGAGAGGCTTTTTGTTGGCTTGGAGTGGCTCCAGCCTGTCCTCAGATGTGACCTGGTGCAAGAGGTGTAATCTCATAGCAGTTGCAGCCATTCTATTTGCACTTAGCATATTTTACTAAATCCCTGTCCCAGCATCTGCTCAGGGTCTGCAATATGTGTTTTCAGCATGGCAGAGCATTCAGCAGGTTTCCAGGCTAAAGTGCACTGCAATAACCAGCCTCCCACACGATGCTCGTGTTAGTCGGGGCACCAGTCTGTGTGAGGAGGTTCCTCTTCCTTGCAGTATTTCAAAGCTGATAAAGAGCTGGCCAAATGCAAGAAAGGAAGAGATGCAGAGTAAGGGATAACTTGATTCAAGAGTGAGATCAAGTCTGCCACCAAATTTTACTCACAGGAAATACATCCTTGCTGAGCTAGAAACTTGACTGACCTTATTCACACTGTGCTTAAGGCAGGTTGCCTAGCAGCAGAGATCTTAGCAGAATTTAGCCACAAACAATGTCTTGCTGTCTCACCTGTTAATAAAATTTAGGATGCATTCCATGCCAAAGGTGGAACACAGCCCCTCTGGATCTCACACAAGTAAAACAATGCAAACCTAGGTAGCCTGACTTTATTGTTCCTGGAAAATGAAGACTATTTTGATTGTGCTTGACAACTCATCTTTTTCTAATGTGAAATAAAGGAATTAATCTTGTTTTTAAAACAGATTGCTCTGAATTCTGAATATCTGAGCAGGTTAAAAATGCTGATAAGTGGGAAGGAGCTGAGGAGGAGTGATACTTGGTTTAAAAGTAAATTTCATTGTGACTCCTTGCTAATTTCCTATCATGCGAATGCTTGAGAAGTCTGTGAGGAAACTGGACGAATAAATGTGAGTGTTGGAGTTCATTAATACTATGTCTGCCTGGGATGAAATAAGTGATTTTTATAATTTTCCTGATTTGGAAACCTGATCCAAATAGGTTTTGTTGTTGTTGTTGGTTTTTTTTTTTTTTTTTTTTTTT
>VWYP01025775.1:422861-435249 GCA_013400435.1 Pycnonotus jocosus | reverse complement strand
TTCCCTTAGCAGAACCGTGTGCTTCTCTGATCCAAAGCAGAGGCTGATTGACAGCAGTGTTAATGAAGGAATGACAGTATCCCTTTAGCTGGTCATTGAGTGAGAAGAGGTTCAGCAAATGGGAAGTGAACCTTGCAGTTTTCCAACATGTTCAATGTTCCCTACTACTATAGCATCAGGATGAACAGGGAAGTTTTTAGCTCACCACTGAGCATTTTCTTTCTCAGATTTGATCTTTTTCCATGGATGACTTTTACTTCTAAGGAATGATTTTTGATTTTTCAGATTTTAAAACCAGAAAGACAAATAATGCTCAAGAATTTTAAGTCTAGTGAAAGGTAGGGTGGTAATTTTCAGTGTTAATGCAGTACCTGAAAACATTTTCATTTCTTTTTGGTATAGAAGATGGGCTGTGGCATTGACTTGTGGAAGTTTGTATATCTTTGCTGCAGTCTATGCTGGGAATTAAAATTGGCAGATAATTTGGTTGAATAGCTCTGCAAACTGTTGCAATGTGCTATAATATACACATGTACATTGTTTCTTAGTGTTGTGTTTTGGCTCATAAGAGCATTCCTCAAAAGTAGCATGCTCAAAATCCATTCACATCTGTCCCCATCACTTGAATCAGGCCTTCTCCTTGTGGAAGTTCTGTACATTTTTACTTGTTATCCCCTCCTTGGTAGTCAAGTGCTGTGTTCAGCTTCGTCCCATTTTGTGACCAATTGTTGGCTAAAAATAAAATCAAACCTGAGGTTTTCAGTCACTATGTTTTGCTCTTTGGAGCAGAAGGATATCTTCCTTCCTGAAAGAAAAAGATTTTAGCAACTGATTTCACGTGTCCAGTTCAGACATTAGGTATAAATATAAGTTATAAGCTGTGTGGGTATCTGTTTTGTCTGGTATCTAGTATCAGTTGTTTTTCCTGCTCTAGCTTTATTTTTGCTCTTGGAAGGATCCAAAAAAGGATAATTTTGTGGTACTTAGTCATGATGGTAGATGCTGGTATTCAGAGAAATAAGGTATACCTTTCTAACAAGGAGTATAATTAATCACTGGAAATCATTTATGTAGAATACTGTAGGGTTCTTGAAGATTTATAATGTAGAAAATCACAATTCAACAATTTCTTTTGAGAGATTTGTTCAATTTCAATTGCACACAATCATTGGTCTTGATGCAGGAATAAGTAAATGGAAATCTTATGGCTTTTAATATTTTGAAGTTCATTAATCCAAAACAATCAGTTTACTGCTAAGAGGAAATAGTCTAATAACAGTGTCAGAGTACGGTTCTTGCCTCTCAATGCCAAAATCTTACTGAAAGGTGATAACTGGATCAGAGATGTGTTGATGAATTCTATACTGTTTTTTAAAATAAGAACCTTTATGTAGATTATGTTCTATTTATAGCATTTCACTGCCGTATGACCCTTGCAAAGAGGCTTGTTTTCTCAAAGTAAGATTTCTTTTATCAGTTATCCATCATGACCACATCTTTTTGGACAGGACTTTTTGTGGATGCAGTGCTGCCCTGTGTAACTATAAACCCTGAATCTTGGTGTGTCAGTGCAGTCATGGGCTTAGAGTACTTTCATGTCCTGAACCAGCAGAGGAACTCTGCAAGCTGAGTGTCTGCACCAGTAAACCCCTAGTTATACATTCTGCAGGGGTACATGTAGCTTTACATCATGAATCAGACAGAATGAAGCTGGCCATTAGAGTGCACTTGATGTTAATTGAAGCCATGACTCACTCATTTGCATTTTTCCTTCCCACAAAGAATATTTAAGTAAGACTCTTTGCTCCTTATAAGGTCTTTAAATCTGTGTCTAGCTACATATCTGAGAAGCTGCTGATCCCCGTGGTTGATCAGAAGATCTGGTATTGTGGGCATGCACAGCAATTTGAAATCCAGCTTGAAAGCTGACCAGGATTTTTGGGCAGCCTGCCTTTCTTTAGCACACTTGTGGGATATTATGGCTGCTGGTTACTCTGCTTCTCTTTGCCCAAGACCTACTCTTCAGTCAATTTACTCATCATGAACCCACATTGCTGAAGTGAAAGGCAATCAAAGACAGTTTTTCACATTTCTCTTTTTTTTTTTTTTTCCCTGCTGAAAATTAACTAAACAACAAGTTGCAATAAGCACACCACTTGCCTTGTTACTGTAGATACATTGCAGTAAGTGACCATCCTGGGCTCATTTTCAATTTGCATTGACCAGGTATCTGAAGGATAGAAAGGAAAACATTGCAGACAGCAGCAGAATTAGTTGTATATTACCTAGCAGGCAGGGTCCAAATAAAGATCCTGTCTCCACAAAGCAGGAAAGGGTTGGCTAGAATTCCTTAAATATGAAAGCCTTGCAACAACAGAATGTCATTATAAAATGTATCTTTTTATACCCTAAGAATGAAAAATCCCATGGTGTTGTGTAGTAAGGATGTCATTTTCAAGAAAGTTCAGCAGCTTACTTAAAGGTTCCCACTTTTCTATTAGATTCTAATGGACTATAAAAACTGGGGATTAATTTGGCCCATTAAATGCTAAAAGATTAACATTTTTGTAATTTTTCTAACAATTTAGAAGTGAATTATAGAGTTGCACTGCAATAATTTCACTTAATTTTACTTTTCATGTCATTTTTCTCCTAGCATTAATTTTGTCCCTGTTGCAGCATTCGGCTCAGGACATGTCTCACTGCAGTCCATTATCTGACCAGTCGAGCCTGCAGAAACAGGGCATCTTGCTTAATTGGAAAAATGCACTGATGCAGAAAAGGTACATGTAACTTCTTGCACCAGCTATACCTTTTAAAAATGCATCATTACAAAGATGACAAACTGCCATTGGCTCTTTGATCTGAAAGATTTTTGGGAGCTGCTGGAGTCAGAAAGTAGAAGGACTGAAGTTGAAAATTCCTTTCATGTCATATTATGGAACAGATGTATAAAGAATGACTGTACTAGGAAGCACCAGGTGAGAATTTTTAGAAGCTCTTCAAAGCCACCAGTGAAATCTGCTTTAAGAGTCCCACTTCATTCTCCACTTACTAGTGTTCTCCAGGTAGTCTGTATTCCAATGTGCTTCACAGAGTTAAATAATATAGCTACCTGGATAAATAACAGTAGAAGGAGTAGTCAGTCACAGCAAATTATAGACTTGGGGAACAGCTGTTTCTCAGCTGAGATTTAAAATGAAATGGCAAAATTACAGTGCATTATTCTACTCTGCAGAGGCCAGAGGATTTTTAGCAAACCCCATCACACCTGAAAGATATCAAATAAAAAGCAAAATTAATCAGACAAGAAGAGTGGCTGGAAGAGTTCAATGACCTGAGCCCTACTGACACAACCTCTATTGAAAATGAACCTTGCTGACACCAGATCAAATGTAATGTGACACTAATTTTCTTCTTTCTGACCTTGCTTGACTGAACGTGCTGCTGGAGCACTTAATTATTTATGATCACATCAGAAAGACCTAATGGGAGAGTCCAGTGGTAGCCAAGCCCTTCAGTGGCCTGTCCCATAGAGCAGTGTGTGAGCTTGGGCAGTTCATTCCTGGAATAGGGTCCAAAGTTTGACAGTCCTTGGTGGCTGGCAATTGTGAACTGTTTTCCTTGATCTTGATACCACAGCAGGTTTCCAAGTCACCAACTGCAAAACCAGTGTTCTTCTGAAGGTGAAAAGAGCAAACCTCAACCTGAAAAATACAGTAGAAATATCTCAGTTTACACCTACTGAGATGTGTGATAAAGCAGCTGTAGGTGATCAGCTTCTGAATTCTTAGCTCAGACACAAATCATAATCAGAGACAGTTTTAACATTTTGAATAGTGTGGGGAGAAAAAGATGGAGATACATACCATAATATATCATCTGGAAAGGTCTTGTAGGCATAGTCATCAGCTGTTTAAAGATTTCACCATTCATATATCTTTTTTAACCGTCTGTTTCTTTCAGAACCTGTACACTTTAGATTTGACACACTTCAGGCAGAGAGGTGATACCACTACAATACCATATCTCGAGCCTAAAGAAACACAAATAATGCTATAAAAGTTGCACACATTCTACCATTGGCTCATTTTTTTCTGCAGAAATGTTGATTTAGTTAGATCCTTAACTGTCTTTTCCCTGTAGTACCCTCAGCATCCCAGTAACAAAAAGCCATCTGCTTTTTCCAGCCTCCATTTAACACCCAAGCAGGAGGAGTCATGCTGTGCCCAGCATTATTTGCACTCTTGAGGAAGAAATGGGAATATGTTCAATGCACTTTTTAGGGTTTGCCTAACAGCTTTGGAAATCAGTGGCAAGATTCACCCTGATGTTAGGAGCTTGTACATATGTATATTACTAATCTAAAATACCGTATTTAAGGTGCTCCCCTTAGATTTCTCCTTTTACCACAATAAAACCCACAAGATGCACTCCACAAAAAATTTGGAAGGGTAAACATCTCTCTCCAGATATGCTCTGTGCTCATCTTAGAGCCTGATAAATGTTGAACAATGCAAACTATATCTGCAGTTATTTTGTGGGAATAGCTATTGTGTTAATACTAAAGACTTGTATGGTTGAAGGATGTAAATGTTACATGTGATGAGAATTTTACAAGAACACCTGTCTTTGTTAAACCTAGTGAGTTGGTGTTGGTAATGACATTCTGGGATTCAGAATTTGTGGGAAAAAAAGAAAAAGAAAAAGAAAGATCTTCTGTATCTGCACCTCTGCATCTGTAAATGTTCATTTGTAAGAAACACATTCAACATTTGAGATGCTCTGCTTTGTCATTCCTGCAGTAGGGCTTTACATACTTAGACCTAATTAATTTTTGGTTTAATCTTTCTGAGCTTGAAGATACATGGACTGAATTTTGCTCATCATCCCACCCACTTATGCCACTTGTGTCAGGTTTGAATATCAAAAAGAAATCAGTGTTGTACAAAAGGGATATAACATAATGACAAAAAATACTGTGCAGCAGAATATATATATATTTTAATATTAGGGCTAAAAGGATGACTGCTTTGCAGAAACATGTTTAAAATTATTACAAGATAAATGCTCTGCTTGGGAAAATAGTAGAATGCAATTGGAATCAAAAGGATATTTCAAGGGGATAAAAATCACAGCAATGCTAAATGAAAATGCCTGATGAATTTACAAGGAGACTAATTAGCCATATACTCTCTGAGATTGCTTCTCATTGCCCAGTATCTCAGAGTCTAACATCAGAAAGGTATGAAGAAATGGAAAATATTTCTAATCCATACATTGTGAGGATCCAGTGGGTCTACCACAGGAGAAAGAAAAAAACTGGTGTATTGTAGGTAAGTGTTCCACAGAACTGGTAGCTGAAAACAAGTTTTTAATCACCATCTGCCAGCAAGTACAATGTTGAAATACACATGGTGGTAAACAATTTGGAATCCATAAGTCTTTCTAGGCTGTCTTCCTAAAAATAAGGAAAACAATTTTGATGTATGTTTAGCTGGTGAGCATTTGGTCACCCACAAAGTCATCTGCTTGAAAATGTTAACTTTGCCATTGCTACGTGCCTAGGAGAAGTGAGTCTAGCATGGAAGCATGTAGAGGAACAGAGGTACAGATGTAGGGCCAAACTTAAACCACATTTATAAGTAAGTCATGTATAAGGCCTAAATTCTCTCTGACATTGCCCTGCACTTTCAAATTCCTTGAAGTGAGTAATGAAATGTAGGTGAGATTGGCTTTTCCCAACTGTGAAGCTTGCAGGAGAGTGATGTGAGGAGAATAAGACTCCTTTTTTTTGTGTCAATATTGGTGGTAACAGTGGGAGGATGTATCTTCAGAGGGCCATGATACTGTAGATAATGGAACTGAACTCAGTGCTTATTGAAGCTTATCCAAAAGCCCTGTTTGTCAAAAACAGCCTTTATGTAGATATTAAATGCATACTGAAAGTATGGTTGTGAAAAATCTGTATTTTTAGCAACAGGAAAGCAGAATAGAGAACTGTGTTGCCAAGATATGATATATGTTCTATATACTTCTGGAGGGATTATTATTTTCTGAAACTACTGCAGAAATTGTATGTTCCCATGACTGAAAACAGAGCACGTTTTAGAATGTTTACATTGGGAGATAAAAGTTCTAGTCCCAGCTTTTGCATGAAATTAAAATAACCTTTTTTTCAGTAGTTCTTAACCTACCCATCAACACTGAATTGGCTTTTAGACTGCTTTTCCCTCTTTTAAAATTGATAGCCTAAAAAGATCAAAGTGTTCTACAGGAGTTCAGGAAATAGACACCTACCTTTATTTTTACTTCTGTGAAAACTGAGTCAGATGGGTATGATAGTCTGATTTTCTAAGGACTCCACTCAGTAGGATGGATGTCAGCATATGAAGGAAAAAAAACCCAAAAGTATTCTATGACACCAATAAACTAAGTTTCTGGGTTTGCATTAGAATATCAAAGTTGTTTTCACCTATTATTTTATTGTTCTCTGTATTTTGCCCTCAGCAAGAAGATGGCATTCTGTGGTATGTACAGAAACAACTAAACCAAAGATCTGCTGTGAATTGTTAAAAAGTTCCCAGCTCTGATTTCACAGTTACCAGGTATGGGTAATTTTGTGGCTCCTTGAAGGCTGAGTATGGAATGTTCAATCTGGATATATGGGTGCTGAGGCAAAACAGACATTAATTGCTGAGTGTGTTGCCAACGCAAACTTGAGTTTTCATAACGGTGCTAAAATCCTTGCTCAGGGAGGGGGAACACTCAAGAAATCAAACTGACAGTGTGTAAGAAACCCCACATCATCAAGAAAAGCTGCTGTAGCAGAGCAAGCAGGCCAACACGATTCCAGCTCCTGGTGCTGCTCACTGGTGTCCACTGGAATGTGTCAAATGACTGAATATGAATGGGCTCCAGTGGGAGGGATGGCCTTTTCCTTGCAAATATTTCTTCAGCTCTTAAGTTGCCCTGCAGCAATAATCCTTGGCTTTTTATAGAACACTGCCTGATTCATCGGCAACCTTTAGCTATTTTATTGATTTAGCATTTCTTCAGAGATGCAGTGAAATATATGACCCATGGACAATGTGATTTTTTTGAAAGCCGATGCTGATGTCAGGGGTATGTTTGTCTGGTTCAAGCTCTGCTGCCTCTGGAGTTCATTAGAAGTTGTTTTAAATATGCTTTCTACTCTGTTTATGAACTATATTTCTTTTTCCACACTTGGTAAGGGTGCTGTTTTACACTGCTTTTGGTATGTATTTCAAATCCTCTTGGCTGAATTGAGTCATTTCACGGTGAAGTAAGCGGAATGTAAGAGAAATATGCCATGGCTGGGACACTGTGGCTTGGTATATCAAAAAACAATAAAGAATGAGGACGAGATTGGGAGGACTTCTAGAATCCATTTCATTTATTCATTAGAAGTAATGAAGCAAACTGTTTATTGTTTGTGTCCTCTGAATGTTAAACTGCTCAGCAGTTGAAATCACAGTGAGAGGTGATAGCAGGCTCTGATGGGATTGTGTGTAGCTCATCTGAACACAAGGCTAGTTGGAGGGTTACTGAATCAGAAGGTAATGAGCAGACAGGGTTGGGATTTGGGGTGTGGTGAAAGTGAGTCCACCATACAAGGATTTTAGGAATAGAAGCACAGACCTTAGCAGCTGAGTTTATGTTGAGACATGGGCGGGTTAACTGTGAAAACTTCTGAATCTGCAACAGCCACCACTCACCATTTGATGCCAGTGTCTAAATGTAGCTCTAACTTAGGGTTTCTATTTCTGAAAACTGGCCTAAGTCTTTGGGAGGTTATAGTTGTGCTGCTAAGGACAAAATATAGCACAACAGAGAGTGATATTTACTGTCCTTGGCAAATACTTTGTAATATCAACATGTCAGACTGAGCATGCTTTGGCTCCTGTACATGTATGTATCAAAAAATTATTGGATTGAAGGAGCTCCTGCTTTCTCCCTCCCTTTCCTTATGCTTGCTTTCTCTCTCCAGGAATCCCCACAAGTGTTATGATTGCAGCTCTTCTGCTCAGCTGCTATTGCTGCACAGTTCCCATTCTTCTTTTCTCCTATAGAGATGGAGCAAGAAGACCATTGATAAGCTTTAAGTTGCTTTTAGTCCACTGAAAGCTTGAGCCAAGAAGCTCAGAGACAATGTAGTATGACAGCACTGCTCCACACCATGCAGGGCATAGCTCAGTGACAACACTGAATAAGCAGGAGAGAAGCCTGGAGTTGGCACATCTGGATATGGTGGCAGAGACAGTAGCTGTTGTTGCTGCACATGACTAGCAAGATCTGAAAATAGCCACATCTAGAAACAGAGGGATTTCCAAAACTGATGGGTCAGGTTCATGCTAGAGCCAACGACAGTGTAATACAGAGTGAAAGCAGCTGGCCCTTCCAAATTCTGTCATGAGCTGTAAATCACAATGTCCCTCTTCTCATGTAAACAGACCTACTGTAATAGCTCATCTCTGTGAAACTTTAAATAGCCAGGGCTGAAATAACTTTTTTGTCACTCCAGGTTTGTGCTGATGCATAAAATTACACTGGGATGGAAATACCATGGTGAACCAGACTGGAGCACAAATGGTTGTGAATTTTTCATATTTGCCTAAAGCCAGATGATAGCTGGTTCTCCAGAAAAGCAGAGTATAAGTGCCATGTCCTTCACCTGGCTTCCTGCAAAGGCTGGCTTTTATGGCTGGTGAGGACTGCTACATTGAATGATTGGTATTGGTGGGTGGATTAGATTTCCCAAAAGAAGGTCTGATGAAACCAAAACTGCGATCCTTCCCCATCCCTCCCACCAGCACAGGCCACAAAACTCAGGGTTCTGTGATTGTGATTGGCAGCCGGTGTTACAGGCCCTCAGGAGTGCCTCAAAATTTGTCTGAAGACCTCTGCTGACACAGGCATCCCCTTTCCCTTCCTAAAAATATGGTGTCTTAGAATTGATTCTGATGTTTTAATCTTTAAAACAGGAAGCAGTGAGAGCAATAAAATTTAATCAACAGAGCACTTGTTTTATCAAGTAAATGGGTAATTGTGACATTTGACATTCTTATGAGGCTCTGTCTCTTGAACATTTGCCTAATTATCTCCCCCCTTTAAAGATTCTCTTCAGGTTCCTGTTTAGCAGTTCACTGCATAATCAGATTCAGCTTTTCTGAAACATTTTATTGCTGTTTTTGTTATTGGTTTATAGTGCATTCTCTTGGAAATGTCAAGTATGTTGTCAAATATTGTACTAATTTCAGTTTTCTTTTTGTCAGGGCCCTGGACTTTATTAAGGAAACACATACTGTGAGTAGGTCATTCCAATAACTAGCTCCATCCTAAAAAGCAATGGCATCACTCAGTTGAGATATTGAAGGAATTTCTTTATAGTTAAAGGGACCCTCTCAAGATGTCTTTTAACTCTATTTTCTGTGTTCCTTGGATCACCCATTTAGAGCAAAGGTGTCTTTGCATTCCAGAAGCATGATTTTGGCAATGCAGCTGTGTCACCTGTCGGAAGTGAGGCTTTCATTAGGCTCCCTTCTAAGTTAATAGAGGAAAGAACATCTCCACGAGGTAACTCATCCCCAGCATCTGCAACAACTAATCTTATGATTAGTGGAATTTCCCTCTGAAAACCCTGCTTCTGCCAAGTGAAAGAGAAACTGTAGAAAATGGCCTAGACCAGACATTCAAGACCCATACAGCAACAGTTACGTAAAAATTAGGTCTGCCTGGATGAAGTGTCACAAGTCTGTGCAAGTTTCAAAAGTGACAGGACAAATGCATGGACTAAAAAATAAAAATACATCATCAATAGTTCAGGATGCTATATAGTGCTAATGGTTTCCATCCACTTTTGGATGGTTTCTCTACATGTTAATTCTGTTCTTGCTGTCCTCCTTAAACATCCAGTTCTGTCCCCTGTCAGAGAGGATTCCAGCAGGAAGGATGTCTGGCCACATCTGCCATCAGCTGCTACTGCCATCAGCTGCTCTACCTACATGGAGCATTTCTTAGTGTTCCCTCAGGTGTAGTTACAAGGGATAGATGTTGTGTGTGTTTGGAGAAATAGTACAAGGAGCTCTGTATGATCTGAGCTCCCTTCCTGCTTCAAATAGTCCGCAGACCACGTGCCAGCCCTCGGCATGAAGTTGGCATTGAGTCCACAAAGTGAGCTGGTTTCCTGAATAGATGAGAAGGCAGGTGGCAAGCCAAAAAAAGCTAGTTTAAAAGCCTGTGAATGGAGAATGAAAGGCACAGATGTGTAAAGGAATACTCATATTATAGCTCTAGACAGACATTAATGAGTGTGTGTCCTAACTATCATACCAAGGTTATAAGCCCCTGCTTACGTGCAAGACAGATCTAGTTTGTCTGGTTCAAACACTGGCAGCTCAAACTGTCTCTTAATTACAAGATTTATGCCTTTGCCTTTATCCAATGAAATGAAAGAGTAGTTCATTCTCTCAAGTTCTGTTGTTTTTGTTCTCATTACCATAAAGGTAAAGGTGCCAGTTAGAGTTGGTTAGACATCTTTTATAATTAAAGCTTTAAAATTTAATAGTGAAGTGGATATTTTACACTTTGGCACTTCTGATTGCTCCATCAAATATTTTGTGTGATCTCTATAAGAGTATGAATACAGTGGGGTGCTGAAATACTTCAAATAATTTGTCCTCGGGTTCTCCTCCTCTTGATCTCTGTTTTTGTGTTAAAAAATTGTTCTGTAGTGGAATGGTTTATGAAGTTTCAGCAGTGTCACCCAATAGTGCAGAGATTAGTCCTGAGTCCTCCCCAGGATAAGGAGTCACAGGTGTGTGTTATGTGTGGCTGGCACTCTGAAGCTGCCAGCACGTCTGTCATTTGTCCCAGGGCCAGTGGAGAGGAAGGACGGCTCATTTAGCATATTGATAGCAGGTCAGCTGGAGCTTTATACTCATTCAGAACATGATTTTCCTTCTTGTACAGCTCACTGGTCTATCAGAGCGATTTCATGTTGAGGTTTTTCTCACAGCTTCCAATTTATTTGAATTTATCTCTAAAAACACCAGGAAACATTTTGGTCCCGCTGGTTTTGGCGGGAAGAATCACAAAGGTATTCCAAGCGGAGCTACAAACGTCTCTTCTCTTGCACCTCTGGCCTGGTAGATGATCTTGTCCTTTCTCCTCTTCCTCCTCCTGCCTCTCTTTCGCATGCACTCACGTTTTCTTGCCGGTGTTTCATCTCCCCAGCATTCCCAGAGATGCCTTACATGCAGTGAGTGCCCACCTGGTGGTGGTTTGTGTCGGAGGCGTTTGCTCGCTGCCTGGTGTGTCCTGGCAGGTGGAGCTCCTTCTTCAAAGGGAGGTGAGGAAGCACTGCTGTCCCTGCACACAGGGATCAGTAATTTCCTTACCAGACAAGCAGTGACTTCAGTGCTCCTTCTTTGCCTGCCTACCGAGACCAACAGTTCAGATTATTGTGTACTTGCAGGGACATGTGGGAAGAACATAACAAGTTCCCTGTGCTTCAGAAGTTACTCCTTTTACAACTCTGATTCTTCCAGATAGTCATGACTGTTTATATGAAGAGAATAAATAAATGTGTTTGTTTTGAAAAACATGTTTGTTTTGAGAATACAACATTGTAGAATAGATTTAATATCATTCCAACATTATCAACATTGATAGCAAATATCTTTAAGGCGGAACAGAAGGGTAATGTATTTCTTCTTTTCTTCTTATCACCTTTGTATTGTTTTTCCTTCAATTTGATCCTGCTGCTGCAGTCTGAGAACCTTTATGCAAAGCACAGAGACAACTTAGGCTCTCATCAAATTACTCATTGCCTTGCAAAACTGGATTTTAATGGGTACTTGATGTCATTGGAAAAATATTCTTTTGGCCTGCTCCATGACAACATTATTTAGATATTCAAATCCTTGAAAAAAAAGTGCTTGCATGCTGATTGGATCAAAAACTGGATCTCATTTTTAGAGGATCTATGAATCTTTTAAGATTGCCCCACTGAAAGCATTGATTATATGTCCAGAAAAATTAACATTACTTTTTAACCAAATGAGAAATCTCTCTTTAACTGCCTTTTTTTTTAAAAAAGCACCAGAAACACATGATACTTTTGGTGAGTGTTTTTGTTCTGTTCCACCTAAGCAGTGAAATGGAATAAAATGGAAAATCCTCAGGAGTAAATACTAAAAATTCCACGTGGCTTTTGTGGCTGTGCCTATCAAGCAGTGAGGCGGCACAGCATGAACACATTTACCAGGAAGTGTCATGTACACTAAGGGCACTTCTGCAGGAGTGCAGGAATTCACAACACCTCTCTGTTTCACTACAAACTTTCATGAAAACAACTTTTTTTTTT
>VWYP01025775.1:327184-414533 GCA_013400435.1 Pycnonotus jocosus | reverse complement strand
AAAAAACAAACCACAAAAAAAAGGTTTGGTGACTAAACTTTGATGATCTGAACTTTTCCAGTGAAAGTTTTACAGATTTTCTGAGTAGTGTCAAATGACTTCTATTGTTGGAAAAATGCTGTGGTTTTATCACACCTAAATATATATCTATTCTATTTCAGAGAACTTTTTTTAAAAATAGCCTCCCCTGGCTACATGTCAATGATTGAAATAGCTTCAGTCTCACTGAGGAGACTTAGTGAGCTCAGAGTGAGATCAGAGCCCTTCTTCTGGTAGATAAGCACACCTATAAGTGTACTGCAAAACCTAACATGCATCTGAGGTCAGCTTCCCTCTCTGATTGTCATTGAATTCAACACCAACAATACAGAGGGCTTTCCAGGTGGCAATTAGTTCAGCAGTTTGTCCTTAAGATGGGCCTCTGCTGCACAGTACTGTGAATCTTGTGTAGGGGCAGTGTCTCTAAAGCTGGACAAAGCTGGGGCCAGGTACTGTAGCTTAGCTGGTTTTCACGTGGCTAAATTCTCTTTCCATCTTTGAACATGATGACTGAGCCCAAATGGCTTAGGAAGAACATGCCAATACTGCTCCACCCCAAAATGGAGCCCAAAATGGGAGAGTGGGAGTCTGGATGGGGGACAACTGGGCTGGGAGCATGCTAACACCTAAATGGCATTGATGATCACAGTCCAGAGCTCAGGGTAGTACACAGCCCTGCTTATTTCATAGAATCACAGAATCATCAGATGGCTTGGGCTGGAAAGGACCTTAAAGATGTTCTTGTTCCAACCCCTCGCCATCGGCAGGGACACTGCCCACTAGGCCAGTTTACTCAGTGCCCCATCCAACCTGGCCTTGAACATTTCCAGGGATGCGGCATCCACAGCTTCTCTGGGCAATGTGTCCAGTGCCAGGCCAACTTCAAAAGTAAAGACTTTCTTCTTCTAAATATTACAGTATTTAGTTATTATGATTGAACTTCTTGAGTGTTTTATGTTCCACTGCAACACATTGTAATGATGATCACTGTGATGATAGTGCCATAATGAGGCCAATTAGCAACAAGGCTGACCAACAAGGAAAAGAACATTTGCTATTAATGCCTAACAATTTCTAGCAATAGTAAAGAAACTTTGTGAAAGTGTGAATACTTAGTCAACTTATAAAGTTCATTGTGCTTGAAATGGTTACATATTCTGTGACTAAGCATGTGTAAGTGGAGTAAAATTGTAAAACATTTCTTCCTTCAAGGGAGAAAAAAACTATGACCACATGGTCTTTTTGCCTTAGAAGTGTTGCCCCACTTTGAATTCCAACTAGTTTCCTTTTGGACCAAAATAGTTTATTCCCATGGAAACTCTGCATTTGCACATCACTGCTCTGAGCCAAGTCCTTTCAGGCTTTTGTCTCGAGGTACTCTATCCTGTACAATTCTGATCATGTAGTCATAATCCTGTGCTTTGGTACATGCATTCCCTTTCATCCCTAAAAATGCATGGGTTTCATCTCAGTTAAAGGGTGACCCAACAAAGACATGTCCTGTCACCTCATTTATTTGTTTTATGGTCAGTGCAGCCCAACAACAAATGTCAGACTTTTCACTCTTTGACTTTCATTTGCAGAG
This sequence comes from Pycnonotus jocosus, assembly GCA_013400435.1. Taxonomy (NCBI): domain Eukaryota; kingdom Metazoa; phylum Chordata; class Aves; order Passeriformes; family Pycnonotidae; genus Pycnonotus; species Pycnonotus jocosus. Next base: position 412,909 of record VWYP01025775.1, on the reverse strand, counting down.
GGAAGAAGCAGAAGTTCAACATGTGGCATGTCAGGGATGGACAGAGAAGCACAGGCCTAATTAGAATTCTGTAGCTGATTTTCATCCTGTTCATTTTTTAAAATCTTGACAGGACAGTACTGTTTTCATAGGTCTCTGATCTGCAAGTCATAAGTGTCAAAATGTATCAGTGTTCTCTTCCTCTGTGTTGTGACTCTTAATTTATTTTTCTGCTTTTAGAAGGATAATATTCATCAACTCAGTTGGGTTAAAATATAAAGTCATCTGGGAATCCCAGGTCATATTTTTTTCTGGAAAACTCCCGTTAAAGGGCTTTCTGATAAAGAATGAAGTTGATAATATATTTGAAATACATAGTGGTTTCTTTTGTTTGTTTGATTGTTTTATTTTTAATTTTAAAAAAACATTTTATCATTTGGAGGTTAAGTTTTATTTATCCAGGAAGAGGTATGAGAAAAGAGCTTATTATGGCATCATGTAGTTGTGATTGTCTCCGGCCCCTGCAACCTGATCTTGGCAGAGGGATTTATCTGAGTACTGTACAGAGGCACTTGAGGTCATGGGGGATGTTTGTGTATTAAGTAATGAAACTCAACATTTGGACCTCTGGGCTATCACTGGTCTGCACTCACACATCCAGATGATGCAGAGGTGCTCACCCAATGTTCTGCAGAGCCCTCCACCAAGCCACTATGCCAAAAAGCTCCTAGCTATGACTGGTGGCAAAAGGGGTCACTGGAGTGAGGGTTGGACTAAAAAGGTTGTTAGTCCGTAGTCTGCAATATGACCACACTGAAGAATTTTTAACACAATTATTCCGAGCCGAGTTGCTCACAGGGATGGCTGGTGTTGTCAGATGCGTGGGAATAGTCCTGCATAGAGGTTTGGCAGGACTTGTTTAGTGATAAGTACCAATAATTCCTTCTGACAGTGGGGAGGCTCCTGACAGGCTTGTTCAGAGACTGATGAATCGGTTTGTTCAGCCTGTCCCCAGGAGAGAGGAGGACAGGAAGGTATCCCACTGGAAAACCCCACAGCACAGTCCTGGTGGTGAACCTGAGCTGGATGCAGCCTTTTGTCACAGATACCTCTACTCAGACCATGGCCAAGCAAGGGAAGGTGACAAGAGATAACAGCTTATCACCCATTTTGTGAGGCTAATAGCACTATGTGTTTGCAGTTAAGGCTAGGTTGGCTGCTAAGAAAACATCTGCATAGGTTTAAGATCTTACAGTCTCCTTGCTGATTGCTACTCTGCCAGCAGTTACTACTGCAGTGGGAAACCTGGCAAAAAGAAATGTGTACCCATGCCTCTGCCATTTCCATCCACAGTCTGTCATCTTTGTGGAAACATATATCCTTTGGTATTGCCAACTATCAGGTGTGTTGGGAAATGACAGGGTTTTGTTTTAAACTTTTTGAGCAGGGTTGAAACTAACACGCTTCATGCTGAAAATTATTTTAAATTAATTGAAAATCATGTCAAATAATGCTCTTTCATTGTCAAATTAAATCCTCAGATTCATATCTAAATACTCAGAAATGTGAGCAGTTGTGGAGATTTTTTTTCTTTATCATGGAATTATGACTTCGTTGCAGACTGAAACAACGGATTTTAGTACTTCGCCATCAGAGATGCATGCTACTTGAATCTTTATTGCAGCAGATCAAATTCTTCTATGCAAATGGCAAAACTGAAATCCAAGAAAACTACCTTCATTAAAGTATAAATGATACCATTTGCCATACTTACAAAGACATTCCCAACCTGCTTTTGGCATAAAATGTGTCTTTTACAGCTTATCTTGGCACACACATCTTCTTCTCCTAATTATGAATGCCTTGGGGTGACACCAAATAAGCAATAATTCCAGCTGCTCCTGACAAAAGAAGACACTGCTGCACTGCATTATTTCTCTGATGAATGTATCTTCTCAATAAGCTGAAGCAGGCTTTGCATCAGCAACATCTGCAACAACAGGGAGTTAGAAAGTGGGTCAGGTATATTGATGGTTTGGAGAAGGAGAATGGATGAAGGAGGATGTGTATGAATGTGGATCTGCTTTTGCCTTCACATTTTCCTACAAATACCTTGCTAATTGATTCAGGTCCTCTGGTGGCAGCCACAGGGGAAGCTTTCAGTATAAAGTGCTTTACTTGGAGCTTCAGTAACCAAGGCTGAAAATTCTGACTCTGTTAGAGCTAGTAGTAATCTATTTTCTTGACTCATATGGGGACAGCATTTCTCCTTGAAATTCCTAAACAGGTTGAGGGCAAGATCTAGGTAGCACATTGATTATACTGTTTGCCCTCAGCAGTGCTCATTACTACTGGCTCTGGAATTGTGTATGTGACAATGACAGCTTGAGGTGAAAAAAAGTCTAAAATAAGATGGCAAATTTCAGGAGGGAAGGAATTAAAATCTGCAGCCAAAGGGTTACAATCACCCAATGAAAAAGGTAGATGGAGACCATGTGTAGTTTTGAGCCTGGTGTTAACATACCAGGCACTGGGGCTGGAGAACGTATTGTGGAAATATCTGCAGTGCAAAGTTTGATGCCCTGGGGTAAGAAAGGAGATGGTGGAAGCAGCAGCAGCTGCAGTCAGACCGAGAAATCTCTGCTTTTGCTCTTTTTTTAGCAGCAATATTGAGTTTATGTTGTGTTGATGGCTCTGGAGAGTGTCTAGCTTTCTTTTTGCTGACTGAGCAGGGCGGGTTTGGCGCATGCTGCCTTTGAGCTGCACATTAAGTTGCCTAATGCATAATCTGTAAAGACCACCTCGAAGGAAGAAGAATCTTGAAGGAATCATCTCAGCCATCAAATATAGTCCTTTGCAGTAGCAGGCAATGTGATAAATGTTTAATACAGGTAAGACAAGAGAAATGCTACTCTGTGTATATCCCAGGAGCCACAGAACTGCCCCCAAACTCGTAATAACAAAAGGCCAGAATACAAAAGGCAGAAACACAAAAGCACACCATGACAGGAAAAAAGAAGAGATTAGGGCAATACCAGAGTGTTCAGACTCTAAATTACCAGGAGAATTTGTCCTTTAAAGAAGTCTAGAAGGTTCTGCAAAGTAAACAATCCATCATGTTACTGATAGACACCAAAACCTTCCAAGCCTTTCCCTCCAATCTAGTTTGGAAGGATATTTTGGGTTCATTCCTGGGGACCAGCTTAACCCTTGGTGCCTGAGCAAGATGCATCTCGATTTGGACAATTGTTCATCCTCCATGTCCATTCTGGTTTTTACTGGCCTCTATCTTCTGAGACAGCTAATTACATTCTGTATTAGTATTGATGATCCCAGATGTAGTGATAGTGAGACACACAAGAAACTGGACACAGACTTTCAGATGCATCTGATGTTGACTGTTAACCCACTGTTAGAGAGATTGTGTCAAATCTTGTAAAAACAATATTCTGAGAAAAGGTAACCTTTTTTTAATGGTTGTTTGTTTTTCTGTTAGACCTTTCTGCAGAGTGAGGGAGAAGGAGCTCATTAGAGACTAGCACAGGAGTTTTGCAGGCTTGTTTTCCTATGTTGTCACTCTATGTGTCTATCTTATCTGTTGCTGTCTGTAGTAGCATGGATCAGATGGAATTTCTGTCCTTTCCTATACATTTTTTATAAATTAAACTCCTTCAGGTGGGACTACTGTCAAACTAGGTTAACTTTTAGAGTCTCTATCATACACAATGTCTGTTAAAATTACTCTTTGGGGTTTCAAGGCCACTGAGGGACGTATGCTTCTAGCCTTTAAACAAAAGAGAAGAAAGCAAAAGTGTTGACATTGTAAACAAGAAATCAAGTGAAAGCTTCAGCACATTCTGCACACCAAGGGGTTGTATACTGCACTCTGGAGCAGGACTCAGAGAAGAGGAGACTGTGAAAGAAGCATTAGAAGTTATGCTGTCCTTAGAGAGAAAATGGCACTGCAGCACACAAATACCAGGTAGTTCCCAAACAGACAAACTCAACTCTGAGTTGCAAACCCTTGAAAAGTCTCATGCATAGTTTCCAACAGGTGGGAAAGATTGGGTTTATAATACCTCAATATACCAAAAGTTCCCTATTCCTTTTTGTGCTGACTAGAATCTGGTAACTCCCTGAATTGAGTTCTGTTTATCATTTTTTTGCAACATATTTATTGAATAGAATTTTTTCTTGGTCTGGTAAGGGAGAAATACTAATTAACTCTCTCAATTTTTGATGGCTTGCGTAATTATGAAACTAATTAGTGTCTAATTTTTATTGTTGTGAGAGTTAGAATATTGAAAAAAGCCTTAGAGTAACAAAATGATAAATATGAGTTTTTTCTAATGATTCTGGACTGGGTCAGACATTTTGTTATTTCTTCCAACAAACTTATATAGGCTTTGGAAAGGAAAAGAGAGTACCCTTTGGGATGTTTTCTCTTATTAGTTCTTAAAATTAGCCTCTGAGAAAATGAGAGCAATAAGTGTACAAGATACTTAGGGCTGGGACTGTCAAGCAAAAGTCTCGTTTGCTGTCAAGAGAGGTTTTTCTTGAATATTCTAATGGCACAGTTACTGCATCCATTTTAGTACAAAGAATACTCAGGAATTTGTTCGACATCTAAAAAGAAACCAAAGCATCCAGAATGGAACAAAAGTCCTTCTTGTCGCTCTGCTCGTGTAAGTCAACTGAGTTACAGGAGGCTAGGATTAAACAGTATATTCATACATTTACAGAGAGGGGTCAAAAATAGTAGCAGTGTTGTCTTATGATGGCCAAACACCATAATAAAAAGCAAATGGCCTTAAAGAGTCATCTTGTAAAAGTGGAAGTAATCTTGGATACCTAATCTCAGTAAGTCAATTTATATTAGGGAGCTATACTATTTATTGAGAAGTTCTAAACTAAAGGGATTGAAGAGAAGTGAAATCAAACATCTACACAATTAAGAAGAATTATCTGTGTCGATATATGTAGCTGTATTTTAAAAGGCAATGTGCTGGTCTAATCTAGTGATTTAACATTTTTAAACACCAGTGGTAAGAGAATCTGTTTCACTGGTTGTGCTGGTTTTCCTGTGTCTGAACTGCTGCACTGATACCAGAAGTGTATTTAGACAAACCTTTCAAAATGGGTTGCTTTTGTGCAGGATGCAGCACAGAGGATGTGAAGTTACATATTTTGATTTTAAGTTGCTCTTGGCATTAAATGTTTGAGGACAATTATCATTCAGAAGGGAATGCAACTGGGTTTAATGTACTATAGTTGGTTGTGAAGTATATAATTTAATGGCATCTTTCTAAATGTATTATATACTTCTCTGTACTGCTTTATGTCTGTAGGTACTGAAAGAATATGTTAAAGTGATGCATTTTCTCTTTATTTAATTGTAAATAATATCTGTGTTCATACATCTTCGTTTATATATTTGTCAGATATTCCCTATAGTTCAGTTTATTTGTAAAATATTACCAGGGTCTTTTCTAAAACAAGGTGGAAGTTCATTTTACTTTCTTTCCATTTCACTGCTGACAAGCCTTGTATTTTATGACTCATTTGGCTCCATTCCTTCTGATGCACTCATAGAGTAAGTCTTTGTAGTCTTCCGTTTTGTCAAGTAGGGAAGACTGTGCAGTTTTGTCATCTCTACTATTTTTTGTACAATTGGTTGAGTGAGCAGTCACAGTTGGCATTTCTTTAGCTGTGCAATCCAGAGAGATGCCAAGAGAAAAGATGTCTTAGCAAAGAATGCAATTAAAGTTTGAATGGATGATGTCTCAGGACAAAATCAGTTCTAAATGATTAAATTAAAAAAATAGTACTGGGAATAATGATTCCTCTTTCCTGCCTGAGCAGCCCAATACCAGCAGATCCCATGAAGGAGTCTACATAACTGAAAAATCCAAGATTTTAAAACTCTTCCCTCAAGTTGCAATTGTTGGTTTTCAGTTTTCTCCCTAAAATGTCTCAAAACTATTGTGTGAATTGCTGTTTTCAGGAGACCAATTCACACACTCCTAATATCTAATAGTGCTCCAAAAGCATTTGATGAAGAAAGAAATAGCAGCCCTCCGGCTCCAGTTCAGGTCTTCAGCTGTGAGTGTCTTTGCCAAATTGAAAATGTAGCTGAAAACAGTGCAAACGACCTTTTATTCAAAATTTTTCTGTTTTCTCATGTTTACACACTGCCATTTCTACCTAGAAACTCCAGTTTCTTTTTTATTTATATGATGGTCATATTACAAATGGTCTCCAAAGGTATCCATGTCAGAAGGATGGAGTCCAGGAATAAAGTTGTGCTATACTCATTAAGTGTCACATCTTGTACCAGTGCCTTCCTCAGTTAAACCTGTCCTAGGTTTGCCTCAGCTCTATCAAAAGAAACATCTGGCATTTTTCACAATGTTTTCTTTGGAGGAAGTGGTCTTCTGAGTCCTTGAGAAGCAGAAAGAGGGATTACAGTGTTTCAGCAACAAGAATTTGGCTTTTCTCCTAGTTAGGGGCTGAGACTTTCACTCCTTTTTTGCCCTGTCATAATTTAAATTCACTGGCTTATTCCCAAGCTCAAAGTGTGAAATGTGCTCCATGTGCAGGGATGCAGGAGATGGGAGTTCAGATCCTTGACCTCTCAGGGGTATAGTAGTTAACTTCCAGCAACACATTGGTGTTGCTTTGACCTTCCTGTCCCCTACAAAGGCTGTTTTCTTTAATCTAACAAAGGGGACTGTTAAACTTATGTAAGAGCTTAGAATGCTAAGAGGAGTGAGCTGCTTAGCATAATTCTTGGCCTGAGAGGTGCTTTTATTTCTTGTTTATCTGCTTTGATCTCAGAAAAGATGCTTTGTCACCAAAGCAAAGATGCTTTCTTTGCTAGAAAAAGGCTGCTAGAGAAATAAAAACCAAAAGAAAAAAAAAAGAAGATTTGCAAATATTACTGATATGCACTGTACAGTGTCCAGCTCCCAGTCATTTCTTTCCTGGCCTTAAGCTTGCTTTTGTAAGGTCAGCTTGTTGCATGTGCTGCCTATTTGCACCAGGGATACAGCTCAGTGTTGTGAAAATGTGTGAAAACCAGATGCAGCAGGACAGACTGGAATTGCAGTTGAACGTGTGTCCACTGGAAATAAATGGTCACTTCCCTTTCTGCATGGGGACTTGGATATCAGAACCACTTTTAGTTATCACAATCACAGTGTTTGGCGTAGCTGTGCTTTTTAGCAAAGTGTATACTCACAGAAAAAAGGAGCCACTCAAATACTTAACCTCTGCCACTGCTAGCATGAGAGTGCAGATACAGGCCAAAAGTGCCTTCTGCTTTCACATAGTTAATACTGTGCTGAAGTTATGCCTCTCCCTATTGCTGCTCCATTTCTCCTGGAAGACTGAAAAGTAGAAAGTCACTTAACTGAAACCAGCTCTCTAATCTACATGCAGTATTTACATTACCTAAACATGCCACCGTTAAAAAACTCCTTTGTTCTGGGTGTGGGATGGTGACAGCTGTTTGCTTCTTGTCTGTTCCTAGTCTTTGCATCCTAGCCATGACATCAACTGTTAGAATCCCTGCATGCAGCAATTTCCTTTTACCTCAGATTTCTTTATCCATAACAGGTGCTCACACAAAGAGAAGAAATTGTGCTTATTGCAGTGAAATTGTCGAAGGTCAAATCAGCTATGAAGCTGGCTCAAAGCAGCTTTTTCTCTGTCCTCAAATGCAGTTTCATGCTGCTTGGTGTACATTGTTTGTACACAGAATGCTACATTTTCCATGGAAGTGAGCATTGAGAGTAATTTCATTTGCAGAACCCACAGGCTAGTTTTCTGCTAAATAACATTGCTCAGTGTGGTTCTGAAATTGCCTGCTGCTTTGCATCCTTTTTGAATGTTATGTGGTCCATGACTCTTGCTTTGCGACAGGAAAGAATTCATGTAAAATCTATCTTGAATTGATACAAACTTTATTCTTTCCTGAAGTTTACAGAGATGAGAAGCTGAAGCATTAGCCCTCCTTATCATGGGTAGTACATGCTCTGGAAGACAATGGAGATTTTTTTCACTTAGAATCTGGTGTCTCTATCTGCTTCCAAATGATTCCACACAATGAACTGCACTGGAGGGAGTGCTAGACCTGTTTGAGTGCATTTCTTGGACTTGTGTTACGTTCTGGGGGCTGTGTGTTACAAAAGACATAAATCTTGATTCTAGAAACAATAATCGTGCCTTTTCTTTTATGGCTTGCTAATATGAAAATTACAGCCTTTGCTGCAGAGGTGTTTCAGGGTGGTATGCACTTAGCCTGCTCAAAATTTCCCAGTTTTATTTTTCTTTTTGGAAAACCACAAAGGATTAAAATTTTTTAGGTGTGGAATAAACATGTAAGTTACTTTATGTGAAAAACTAGATATATAAGGTTTTCTTAAGATTCTTGACACTTAAAATGTCAAAATGGAGATGTTACCCATTCTCTGCTTTGTAATGTTTACTCTTGTGCCCTTCGGAATTTATTGTGTCAGGAATATCTAGTGAAACCTGATTCAACAGGATCTCTAAAATTTTAGGGAAAGAGACAAAGTGGGAGAATCTAATTGATGCAGCTTATTGAGGAGAGAAACCCTGTCTTTTTACTAATTTCATCTTCAACTTTTGTATTATACCTATATGTATTTTATCTCCTAACTTCCAAGATAACCTAAGGAATGATCTTAGACCTGTTCAGCCAGCACACACAATCATTTGCTACCTTCCTGTGCAAGGCAGCACTCAGTTGCAGCAGTGTGTGGCTCCAAGTGGGTCACGGGCCAAATACCCAGCCTTGAGCAGGAGTCTGCAGCTTTCCCTGAGCATTGTGTTACTTTTGGTACTTCTTTAGCAATATCTAACCCTGCCAATTTAGAGACAATTCATACGTGTCCACGCTAGCTGCAGTGACTACAGTAGAGTGGTATCTACTGTTTCTCTAATTTTTTCCATCCCTCTCTGTGATTCCCTTGGCTTAAAATAGGTTAAGATTCTTGCATTAAAAATAGAAAGACAAAAGCTATGTGCATGTCTGTATATTTTTGTGTATTAAAATAAATCAAATACAGACACATAATGAGAGTGAAAACACCTTGCTTTTTTTAGCCATTTTCCCTTAAGCTTCTCTGTATAAAACACAATGAAATAGCCAAATATGGGTTATATATCTATGAAAAGATTTTGGTAATATTGTAAACCATAGCAATAAAGCTTGTCTAGACTTCTTCTTTGTAATCCATGAGATCTTGAGATAAAATTAGGGTCTTAGATTTTAAATATCCTCATTTTCATGGCAATTTTTGAACATGTTTTCCTTATTGTGCCTGTTCCCTCTTTGTGTGATTCAAGTGGCAAACAGAAGCCTTGCTCTAATCGGTTGCTCATCCTATTTTTAATTTGCAGGAGTGATTTAATCCTTCTGAATTACAGAAGGGGCAAGCAACTCCATAAACCTGAGTAATGAGATTTGTTAAGCATTATTTCACCATGAGGATACTTCCTAGAACACACATCTTTTCCAGAAAAATGTTTGATTAAAACATAATAGGTGAAACAGTATGCTGATTCCCAAATCTTGAGAAGTTCCTCCTCCTATGAGATTTTAAATTCTTTCACCTCCCACCAAAATCATCATTAGACAAGGGATATGACATGACCTGGTTTGCCAGCATTGATTAAAGGACAATATACAAGACATATCAGTTATTCAAAAATAGTATTGCAGTTGTGAGATCAGGCACCTTAGGCAGTCTACTGTTTAATAATATATCTTGCATGGCTGCTTTTATTAAACAAGGGAATAATAACAGTTAGATCTGTAATTCTCATTATTGACTTGAATGAACAACAGTCAGTTGTGAAAGGTTATAAATATAAGGTTTGGATTACCCTATTTGGATTACCCTTTTTAGTCCCCTCAAGAAAATACAGATTCAATTTAACAGATTTAAATACATAACATGGGTATCTGAGCTGGGTCTATGAAACCACAAAAGACTCATCAGCAAGTGGAGTAAGTTTCCATGCCCAAGTGGGGATAAAACTGTGGCATGAGGTGCCACAGTCCTGAGCTGGATGTCCAGCCAAGGCCTGCAGTAGAATGCTGAGAAATCCTTCCAGTGCCTCTGACTCTTTTAGGCTGATGTTTCTTGCTCATCCTGCCCCTGGCACTGCCAGCAGGGACAGCACTCAGTCCTGACATTTGTCATGTCCTTGCCCTGCCTCATAATGGTCCAGGAGATTTTGCTGTTTGTGAACTGCTCCCCATCTTTCCTTCACCCAGTCTTTATTATATGTGTGACCTCTGGGCAGCTGCAGATGTGCTGTCCAAAAAGAACATGTGGCCTATTAGTGTGTCAAGGGAATGACATTTATTCACCTCTGATTTGCAAAATACCATCCCCAGAAAGTGTCCTGTACTGCAGCTTAAATTCAGTATTTGCAAATTCCTGCTGGCTTTGTTGTCTTTGCTGCTGCCCTGAGGGTCCAGACCTTGGCAGCTGATGTTTTGTTGCTTTGATGTTCTGAACAATGTGTTTCACCAGCCATCTAATGCCATATTGTTCCTTTGAAGGCATCAGATGCTGCAACTCGAGAACCTAACTACTTCTTCACTTTAATGTGTAGAATGATCAGCCTTCACCTTTGGTTGGCCTCCACTAGCACAGCAACATTATTCCCCTAGGCATCAAAAAGGTAATGAATGCCCTTCAACTCCTTCATGCTTTTTCTTCCCTGTCTCAGTTACCTGCACCAGACTACTAATGTTTGAGTTTCACAGGTGATGTTGACACCAATGGAGGTAACCATGACTCTTCAGTTTTTAATGCCTCAGGATCTGGATCTGATTTTCACAAGCTCGGGGATCCTGCAGCTTTCCGTGTGGGTTTTTTTTGGGTTTTTTTTTTAAATCCATTTGTAGTTGTTAATTCTTTTTCATTCTAAAAATGGAGCCCACAGCTTCTTCCAGGGAAAAGACAGAGGAAGAGCTGAGACCCTGATTTATGCACTTTCCAAGTTAGATTTATATATGGTAATTTTAAAAGCTTCCATCTTTAAGACCATATAAGGACCCTGGCATTTTTCTAAATAATTTCTAAAAGTCAGTACCAATCACATGGCATTACAGTTTGCACACCAATATTAGATATTACCAAATCTTTGAGCCTCTTTTCGATAAAATTAAGTTTTTTGTTTGGAAAACACTCTTTTTCTGAATTTCAGAGTAGTGGATTTGAAAAAAAAATTACATCTTATCTCCAAAATGAACTTTCTCTCTTCAACACAATTCTTTCTTCCTTCAGTAAAGAATGAATTGTTATTCTGATCATCTGTGTTAACTATTTGCTTACAGCACTGGTGTTCTGCATAGTTTAGAGGAGGTTCCTGACTTGTTGAAAAGGTTTTGTGCTCAGAGAATAAACTTCAGGCGGGGGACAGGTAACGAGATCAGAAAGGCTACTGGGACCTTTCAGCTTTGTAATATCAGCAAGTGTATATTGTAACTTTGCTGTATCAGCTTGGTGAGCAGCAGAGAGAAGATGCAAGTTCACATCCTGGCAAATACAACAATTAAAGAAGAATGTTAGTTCATTAATATTTTAATGCAGTTCTCAATAGTTTATGTGCAACACAATTCAGTTATGTGGTCCTGGCTGCTTTCAGAGGGGTAGGCATTACTCGTCATGTCAAACCTTTTAGTTTTCACTGCATAACACAGCTCATTATGGGGGATCATAGCTTCAGGTGAGGTAACTTGATTCATTTTTGCACAAACTGGGCAAGAAATTTATAAATATTTAAAAATTATGTATATTTACCAGTGTAATATTGCATATTGAATTAGTTGTCTGGTTTGCCTGCCAGCATTTCAAAGTTTGTGTTTAATTATCATGTTTCCTAAGTCTGATGGCCAGTGTTTTTAATGGATTCATACTGCTACCCTTTCCTTCAGCTTCACCTTAAGCTCTTCTGAGCTCCTTTTTGACACAAATGAATTGAAATCTTGTCAGCTTAGTGCACTGACAAATGAAAATAGGTGACTAATGTTGATTGTCTTTTGGTATTTCATATGCTGCTTGCCAAGAGTGTGTCTTATATACTGTGATCATTTAGAATCCTACACACTCAGGGTAGTAATTTTTTTTCAGACTGATTGCAGTCAGTTGACAAAGAATATCATCTTGAGCAGATGCTCACCAATAGCCAGCCCTTCTTATAATTACTTAACATAAGAAGAAAATATTAAATAAGACACAGAGGACCATTTAGTGATATGGTCTGATCTCTTCTGTATCCTAAATTTCACACATGTACAAGCAGTGAGAGCAGTAGCAGTAGCCTGCATTTGGCTAAAACCTGTCTTCCAGAAAGGCATTTTGTTGAGGGACATAAAACCATTAAAAATTTCTTGGTGCCTTTATTAGCTGCTCCAGTGATGTGTTGTCACCTTAAAAAGAAAAATTTTGTGCTACACTCGAATTTGTCTGACTTCAGTTTCTACCGCAGCTTCTTGTTATGCCATTCTCCACTAGATTAAAGAGCCCTTCAGAATCCAGTATTTTTTTCTGCATCAAGGTGCTTACATGCTGTAATCAAGTCAATCTTTTTGATATGATAAACAGATTGTGCTCTTTACGTCTCACTTAGCAGCATTTTTCTTCAACTCTCAAATCACATTTTCAGCTTTTAATCTGCCCCCACTACTATTTTTCAATGGGTTTTTTTTCAAAACATGGGCAGGAGCACAGTATATGCAAGATTGGTATCATCAGCGATATATCCAAAGAGAAAACCATGTTCCCTATTTCCTACTCCCTTGATGCAGGTTAATCCTTCCTTTTAGCAACATCAGAGTCAGTGTTTAGGATGAGTTGGTGACTGCAGCTGCTAAATCGCTTCCAGCGAGTGCCATCACCCGCTCAGCACACAACACCTACAATCCTTCAAGCTTATTACAGGGATTTAGCTATAGTAGATGTATTTTGTTTGACAAGGTCCAGTTTGCCACTCACTTCAGACTACTTCACTTGGTTGCTTGGTGCCTTTGCCATTTTTCTCATTTTGGGGTCATTTTCAGGGAAATATACCCATTCAAAGAAGGTTTCTTTACTTTTTGTTGCTTTTTGTCATCAGTCATTTAGGCAAGGCCTAGTCAGTTTAACATCTGCTTTAATGATATCATGGGGTACCATGTTTTCTTTCAGACTTAAAATCTGAACCATCAGTATGCATGTAACCAAACAAGTAATTTCATTGATGAATGAATTTAGAAAAGACCTGAATTGATTAGACATGATCTTCATAAAAAAGACTGGAACTATTTCTATTAACCACTTTGAAATATTTTTAAATTAAATGTTTCTCCCTTTATTATTTAGGGTGCTAGTGTTGCTCTGTATTTTCTTCTCATTGCACTTCCTCATTTTTTGACTCCTGGTATGAGATTAACACTCCTTTGGAATTTCACAAATCATGATTTTTATCTTTCTTAATTACTAGCTGGTTGGAGCAGTTCTTCATAATCCCTTTGAGATACCTCTACTTGTTTCTTTTGTAGCACAGAGGTACTTATAGAACATGTTTACATTTTACACATCAACGCAAAACCACTTATGAACTACATTTACTACATGGGCCAGTATAATTACGGTTTTCTTTTGTTCCTAACATACTTTACATGTCCTGTTTGTCCTTAGCTATCACAACTGTGGATATTTTTTCTTCCCTATTAAATTATTGACTGCTGATACTGTAACTTGCAATTTACAGCAACTGTAATTTATATAATTCTCGTTGTTTTCCATTTGCTTTCTGACTGCCATCTTCGAGGTTTTATGGTAAAGTTACTGCTCTCTGTGATTGCAAAGTCACAGTCTTTTGGCCATTTAATAGAGGCTTTATGAGAGCTCCTCTTTTGACGTTGGCACTGAATATGTTTTTCCTTGTCAGCTGTCCCTACTGGTTTTCTCAGTTTGGAGAAATTAGCTCTTTGAAGCAGCAGAAATGCATAGTTTTGATTAGGGCTGTCTTTCATTTACCCATGATGAATAAAATCAGACCACAATTGCTTGTTCCCAGGCAACTACCAACTCTTAATTTAGTGATACCAATCCCTTTTATCTATCAAAATGAGGTTCAAATACTTATCTCTTGTAACGTAGGATATCTGTAGGGCTACAAAATTACCTTCTCCAGTTGTACAAGTTGTTGTTGGCTTGGTATAATCTGCTGTTAAGCTACAAAAGGGCTACACTTGTTTCCCTGCAAATAAGAAAAATTAGGATACTACTGTGAATAGATTTTTAATTCACATGTGACTATTTCAATACTTTCAAACATCTCTGTCATATTTTTATCAGGATTGAATTTTAAGGGCAGACATAAAATTTTGGGGGCATTGGTAGTTAATTTTTGGACACTTACAGACCTTCCTGCAACAACAGTGCTCAAAAACAAAGCTTGTCTATCTTTTGCTTTTAAAAGGTAGCAATTAGGAGGAATTTTATTTTAAGAGGTAGTAATCAGGAGGAAATGGAGCCATGAGGATTGAGAAGGCCTATGTTGCTCAGAACGGGGCAGGTGTTCTGGAATGAACTGGTACAGGTATGTCAGCCACAACTCATCCAGAGCCCTTAAAACTTGGTCAGTTCAGTTTGGAGAAGTAGAATGAGAGGGGTCCTCATTGCAGTCTGCAGAGTGGAAGGCACTGATCTCTTCTCTGTGGTGACCAGTGACAGAAGCTGAGGGAATGGCCTGAAGTTGTTCAGGGGAGGCTTAGGTTGGATATTAGAAAAAAGTTCTTCACCCAGAGGATGGTCGGGGACTGAACAGGCTCCCCAGGGACATGGTCACAGCACCAAGCCTGACAGATTTCAAGAAGCATTTGGACAGTACTCCTGGGCACATGGTATGATTCTTGGGGTTGTCCTTTGTAGCGGTAGGATTTGGAGTTGATGATCCTTGTGGATCCCTTCCAACTCAGAATCCTCTGTGACTCCGTGAGAATTGCCCTGGGCGGGCGGCGGCGCCCGACCGGGCTGCTGGCAGGGGCCAGGACGAGCCGTGCTCAGGGCTGCCTGCCCTCAGGGGAGCCACGCAGCCCCTCCGAGGGCTTTCAGGCACCGCCTCGGGCTTTAGGGGCAGCGGAAAAAACCCCTTATCCCAAGCAGCGACTGCCGCACCCCCTGGATTTGGCAGCGAAGGCAGCCCCCGGGCACGGCGCTGTCCCGCAGCCCGGGCTGGCAGCCGTGCCAGTGCCCGTGCCAGNCGGGGACTCCTGCAGCCTCTCCACCACCGGGTTTCCCCGGGCTTGGCGAGGACAGGCGCTTCGGGGCAAGAGCAAAGGGACAGGATCGGCTCTCAGGGCAGGTGTAGGGCTGCCTGCTGGGGATCTACCTTTTGGTACAGCGCAGCAGAAGAGAAGCCAAGATTTGATAAGGGACAGACTTTGCAACAGTTGTCATAAAAACATTGCAGAGCAGTATTTTTTGTTGAAATAAGTGATCTTTAAAGAGGGGTGACTTTAATTTAATTTTTTTTTTTTTTAATCAGGCACCAGAATAACGTAGTGACATATAGCAATGGAGTGATTTGCTTTGGAATAAAAGGTCTGAATAAGGGAGAAGTTAATCCTGTTTTATAAAGATGTTATCAAGTTCTTTACCGGCATGAAGGCCTTGCATCATTGATGAAAAGTGAAAGTTGACCGTATGTTTATGAAAGTTGAGACTGTGGATGAACTATGGCTAACACAATAATGACACTGCCGGAGGAGATGAGAAAATGCAGAGATTAAATTTGCAAGGTTAAGATACGAGGAAGTCCTTAATGTTGTGAATGGAAGCTGATTGCTAAATCAGAAAATAGTAAAAGTGATTGCAGATGGCTCTCCCCCTCTCCCACAGGATCAATATTCTTGATAACAATTTCTTCACTTATCTCAAATTGTGACTGTCTTATGAAAACCATCGAAAAAGACTTGAGGCTTTATAAGTTTCTTTTATATTTTACCCTAAACATGGATGGAACAGTGTGAAAACTTTTATTCCCAGGTTGAGAAGTCTCTTCTTAAATCCTTGTGAAAGAAAACTACAGAAACTTAATATTTTAAAATATTTTTAAAACAGTGGATCCCTCTTTCTTTATTTGATGTAAATTGAATGAGTATTGTTAAGTTACCTGACAGTTCTGGTGTGTAGTAAGTATGTTCTAGTGCCTGTAGTAGTTTCAGGCTGTACTGTAAGGACAGCTGTACTACGTGAGTAGCAGGGGCTGTACTGTATGAATGACAGCAGCTCCCAAAGTAATTAGATTTCAGATGCAGTTTATATTTACACTCTCTGCCAAAACCGCACCAAAGATTCACTGCCAGCAGTCACTAAGACTGAGATCCTGGTAGTTTAGCTGGGTAGTAGTGTTCTTATTTAAATATCACTTGTTGTATGCTACCAAAAGTCCTAATTTCCTTCCAAAAGCATTGGCTTGTGCTGGTAAGACAGAATGTGTCTAATGGTAATGTGATCTCCACCCTTGTTGCTGCAGGTTTTCCAGTCTCTATACCTTATTAATGAATAGCATCTGTTATTTCTTTACACTTTCCCTCTCATGAGAAATTCTTTACTCTCACAGACCTCTCTTTCCTTTTTCTTTGGTGATTTGCTGTGTTTTCTGCCAGGTTCTATCTGGTGAATGAGCTTCTCCTAAGTGGGATGGTGATTGAAGTTAAGCTGCATTGTAGCTTTCTCTATAAACTCAAGTTATTGTAGAAATTTGGCTCCGTGGTTCTTGAGGTTGTCCAACTTTGCTGCCTGTTGAAATATTTATTTTTTTTAATAAGCAAATGTGAGTCCATTATTAAAACTAGACCTTCTGGGCAGATCAGTGCAGTTCTCCGTTCAGTACTGATATTATGGGTACTTATCTTTTAAAGTCCTATTGGAAAGCATCTGGGAGAGAGACTGAAGGCACCTGCCTGTTGCAGCACTAGCATTGTGTTTTCTTTGCACAGCTGGAGCAGCTGGCAAAGTGGAGTGGAGACTTGAATGTGCAGAGTTAACACTTGCAGTAGCTGCTGTGGTGAGCACACTGGGAGCACTCAGGAGTGATGCTCTGGGTTCTTTTCCTTGTTTTTTTTTTCCCATTTTCTTTTTTAAACTCTCTCAATATATCTGAAATTGACCACTTGAATTTCATCTTGCTGTTTCCTAGCTGAGCCTCATTTCTCTCTGACATCATCACTGTCCACAAGGGAAGCCTTAATGACTATGCAGGGATGAGTAGAGGATTTTTTTTTTTTTTGCTATGCTTCCATTCACACAAAAGACAGCAAAATCCCAGGAATTAGAGGGGACCAAGTTGTAAATGCCTACTCCTAGCTGCAGAAAGGGATCTTCGCTGCATATATACTTCAGTCATTTGGCATTAGGGTAGTTTTCTGAGGTTGATTTGGCATGGAGAAAGCTTGGCAAATTCTGTATTTGGAGAAAAAAAATATAGGTGAGCTATTTTGTTGTGGGGCATAAATCTGAGCATGTTAAGCAGAGTTTCAAGCAGGTTGCTAGCTCATCAACAGAGTCAGCTGGCAATCTCAAGAGGAAGGGAGCAGCCAGCATTTGTGCAATATGCTGCTTTTTTAACTTCTGAATTGCTGGTGGTTCAGTGTGTATTTGGTATGAATGGGGAGTTACGTGGTTATATGCCACCAGCAGATTGGGGAGGTGAGCTGGCAAACATTTTGTGTGAGGTGTTGCCATGTTGCTGTGTCAAAAACTGTAATGTGAAGCGTGGTAAAACACCCTGGAAGACAGGGAGACTTTAAGGTGCTGGTAATGTGACACTCAGGTTAGTATTTTGGTCAGAGCAGGGGGATAGGATCTCTCCTGTATCTTAAAATCTGATCTGATAAAAGAGGTACTCAGATCTTTTCTAATATCATTTCATCAGAGGAAAGGCGACATCATTTTGCAAGAAATGAAGCTTGCATCAAAAAAAGCCATTCTGTGTGAGTGCATTCATGGTGTTTTAAAATTAATAAGAATTTTCTTGGCAGTTAATGAACATTTAGTGAAGAAGCTTAATTTGACATTTGAGAAGTTCAATAAATAATTTTTCTTTCTTGATTAAGGCATCTTTTAAACTGTCACTTACACAACCAAGAATTGTCACTTTTTAATGCATTACAAGATCTTGTTGCATACTGATTCAGCCATTATTGCCTATTAAACAGTTTAGATTTCATGTGCCTTAATTTCCCTGCTCTTGACTATTTTAAGCTGCCTGCTTCTTTAAAGATCATTTATATTTGCATAAGCATTTATTACGTATTCAAGACAGAAAAAATGGACACACTGAAGTACATGTCTTTGTATTTCTGACTCCCTCCCACTTTGTGGTCCAATTTGAGTTAGTTTTTTATGCTCATCCCAGAGGTTTATGGAAACTACCTCTTCAAGCTTTGCAAAAATCAGAAATTAAACTCCTTATGGCCTTTTCTGCTGTGTTCTGTGTCACAAACTGCAGGGCCTGTAGGAGATAGTTGTTGGTAAAGCATTGACATGGCAGGACATGGCTAAATTTGGGCTGTTTCCTGCCTTTTGTTCTCCTATCTATGCACACAAGTAATCTTATTTTAGCATTACTGGCATTTATACATGTGCAATGAGGAAAAAATAAATTACAAAGGCAAATTGTAGTTGCTTTGTAGCATGCCAGTAGTGGTTGTTTCTGTTGATAATTATTGCCAGGCCTCATCTAAGTGTAATAAAAGGTTCAAATGTATGTATGTCCATGTCTGTCACCATTTCTTGAATATATGTGATCCTTATTTTTTTTAATGAAAAACTTGTTGCGTGTCAGCAAATAGAATTGTCTTTGAAAGTAAAAGCCACTGGACCAGAAGCTTTTCAATACCATGAATGTCGTGAGAAAGGTGGCTCTTAGTGACCACGCTCTTTTGTCAGCAATGCAGCAATGACTCTATGAAGTAGTTGATTAAATCTGGATAACTTGGAAAAGCTTGTGTCTTGACAGCTTAGCTATCTCTGCCCTTTGTCACATTCCATCTTATGTATGCTGAAAAGAATTGTAAATATGATGGTATGCACTGATAAATGTCAGGGTTTCAACAAGAAAGATTGTCTTTAAGTGGCTTGGCATCCCTCTGCTTGTTACACTGCAAGACAGCTTGCAGGGTCTCATTGAGCTGCTTAAACTAATTTTTCGCAAGCAGCCCTACTCCATTGTTCAGGGATTATAGAGCCCTCTTTGGGGCCAATATATCATGTTAAAAAGCTCTGGCACTAGCCTGAAGTGGAAAGAGCAAGTGACAAATGCTGCATGTACCTGGTATTTGGTTGCAGTGCTAATGCTGAGGTCAAATGACTGATTTAAGTTTTGGCATGGTCCAAACAAACAAAACCCAAACAAAATAAGGTGTCCATTTTCTGCCTTCAGTAGAGGGAAATGGAAGACCTGGGTGCAGTCATAGTACAGGCAGTGGGGTGCTCTCTTTGGGTCTCTTTCAGCTTGCCATGGCTGAGCCTTAGCGTGCCCAGTAGGATCAGATCTGTGCTTCCACCAGGCACCAACCAGACTGATGCTCTAGAAAAGGACTGCTAGTGTATTCTGCTGGCACCTGACAGTGTCATGCAGCAGCCTGGCCTTTTGCAGCTCAGGAGTGATTTCCCAAAATCAGGTAGTAAACCCATGGCAGGCACAACTTGAAGTGGTGTGTCCAGAGCCCTGCTGGGTCCCTCACCTGTGTTACTGATCTCTGCTGATGTGACCAGCAGCATTACAATACCCTGGGCAAGGCAATTTGCTCCATTTTGAAAGTGCATTGAGCTACTTTAAACTACTTTTACATTGAACTGATAGGCTAATAAATTATGAATATCTGTGTAGGAACTAGTTCAGAGAACCTAGTGGGCTGGAAAGTTACATCCTGATTAGCTATGCAATAGCTTCCCCATGTTAGTAAATAAGGGTGTATCTCAGAGTTATGTTGTGGTCATGAGTTATTGAACAGCAGCTGGAAATCCTTTGTAGGAAGGAGAAAAAATGGAAGTGTTTATGATATGAAAAAAGTGAGAGGAAAAGACTTATGTGTTACTTGTTATGCAACTTGTTGTGTAACTTGAATGTGCAGGTAAAACTTCCTAAAATGAAATTTAGACTTTTCATCTATTTCTACATTTTAACTTACATTAAATCCCATAAAACTCAGTTCTAGTAAATTACTGCTTGCTTAGTTGAATTTTAAAAGACTGGAGCTAAAATTTGATTTTATATTATGATTAAAAATATAGTTCTTGCATGAAATTGCAGCATGTCAGGAATCCTTTTAAAACAATTTGCAGAACTTCCATTTGGGAAAAAAACTATTTGTGTTTTCATTTAATCTTTTTTTCCACTGGGAACCAGAGAAATCTCAGGGAATCTGTATGTCTTATGTGGGTCACACCTATATTCATCATTTCTGTTTGAACTCAGCCTCCTGAAGTTAACTTTGCTATCCCATGCACAGTGCTTTGATTGACTTGAATGCTGCAGATTCAGTCACTTTCCCACTGAAAAAGGAACGTTCATTAGGTGTTCATCATCAATATCTTTAATTAAAATGAAAAGAGTTTTGTTTCTCAGATACTTCCTACACTGTTAGCAGGTGTTAAGAGATAGAACATCTGAGAAAGACTCTCACTGGGGTCAGGGAGTTAGGATTTCCATTTCATAGCTGGCATTTGCCATTTCTCAGTTTCGGATTAAGGTGTATTCCGATTCTCCACAGCCTTTCTTCCTAATTGGAAATGTTACAGCACAAATCATTCCTGCACTTACTTGGTTAGGGCATTGCAGAGTTATTATGAAGAATTAACATCAGCTCTTGAGGACTGGCTGCATGAAGATGTCTGAGTATTATTTTTTCAATTTTATCTCCTTTTTTTTTTTTTTTAAGCAAATCCTGCCTAGGACCATACAACATGACATGCTGTGAGCATTCAACTAGAAAGACTGCCCCTCAGAACTCAGGAAATACCTCTGAAAGCAGGACCTCTGTCCTAGAGTGGTCCTTGACACTGATATTCATCGCTGTGTCTCCTCTCCTCATTTCATTCTCCCAACCCTTCCTTTAGGAAAGGGAAATTCAGGTGTGGGATGGAGAATAGGACCCATTTGTTGTGCTGCTGCTGTTCAGTGCTAGCAGTGTGCTCAATGAGTCTATTCAGAGGTTTTGGAGCCCGGACACAAGCACTTTTGTTTTCCTTGAGTCCTTCTCTATAAAGGTCACATTTGCCTTTTCACAGTCAGAGGATTCCTGTGTGGGGGTAGCTGTTCCAGACCTTCTGAGGGGGAACACCCAACTTGTTCTCTATCCACAGGCCTGGTCCATAAATCTGCAACACAAGAATATGTAACATAGGGGGAATTGCATAAGCCCTACTTTTTTTTTTTTTTTTTTTTTTTTTTTTTTTTTTTTTTCCTATATGGATAGCTTTTCCAGGACAAGAAGTAATTTGGTATACTGGACTTAAAGAAAACTGCATCTCCTTTACTTGGCAACAGGCCTGGGAAATCAGTTTATGAAGAAACAATGTATTTTTGCCTTACCACTGGAGTGACTTTACTTATTCATCGGTACAGAAAGCAGTAATTAAAGAAACAGAAGTGGCTTTAAAGACTATGTATACCAAGGGACTCAAATATCTGCATAGTGTGGGGCAAGTATGTGTTTTAATGATTTGATACATGATATTGCACCTCAGTAATTCATTAAACATGGTGGAGTCTTGACACTGAAGGCACGTATTTTCTTTTGCTGGACATACTGAAAGAAGACCCATGACTAAATCATATAGAATGAGAAACTTAATTTTTTTTCTGATTAATGCTAGCAATTACTACTGCATTTGTTACAAAGCAGAAATATGCCTTTGGCTAAAGCCAGCTTTTTGCATTCCCTCAAATAGTCAGTAGTGCTAATACAGCATAAACTGAACAGGATTTGGTTCTGGCATTCAAGCACAAGCTACTCTTTCACAAGAACTCCTTCTGTTGCCTCATTTGCCTTGCAAGCAGTAAATCTTTCTGGTCATGCTACTGTCCCAAATATTGTTAGTATGGGCCAAGTACAATGCTTCAGTTTCTTTTTGTAGTGCAAGGATTTAGCAGTCAAATATGGAAACACAGATGAAGCTTTTAAAATATATGGTAGTACTTACATAAAGATATAGAAACATCTGAAAAAATGGTTATTTTTTTCTGTACATTATTCTAACTCCAATTAATTTATGCTTGCTGCTGGGAAAATAATATTGATCATAAAAATGAAATGCTGGTTGGAAATACTTAGGCTTCTGTAATAGAATATTTCTTTCAGGATGAAATATGAGAATTATGTACTTGATTTTGCTGGTGCTGAAGCCTGTGGCTGAATGCCCAATTGCCTTCAACTGGAGAAGAATTGAGTCTGCTGTTTTGCAGAAGGATATCTTAAACAGTTAGTAATTCTTAATCTCTGTATTAAAGCACTTCCATTTGCTAAATTTTTAGTTCTGTTTCAAGCCTGAAGCCATCTGGCTGAAATTGTATTTGATGTATTTTCTGGATGTCTGTTTTCTAAGTCTACTTCAGAGTGTGTTTTGGTATTCTCAAATAAGAAAAAACATATTTATGACAGTCACATCTCTAGATGGTTTCCCTATCATATTTGAAAACAAAAGAGGTGTATGTGACAAGATGCTGTTTCTATGAAGTGGGCTTTCCCACTTCAAAGAAAGAGATGTTCCTTTACTGCAATTGGGTGTGTTTGAGACAGATATATAAAAGGCCTCAATTTTTTGTAAAGTAATGTTCTGAGCATTTGATGAATGATTTTATTCTTTTTATAAGAGACAACATGTATCATCAGCATAGTATGTGTTTCTTAGCTTGGATGCTGAGCTCTGAGAATGTGTTACAGGCACCTATTTAACTGTGACATAGAAAGTGAACCTGGAGGTTCACCTCTAAAGCATAATAAATTGGTCATTGGCCTCTTTTAAAAAATGTGATGAAAAGAAAAAATGGAGTAGGATTTCAGAGGTTTATCATCTACTTAGTTTTCCTTTTCAGTGTTTTACTGCAACCAAGTGGAAACACATAAAATTTTTGATAAGTTTGGTCATCTCATAAGAACTCCAGAAGTCAGACAATTACAAGTAGAAAATTAAGTATCATCAGTTGCAGAAAGATCATGAGGGATGAGAAGAGTGTATGTGTCCAGTAGTGGTTTCCAAAACCTGAAGACTACCTCAGAAAAATGTGTGTTCTTGGGGCTTGATTTGGCGCTGGATTGTGAAATAACTGTTTCAGCTAATTTCAAGTAATGGTCTTATCGTATATTCCAGGACAGAATTTGCAACAAATTCAGATTGAAATTATAAGTGATAACCAAAAAATTATTGACAAGTAGTATATAATTGCAAGGAGTATTATTCCATGAAATAAAATATGGGCAAAGGTACGAACTCTTTGCTGGAGCTTTACACAGGTAAAATGCTGTTGAAATGAAATGTCTTTCATCCCTTCCTTCTAACATCTCTGCTTTGCCTTTCTTTCACAGACTGTGCTCAAGCTCCAAAACAGATATGGGAACTTGGGGTAAACCATCACCCATTTTCCAGATCATATCTTCTTCCTCAGGATCCATGAAGCATCCTAGGGAGATTGTAAAACTGTGTGTAGAGGTGAACAGACCTGATTCAAACAGGAAGGTCTTAGACCTATGACTCAAATCCCTAATGACCTGTAGAAAAAGTAATGTAAAATTCTGCTTTTGCAGAATTCCTGTAAAAAGATCATTGTAAAGTCATGGAAATACTAGAATCTTATCTCTGTGCAAAAGTGACGGGAATGGGGCTAAGAGAGTTACCAATAGAAACCTTTTTCTCAACTCTGCTTCTAGCAGACACCTGAGAGTTTGAAGGGGAACAAAAAAACCCAAGCCAATCCACCAAGCAACAACAACAAAAATACCCCAAACAAACAAAAAATGAGTTTAAGAGTTAGTGAGTTCTCTTGCTCCACCATCTATTCTGCTTGTAACCAAAGGAAGTAGCAGTATCTGTGCTCTGCAATAGGTGTTAATCTCCCACACAGATTTTTTTCAGATCCTGTCCTCTTTGGCACCTTTGGCATACATAGAGATCATAGACTCTCCAGGTGATGTTAAAATTGAAATTATTTTTTTGTGTTTATGTTAAACTCTGAATAGCACTTAAGGCAGTTATTTATGCATCAAATAACTAAGCCTCAACAAAAAATTGGTCTCTGTTCTCTCTGCCCAAAGCCCTGATGCCTTCCATTTCCCAGTAATACCCAAGGTTTTAAATCTTGTAAAGCTGACCTACTAGCTTGTGTTTCCAGTGATAAACACCTAAGACTTTTTCAAAGCTGCAGTTTCTTTACAGTGCCTCTGCTATGGTGTGCTGGAAAGCATGATGAGAACTGACATCTTTGATGTCTGTGATTTTCCCTCTTTGCCTGTTGAAGATTTAATACTGTTTGCCTGCTTGTTCTCTGTCTTTCCAGTAAGAACGTTAATGCTTTTCCTATAACAATAGGCTGAAGGCTACTCTGTTCAGAAAAATTTAGTACACTGCCCCTTTGGATTAAAAATAGAAGTAATTTCAGAAATGCATGAAGGGGAGGGGAGTGGGATGTAATTTTTGTTGGCAGCAATATGAGAGGTGTGAGGTACCACCTCATGTTAGAATTTCATCTTGTCATATCTCTCCTGATAAGTCAAAGTGAACTGAATGGCTTCTCTGAGTCACCAGAAAATAAAAGCTCATGGGATTAGCAGGATTTCTGTCAATGAATGAACCTTGAATTGATGCACATTTCTAAGCAGCATTGTTGTTCTTCTATGTCCTCCTTGTGCATGAAGAGCGGTGATTATGATAAGCATGATGAATGTGTCAGACTGCAGTGCCTGGCAGTCCTCTGGAAATTTGGTTTTTAGACCTGTGAAAGAGCCACCTGTCTTCTCTA
The DNA here is from genome assembly GCA_013400435.1 of Pycnonotus jocosus. NCBI lineage: Eukaryota > Metazoa > Chordata > Aves > Passeriformes > Pycnonotidae > Pycnonotus > Pycnonotus jocosus. Next base: position 387,877 of record VWYP01025775.1, on the reverse strand, counting down.
CTTTGTAAGTGGAGCAAAAAGCTCCAATTAGGTCAAGCTGGTTTTGGGCATATAACTTTGTCTGTACACCCCACCCTTGCACCATCCTCACTGCAAATGAAGACAACCCACGGTGGCAGTGCTGCCTGGCTTTATAGATGTTAGCTATCCTAAAGCAGGGTCAGTGAACAAACACTGTCTGTAACCCAGATAATTTGGCTACAGTAGTTACCGCTTCTCCTTTCAGCACGATACTGTTTCAAATATCTGTTTCCTGGATATCTCCAAATGTCTCAGTTTCATCTTCATCCTCATGCTGATGAAAACCGGAGTCCTGATCTTGCCATATGAAATCAATACATGAAAGAGATACGTAGTTGCCACTATTGGCCAGTGTCTTACAAGCATCTTGGATGAGCTCTCAGGGATAGTGTAAAGGAGGAAGCACAAATGTGTTCACGGACACAGCAGGAGAGTCTGTCTCCTGGGAAAAGGTGAGGCAGGGGAAAGAGATCATCACTGGAGAAAGGAATAAAGAAGATAATCTGCCCAGCAGATTGTTGTAATTAGTGACTGAGGGGACTTAACAGGATAAGGGCAGAAAGAAGTACTGATGTGTGACATCGAGAGGTTTTATGTTCATGGAGTGTGGGTCAGTGGAGCACTCCAAAGAACGCGGAAGACTTTGGATGAGAGTTTTGGTTGGTGGGAAGGAGCAGCATAAAGATACAGGAAACAAAGCTGAAAGTTATTTCATGAAAAAGTGGGAGCAGAGGAATGGCTTGTGAAGGGAAGCATTTTCATCTGAGAAAAATGCCCATTATCTTTCACTGTGTTTCCATTTATACATTTGTAACATGTTCTAAGCCAGAACTGTATTTTGCTCTGTGTTTGGAAGTTCCCTTGCATGCTTTTGTATGTTAGAGAAAGCAGTAGATACAATACAAGTAGGCTATTATTGCCTGCAGAATAACAGAGTATGTTTGAAGTAATGTGGGGGTTTTTTGTCTGTAAACATTCTTCCACAAAAATCCAGGATTTTTGTACAGGTAAAAAGTCTGTGTGAGTTTTTTTTTCAAGTTGACTAAATCTCCGAGAGTGAAAGAATATTTTAAAGTTTGTTATTTATTTATTCTTGCTTTAATGATGAGTTATTTCTCTCACAGTTGGTATTGGCAAGCAGGAGATGCTCCAGAAGAAGAGTGCTGTTTTGGTGGATGGGGTCATCCTAAATGGTCCAATAATGGACTCAAAAGCAGGAGTGAAGTTTGTGGAGGAGGCCTGTAAGATTATAATGGAAGAAGTTGTCCAGAAGGCGGATGATGTAACAGAAAAGGTAAAGCCGTAGAATGTTGTTGAGACTTTGTAGTGAAGATAATGAACAATAAATCAATTTTTATAGGCTGTATTTTATTGTACTCTAAGTAGCCTCAAAATTGCTTCTAGTCTGTGCTTGGTTCTAAAATAAAATACAGCCTTACAAATTAATAAAGAATGTATTATAAAACCTTCCAATAACATAATTAGCATACATATCTGCCAGAAAATGACAGTGTTTATTTTTATCTCAGAATACAAAGGTAATTTTCTTTGAGATCACAAATAGCTGTAGTGTTTTTCATGTTTGAAGTGGGGTTGAGTTATATGTTTGCTCCTCAAGGTCGCTGGTGTTGGATATGGAGGAAAGTGGGTGTGGTACCACTGTTAAAGGACAACATTATAAGATTGCTATGGGTTCTGCAGAACCTGCTTAAGAGGCTGTATGGGAAGAGGTCCTGCAAATAAACCATCCTTGCCTTTGGGCATGCACTGCTTGCTCGCACCCCTTGGCAGAAGAGCACCTGAAAATGCTCTGATTACAAATCCTTAGCTAAGGACAAAATTTGAGCTGCAGGCCTCTTTCTTTTCTGCCTTTTAACATTTTCCACTCTAATGTTTATGCCTGGGTGTTGCCCAAGACATGATAAAACCAACATCCCTTGAGGCCAGTTTAGTGAATATATTTTCAGGCATGCTGCCTTGCCTTGGGAAGTTTTGTGTGGCGTGATTACTTTGTACCTCTATAACCTCTTGCTCCTGGCTAAGCTGTTCACTGATGGTGTCTGCCCTGCTCCCTATCACTAGGTCTGTGAATGGCAACCCCCTGAAAAGCTTAAGCAGATTCTTGACCTGGAAATGAGGGACACTGGAGAATGTCATCAGAAGATCCTGCAGCTCTGCCGTGATGTTATAAAATACAGCGTCAAAACCAGTAGGAATGGGATTTTAAGCACAGTTGCTCTGCATGCTAACTTAGACAGGATAATGTTTTCAAAGCTCTGTCACCTTTCAGGGAACTGGGAGTGTGAATGTTTGCTTCCCTCCTGCCTTTACAAGTGTGCAAACAGTTGTTTGACTGAAGTCTGGTCACCATAGGTTTGACTAAAATATGTAATAATGGCAAATTAATAAAAAAGTAATTAACGTAATGTCATTTGCATTAATAGTAGATTCTGTAATTTTGAAGTCTTGAGAAAGTCACCTAGACAAATGATATAACAGTCTAGCAAAATAGGCAGGAGAAGGACCTTTTTGTGTGATTTCCTGCTGAGTGATGAGATTTGGAGTCACCATCATTGCCCTCATACGTTCTTAGTGATGATTACCCTCCATTTTCTATTGTTCTATTTGAGCAATAGTCTTGTAGGGTGTTAATTTGCTGATAGGCAGTAATTCCTGTTCCAGCCACCATGAGAAGAGAGCTTGCAGTGTTTCAGAGACAGTATGCCACAGCTCTGCAGGATTAGCTCTCTAGAGCTAGCCTTTCTGCATCATGTGCAGGGTAATTCAATCTTGGTGAAAAGGGATGAACAACATCTGTTCAGGAAACAGCACTGTGAATCAGTAGCTCAGGATTTTCAGATGTTGTATGGCTTAGGCTGTGTTTTGGTAAGTAAGAAGGACATTTGATATAGTTAGTTCTGCATTTCTGGGCTGCATTCCCTGCTATAGTCACTGTTGCTACAGAGTAAAACTGTAAAATAATTTTGAAAGGGAACTTTGAAAAACATAAAGATTAGTTATATTGATCTGCAGGGTTAGTGTGCTAATAATATGCAGATATAATTACTGAGTTAGTGGAAGATGTTCTGTTAATCTTACTTTTGCAAATTGCCTTTAGATTATAATTTGTTACACTGTGTCACCTTAGAAAGGATGTCACATATAAATATATGCTGTGCAAGTAGTCTTTGAGTATAAACATTTATTGAAGTCCCAGATATAATAAAAATGGAGGCATACTGTTTACCTGGTTTTGTGTGTAAACATGCTGTGCTATGGATTAAAATTTAGGTGGTGACCCCACTGTTGAACTGAGTTGTTTTTATAGGCAGCAATAGTATAGAATTTTGTCAAATTTAATTATATCTCAGTGTTTCAAGGCAGGTAGACAAATTCTCTAAACTTCTCATTGATTTTAAGTATGCAGCAGATTTTTCCAAGTCGTTAGACTGCCTCTCTCTCTGTGTTGAGGCTTTGGTGGGAGAAAAAGCACAGCTGCTTGGGATCAGCAGGTTCCTGTATTCTACTGCTTAGCAAAATTTGGCTGAGCATTGATTGTGGCCTCTCAAAACCCCTGTTTAAAGCCACTATGTATACTCAATTGGCAATTGCTTTTATTTTTTGATTTATAAAACTTGTGAACCACTCACATTTATTCTGTGCACCACTTGCATTTCTCAAGATGTCTTTTGAGCTTTGAAAGTGCTTATTAAATTTGCTTTCAAAGAGATGTCTAACATCATGAAAAGGACAGCAAATCCAGAGAATACTGAGAGAATGGAGTCAATTGTGGTTTGCAATGATCAGCATTCAGCTGAGAGGGAGTGATGTATTCTCTTTTCTGGTAAATCCTGTCTCTTGCTTTTCATGTGTATTTTCAGATCATCCAAGATTTTTCAATCAGCTGTATGCTGGAATAGATTATTTCTCGTTAGTGGCTCGTTTCATCACAGAAGCGCTGAACCCCAGTGTGTAAGTGTGGTTCTTTGTCCTCTTGATGATGAATTAACATGCTTTTTGGAATAACAGCTTTTCTGTTTCCTTGCTTCTGATTTCTGTTTTCAGTGTTACAGAACAGGTAGCAATTGTGCAAGGCTTTGGGAGAGAAAACAGGCTGATTCTGATTGGCTGAAGATGGGGTTTAAGAGGAAAGAATTTTTTTTTCAATGCTATTAAACCTAGACTTTACCTTACTTAGTACATAAAAATAAATTAATCAGACTTAACTTAGTTTTTCATTCTTTTGAGACATTCTACACAGAGTTAAATGCAAATGGCTACCTGTGTCCTGTTTACTTGCAAATGTAAAGCTGAAATTTATGCATGTGACCTACATTAAGAGCAAACTCTGGTGTATTACTTTGAGAGTGGAAGTGTCAGAATGATGCTGCCAGAAACAAAGCAATTGCTCTACTGAATCAGATCCATAATGTTTTTAGTTTAGAGTCCTACTGCTGGTGGTGATCAGCTGCTGATAGATTGGAGAAAGGTGCAAGAAGCCTTTATCTTGTTTCAGCAATGCTCTGTGCCATGAGTTCTGTAGTTTTAATACCAATTATCATGCTATTATTTCTCTTTAGATACACATATGAAGTATCCCCTGTGTTTCTATTGGTGGAAGAAGCAGTCATCAAGAAAATGATTGAATTCATAGGCTGGGAAGAAGGGGATGGTATATTTAATCCAGGTAGGAACAGTTCAGACCTCAAACTGAGTCATTATAAACTGCCTATTACCATTAATTCTATGAACATTGGAGTCACATAGATTATTTCAAAATGCATGCAAAAGTGTAGTGATACACAAAACTATTTAATCTAGGCTAGTTTTATGTGTTTCTAGTTATAATTTGGTGATTCTGACCAGTGAATGAATGAATGAAAACACTTCTACATTAAATATAATTATATGGAATACTTTGAAATTAATTGTTTTTAGCTGAAGCCCTTCCTGAGCTTATTAACAGTACCAACAGCCTCATTGGAAGGAGTCAGCTGACAGACAAGGAGCTGATTTATGTGCTGGATACCAGCCCATGATGCCTGAAGGCATAGATCTGTGTATCCTGTCCACGAACTGTGGGAGCAAGAGTTTACAAGATCTTAACTCCTTTGAACTCTTATAATTTTATTAAATATTATTATAAGGCAGGCCAAACAAATATTTCTTAAGCTGCTTGATAAGCCATGTTTTCAAATGTTCTGTAAGGCAGTGTTTCAGCCCACTGCACTGAAATAATAAAGCATAATGGTGGTATGTCGCATATTATTCAGATAACAAATAATTGGGCTTGATGTGAAGCTTTTATATCTATTTTGGGGGTGAGAAGAGAAATTAAATGAGTACATGAGTTTAAACTCCCCCTCCCAAACTGAAACAAAGTCAGTAATGCTAGCCTACACATGAGTAGTAGAAAAATAAATAAGCTGAAAATCCCTATTTTTTTAATATATTACTGGTATGGATTTTTTTTTTCCACATCAAATTTGATGTGTATTTTTGGTAGAAGCCTTACCTTTACAGAAGAATTTCTGGCTTAGAACTTAGTGATCTACTGAGAGAGGATAAATTAATTGTCCTTTTTTTGGTTCTAGTTTTATATAAGAGTTTTTCTTAATGCTTGGGTTTTGTTCTTATAGGTGAATAAAACCTGTCCTGAGTGAATAAAGCTTGTCAAGATCTTACCTTGCAGATCTTTCAGTTCCCCCTCACTGTGTTTGTTTTTAGGATTTTTTTTTCCAAAGACCTTTTTCTCCCGTGGTCCTCTGAGGCCTGGTTTCCCAACAAATCTCCAAGGCTCTGAGCTTGGTGCAGGCAGCTGAGCTTGCTCTGCTTCAGTGTAGAGGGAAATGGCAGGGTTTTCTCTGCTGGGAAGGACTGCTTGGGCACAGCTCTTATTCCTCAGGAAATATTCCCAAAGAGCATCCAAACAGGCTCTGTCTCCATGCCTCCTGCAGAGCTTCAGGTTCATTTTATGTACGTAGCCTTCAGGGAAGGAAATGAACTCTGATGGATGCATCACTAGGATGCCTGCAAGGTTTATTTTTCCCTTCATAGGTCAAGCACTCAGATGCAGGAAAGGTACTCATACTGTGGCTAATGCAATATTTGTATGTCTCTTTTTGCAGGTGGCTCTGTTTCTAATATGTATGCTATGAACTTAGCAAGGTACAAATTTTGCCCTGAGATAAAGGAGAAAGGGCTTTCAGGTCTGCCAAGACTAGTTCTGTTCGCTTCGGAAGAGGTAAAATGAAAACAAAGAAAAGCTTTTTGAACTTTATTTTTTCAGTAGCTGCAAAATTATATCATTTTCATACCTGACAGGGCACTGGTACAATAATTCTGACATCAGTGTATGATGGGGAATATTGGAGCTAAGTGGAGAAGTCTGATGGTAAATTTCCCTGCAGAAGCTCTCTTGCTTTCAGAAAACAAACACAGATGTTCCTGCTTTGAAAACTGCTGATACAAGAATAGGTTGTGCATGGGGCAAACCTGAAGCAGAATGCATGTGCTGTATTGTGGAGGTCTGCAGCATTTGATTTCCCACAACATAAAGTCTAGCAGGCACTGCAGGTAGTTTTTGGATGTCAAAGGTTTTCTTCTGCATGTTTAATTTGTACTAAACTGAGTCCTTGTGGACCTGTGAGATGGCTCTCTGCAGCTCCCATTTTGCCCTCTTTCTGAATACAGATTGATTGTAGCACAGAGTCAAACCCACCATATGCCTCTCAGAAAAAAAAAATGCTGGACCTGTAGACATTTTTTCTTTAAATACTTGAAAATATGTGGCTGGTTTTTAAAGTTTTTGAATAATATCAGTCCAAAATGCCTGTGGGAAATCGAGTTACATTCATACATTTATTCTGAAGGTAGTTTTTGGAGGCTTTTTTCTCTTTCCTATCCCTTCCGTTTTCAAGAGTTTATAATTTGATTAGTGCAGAATTGTTATTAATTCTGACTCTACTATATAAAGGCCCCAGTGGAAGCCTGCACAAAACCTTGTTGGATTAGAAAATATAGACTTACTAAGGTAATTTTAGCTCAGATGTTTATGCTCCAAACAGTTTGCAGTGTAAATAAATGAGAGGGTTATTTTGAAGAAGCCTGAGGGATGAAGGCATTGTATAAGTTTTTAAGATAACTCTTAAAAAACTCTTTTGGAACCGAACCCACATGTCCTAAATAAAGGGTTTTTTTGTTTTGTTTGGTTTTTTTTTCCCAACGAAAAAATATTTTCTTCTTTGTTTCTTTTTTTTTTTTTTTTTTTTCCTGAAAAGGGTGTGTATGAAATGACTTGCCAGTTCATACTTAATCCATCATGTTAGATCTTCAAAATAGTTAAGGAGGAAAAAATGAATTTGAAGCAAGTTCCAAAAATGCTTTTTAGGTGAAGCCCATGAAACTCTTATCATGAAGTAACATTTTATTTCATTCCATGGTTTAACTGCAATATATTTTCTTACTCTGAAATAAGCAAACAATTAATTTCATGTCAAAAGAAATTTTGATTGGCTGCCAGAATAAATATATTTTTGTCTTTGCTTCATCACGAAGACCAAAACCATAAAACACAGAGCTGACTAGATAAAATTAATTGGTAAATTATTTGTAAGGCCATGCTTTAGATCTCTAATACTTTGTTTACTTCGCTCAACTACTTAGTCTTCAGTACTCAATAATCATTTGCCGTAAGACTGATGCTTCTGATAGCTAGATAATGTGACTATTTTCTAAGATGACTAGTGTTTATTTGGTGTTATGAGGGAGGAAATGGGAATATTAATTTATACTTATTTTAGATCCAGCTGTACTGAGTCAAAGCTACACGACCTTTTGGAAGCTTTTGTTCAGACATGCCATATTGAAAATATGTGTAATCAGCAGTCCACCCTTGAGACAAGTACAGAAGTGCTGGTGTCACACAACATTTGTTTTTTATTATTGCTTTTATTTTGAGTCTTACTTAACATTCTGCACCTTTGAATCATAGAACTGAGGAATCATTTAGGTTGGGCAAGACCTCTAAAATCATCAGGTTCAACCTTTGACTGATCATCACCTTGTCAATGAGACCATGATTCTAAATGGTTGTTTCTTGAACTCTTCCAGGGATGGTGACTTCACCACCTCCCTGGGCAAGCTTCCAATGCTTAACCTTTCCTGAGGAAATTCTTATTGTCCAACTTGAACCTCCCCTGACACAGCTTGAGGCTATGTCCTCTCATCCTGTCAGTGTTGCCTGGGAGAAGAGCCTGACTCCCACCTGGCTACACCCTCCTTTTGGGCAGTTGTGGAGAGCAATAACACTGGTCCCATCTGAGCCTCCTTTTCTCTGGCCTAAACACTCCCAGCTCCCTCACCACTCCTCGTAGGACTCACTGTCTAGATCCTTCACCAGCTCCATTGTCCTTCTCTGGACCCACTCCAGCCCCGCAGTGTCTTTCTTGCAGTGAGGGGCCCAAAAGTGAACACAGGACTTGAGGTGTGTCCTCACCAGTGCCGAGCACAGGGGGACAATCCCTGCCCTGCTCCTGCTGGCCACACCATTGCTGGTACAGGCCAGTATGCCATGGGCCTGCTTGGCCACCTGGGCACACACTGGCTCATGTTCAGCTGCTGTCAAACAGCACCCCCAGGTCCTTGTCCACTGGACCACTTTCCAACAAGTCTTCCCCACACTTGTAGTGCTGCCTGGGGTTGTTGTGACCCAAGGGCAGGACTGGGCACTTTGACTTGTTGAATGTCACACCCTTGGCCTTACCCATCAATCCAGCCTGTTCAGATTCCTCTACAAATCCTTCCTACCCCGCAGGAGATCAATCTCCCAACCAGCTCGGTGTCATATGTGAACTTCCTGAGGGTACACTCAATCACCTCATCCAAACATACTTTGGGGGGTTTTTTAGGTTTTTTTTTTAGTTGGTTTTAACTGCAGAGGTACCTGGAGAAATAAATTGTCAACCCCCCCAAAAAAGTAAAACAAAATTGGAGAAGTTAACAACCTGGGTTTATCTTCATCATGAATCAGGCAAGAGCAAAGCATGGAGGAGGCATGAGGCCATAATGAACTGAGTATTGATAAGAAGTCAAAAGACTTGACTGTTCAAGGCCCTTGTGCCATTTTAGGGCTTGGCTGCAGTGCTGTGCTGAAATAAAATAGTTTTTGCCTTGATTTTCAAAGTCTCTAAGTTTCAGTTTGGCACTTGTCAGGTTGAAAGAGCAGGGGAATGCACAGACTTTGAATGACTTATGTGATCCAGGGCTATGTATGTTTTGTATGTTCTTGGATAACGTAAAGATGTATCTTTAATGCATGGCCTGCCCAAGGTCCTCACATATTCTGTTTGGCCTTCAGGAATAAAAAGGCTCCTTGTTCCTGCAAGTAAATGCTTAGATATTTAGAACTGTGGTGATAGACAGTGAACACTGTTTATGCTGCTATTCTGTAGTACTTTTGCTGGACCATTACAGAGTGATTCCTCTTGAGACAGTAGCAGCAGAAGAGTAATTGTTATATCTCACTTTCTGGAGGCAAGATTTGTGGCTCTGCAGGAGATAAATACGGTTCTAATTATAGATATCAGCCCACCTTTTTATTCCCTTTTGTTATTTGAGTCCTATCTACACTTTATTCTGGCACAAGTATATGTTACATTGATCTGAAAGTTAGAAATCTGGTATGTTTGAGGTAGAGTAAGGGTAGAAGAGGACATGTAAACAGCTGAAATGTACATGCTGATATGAGCAGTTTTTTAGATGAAATCAAACTAAATTCCTCCCCAGTGCAACTTGATCATGAAAGTAATAAAGTGAGAGAACACAACATTAACTTATCATGTTGTTCCCTGTTGAAATTAAAACAGACAAAAATGAGTAATAGAACAATCTTGTAATAACATAATTGCTTTATGCAATCATGTTTCTAGGAAACTTTTTAAAATCAAGAAAATACAAATTTTCTTCTGTTTTAATGAGCACAGGTAGAAAGTACCTTGTCTTTGCAAACATTATTAGGAAAAGAAAACTATGTCTAGATACAGGTAAAATAGTACATCAGCACATCTTAAATGTACCAATGTTCCAGTTTGATCTTGTGCTCAAAGATGGTAATTTCTTACTACAAATGGCTACAGATTTAATAATTTGTCCAAACAAACTAAGCTGTGAAAGACATGGCAAGAGTAATCTGAACTCACAGTATTTAAAATACTTTTAATCTGGATATTTCTGCCTCCTTTTTCAGAAAGGGAACTATGAAAAGTGAATTAGTTGGCACTCTTGTGACTGTAGCTTTTAAATGTTTTTGGTGTATTTTTTCTTAAAATGGTGCAATGCAATTTAGCATAATGGCTTCTAGTAAAGAAGAAGGGGGAGGAAATTCTTACATGTTTTCAATCAATATAACTGAAAGACCTCTTTTTTCATCAAAGGAAGTATATTCCAAGTCTATGTAATATTATGAGTCTTGTTCTTTTTCTGTCCTACAAAAAGGAAAGAATTTTCCAAGAAGTAGAGAAGTACTTCTGGAAGAAAAATAATGTATCTTGCAGCCTGTTTGTTTTTGTATTCCCTCTGTTCTTCTCTTTTCCTCTGCTTTTTGGTATAATTTCTCAGGTACTCAAGCCTCTTTTATCTTCTTTCCAGTTTCTCATGCCATTGTTTTAATAAAGTATATAATTTACTGATGGTCTGCTTACTAGTATACTGAATTTGCAGGTCTGCTGCTTACTCAGTTTGGAGCAATCTGATTATTCTTGGTGATTCATACCTTTCATTTGAAGGTAATGGCTAGAAATCATTGATGGAGGCAAGGTGTACTTTAAGTGATTCACTAGTCAGTCAAAAACATCTCCAAACTTATGCTGAACAGCACACAGCCACTTACAATCATTATTACCTTTATTGATGTAATTTAATGTAATATAAGACTAATTATCCACCTATGTATGTTATTATTCCTGTAACAGTCTAAATGACTGAGCCCTAAAGGCCTTGCGGATGTGTCATGTTACAAATTAAGATTTCTTAAAACTGCTCAGTAGCATCAGGTAGTGTCTTTGTATGCCTTTGTTTAAAAAGTGGGTGATGGTGGGGGAAACATCTTTGTCAAGAAGAAAAAGAGCCCTCTGAGATCATCCATCTCATCAAAATAAGCGTGACAGGCTTTAATACCCTTAATATATTCATGCCCACACATTAAAATGTTGTACATTTTTCATAATTATGTTCTGCAGTAACTGCATTTGTGTGAACTCTCAGGAAGAAAATGGAATTAATTAACCACCTGGCTTCACCTCCTGTATGAGAAGTAACCATTCTAGACCTCTTTGCATTTGCTGGAGTATGCATTATTTTAACCCTTCAGTAGTAATGTGTAAAAGAGACAATTTTATTTTGTGAGAAGGGCAGTGATAATCCAAGGCTTGGATGGTCTTGGTTCTGAGAAGAACTGTCTAGTCCTGTGGGATGTGATGTACTCTCAAAAGTGACTCCACTGCTATAAGTGGGTAGTTTGGATGTCTAAATATCCTTGGGTTAAGAAGGTTACTGTATCTTGAATTCCCAGGCTAATCTTGAAGACAAATTAATCAGACATTAGTGTACTCTTGTTCTAGAATAAGACAAAGTGTTCTTGTGCTGGAATAACAGTATCCACAGTACGGCAGGTCCTTATAAAGGTGAATGTTGGAAATATGGTTAGATAAACCATATAATATTTGTCGAATATTTGAAAAGAAAAAAGTTTGGGAAAAGTATATAGTTGTTTGTGGGCTTGAATAGAATTCTCACCTTAGTCATTTTACTACATTCTGATTAAATAAACACCCGTTTCTCAAATTCTCTTTTACAGTCACTTCACAGGCTTCATAGACTGATGCCCTTTAATCGGTGCAAAGTGAGAAGTGGGCTGCTTTTACTAATTCAGATATGTCTCTGTGATGAGACCTAGCTCAAATTCTTTGCTAAAATAGTAACTTAATTTTCTGAAAAATGCAGACTGGTCCACACTGGAACTCTGCAAAATCCGCAGTAAAGTCTGTTTTCATAGTAGTTTCTAAGGTTCAAATTTGTCTGAACTATCTTCACACCACCATGATTTCCAGATCCTTTTGCAGATGTAGGGCACTGACAGCCTTGCAAATCTCCATTTTACCATATCTGAAGTTTTGGTAGGTCTTGGGACTTGAATTCCTTGATCCTGTGAACATGGGTTGCTGAATTAGGCCATGGATCAGTTTAGCAGAGTATCCTCTCTCTGGAGTATCTTGTCTCTGGCAGTGGCCACTAGCTAAGGGTTAGAGAAAGCATACAGAATTGTTACAAGCATAAAATAGAGGCTTCAAATATACATCCCAACTAAGGCTCCAATCTCCATGGAGTGGTGCTTTTGGACTTTCAGACCTAATTGATTGCTTTCAGGTTGTTGAGTTAAACAGCCTTTAGACCCTTTTCCTCATGCATTCCCTAACTCTTACACTCATTGATACTTTTGACTCAGTTCTACTAAAACATTTTGAAACAATTGATAATTCTTCCCTGATGACACTTCAAAGCTTCTACTTTTTATTCTAATGCAGAACCAGCTCAAAGAAAAATTGTATGAAACAGAGCTTCTAATTTCTTTCTTAAACATTTTAAACATGGTGCACAACTTTTTTTTTTTTTTTCTTGTTTTCCCCAGTTTTCTGTGTGTGTTAAGTACAAGATGGGCGTTGTGATCTGTACCTTATCTGTGTGCTTTTTGTGTTAGAATATGCTGTTGTCATGGCTGCTACATGCTGTTGTACTTGCCACCGTTCCCTGTGTTAAGCAATTTGTTTCTCTTGTTTAATTGTGTGTGTACTATTTTTTGTGCATCTCTCACTTGCAGTGCCATTACTCCATGAAGAAGGCAGCCTCCTTCCTGGGTATTGGTACAGAGAATGTGTACTTCGTCAAAACAGATGAAAGGTAAGAAAGCAGAAGCCATGACTCTGATCTCTGAGCTTTTTTAAAATGCAGTAGTGCTGTACATAATTAACCTATTTGAATGTAACTGAAAAAGTTTTAAATCTGTGTCCCTTAGAGGTAAGATGATACCTGAGGAACTGGAGAAACAAGTCCAGCGGGCCAGGAAAGAGGTGAGAGGGGGAGAGAGAGCATGAAGGAGAGAGGAGTGTATGCAGACAGTGTGCTTGTGTTTGAGTGAAAGGAAGGAAAACTAAGAGTAACCAAAATCTTAAAAATAGGGCAGTTAATGTAATAATGTCTTTCTAACAGGTGCAATCTGTTTGCGACAAACTTGTGGAACAAGCCAAGGCTTATTGGTTCTACACCCTTAGAAGGGAGGAAAATTCCACAGGGTGTTTACTGCTAATGCAGGTCTCTAGTACAATGCTGCTCTGAAGTATTTAGCACATTTCTTATAGGATTTCTTTTGCCCTTGATCCTTTTTAAAATGAATGCAGTATGTTTTCCTAAAATGTTTTTTCAGTTAATTACAGCAGCTATTGCTCTGTTACCTCTGCAGTGAGCAAAAACTATAACAAGTGGCTTAGTCTCTAAAACTCTCTTAGAAGCTTCAAATGCTGAGTTCTGTCTTTTCTATTATTTTAGTGGCAGTGCAGAGATGTGCTTCTTTTCCCCTAGGGACTTTTCCAAGTAGAAAGTCAAAGGCAAGAATTTGGAGAGGCACTGATGTGTGTATTTGGACAATGTTAACATACATCCTCACAGTTTGTAAGACAGCCATACATATAGCCAACATAATTTATTTTAGAGAGCTTGAACAACTAAATGTGACTTCCAAGAGGATCTTCTTTTTGGCTTGGTTAGCTCACCCTATCTCTCACTTCCAGTTTGTGCATCAGAGCAGTAGAATTCAGAGCTCAGCCCTTAGTCCATGATGGGTGAATATGAAACAACAAGTGCAGTCTCCATGGCATGAATGATACCTTCCATGGAATCCTTTCTTGAGCAATCTACCTTTGTGGATCGTAGAAAAGCCAAGGCAGTCCTGTCCTGTCCTGAACTAGTATGGCCACAAGAGCTTTCAATAAGTTCTGATTTGGATACATTTTCTGCCAAACAACCATCTCTTATTTGAGATTTATGCTGGATAACATAATAGCTATTGTTACATGGGGGCCCTAATGATCTAGCAAACTCTCTTGCTTGCCTCTTTCTGCACTTTGTATTTTCTGAGGAAGACAACTTGTACTTTAGTCATTTGAACAAGGTGGGGGAGAAAAGGGACTGAAACAAAGCAAGGGGAAGCAGGTTTGCAGGAGACTCAACTCTTTGCTTTTGCAAAAACAGTATTCTTGCTTGTTCTTGTAAGAATACATGTAATGGTAATTTGAAAGAAATCATCTGGCATTTATGATTTTTTTAAAAGGGTCAACCTCAGTATAGTACTCCCCAAATTAAAAACAAATGTTCTATATTAAAGTGCTCTGCTTACAAGAAAACATGACTTCACTTGCATTTTAAAGGAAGTCACAGGTGTATTGCAATGTTCTCATTTCATCAGAGCTTCAGTGTGTCTGTCCTTGGCAAAGTGCTACTTTACAACTTTTACAGAAGGACACTGCAGTGAATTACAGTAAATATTCTAGTGACTCTAGACAACAGAGGATGTATTTGCTAGTGATTGAAGCACAAAATGATCACTGAATATGAATGGCAAGAGTCTTCTCTTTTTAGAGAATTTAGGCAGGAAGATTAGTTTAATTATATTGTCAAGAGTAACAATTTAATTCTTTTTGTGGGGAAAGCATAATGGTAGCAATTACTGGGATTTGTAGGGATCTAAGACTTGTATTCAGTTATGCTACCAATTGGATGCTTGAGAACTTTTGATTTTGATGTAGCTGTGGGAGAAAATTGCTGGGAAGAACACTAACAGAAAATAGATGCATTGGATACATCGTTGCCTTACTTGCAAGTATTCTCTACTCAAGCTTCAGGCTGATTTGTAAGTTTGATTAACTATTGTTGTAGCTTGTACTCAGAGTAAATGACAAAGTGAATTAAGGGCTGGTAAGTGTTTGTGAATATATGGGATTAATTTAAGTTCATTCCAATGTTACTTTTCACTGTTTTAGCCATTTGTAAAAAAAATCTAAAATACAAATAAATCATAATTACATACCATTTTAACAGTCCTCTACACTGTAAAGAAGTATAAAACTGAGTGTAAATGTGAATCAAATCTGTCTGTCCCTCTAGATGCTTAAAGTAGCAACACTTTAAAAAAAAAAAAAAAAGATACTGGATTTCAGCTAGGTGAAGATACATGGAAGACTTATGCAGAGTTTGGTTTTTCAGCCAATGTCTGATTTCACTAAAGCTCCATTGAGTTACCTCCACAGACACACTTACATCATCTGTGAGATCTAATTCACTGCGAATGAACTACAGTGATCCCAGCTTGTACAATTCAATAACAACTTTAGTGCCTCTTCAGTAAGTGTGTTGTCATTCTGTAGGCCAGGTGCTGAACCATGCAGAGCAGTTCCTTCAGCGTGCATTTACCAGCAAGTGGGACTGAACAGTCATTGCTAGGGTCCATACCCTCCGTGAAATGGAGTTGTTACAGACTCCAACAGTTCTATTCATTGTTGCAGTTTCTGCTCCTAGGTAGACTGGGGACATAGATCTGCAAGGGTAGGTGAGCTGGTCTGCTACTAGCTGAAGGGAAGCAAAGGATGGCTGTCAGTGGCTGGCTGAGACTGCAACCTGACAAAAGCTTTCCTTACCCCACCTAACTGATCTTAACACCATCTGAGGTTTCCAGCAGTCTCTTTCCTAACATTCAGTTGCCATCTACAGCCCTTCTACTTTCCTAGACAGGAGCTGGAGTAAGGGAATGGCACTGAGCTGTAGGTCAGGTGTGGGATCAGTGACTGTCCCTGTCATAGTGTGCACTAGTGTGGCCGAAGGCAAATCACATTACCTAGCTGAAGTTTCCTCTTCACTAGGCAGAGAGCAGGGGTGTTGTAGAGACAGTGAAGGTGGAAACCCTAAAGGGATGAACCCTTTCCTTGCATGGGTAGTCTGCTGGCTGAGCTAATAGCTTTATTTTTTCAGTCAGAATGACAGCAAATATGGTAGTGAAATGTAGAAGACTGAGAAATGGAAATCAGTGTATAAAGAGAGATGTCAAATATCTGGTATGTTTTGATTTTGACAAAACTAGCATCTGTCAAAACAGTCTGAAGCTTCAGAAGTCTGCCCTGGAATGGTGTTAACTAGAAATGGAAAATGCCTATTTTTTAACGGGGAAAAAAAAAAAAAAAGAGATTTAGCACTATTAAATACAGTACCTTCTGCTGGGAAACTAAAATGTAGATTGTCGCATCCTTGTCCTACATTCCTAGATCTTTTTATACTTTAGCTCTACAAGTGTACGAGGAAGGGATGAGCAGTGCAAATGAAAAATTTTTTGTTTTGTTTTGTTCTGAATCCTGTTGCAGGGGTCAGCACCATTTCTCGTCTGTGCTACAGCAGGCACAACCGTACTGGGAGCATTTGATCCTCTGGATAAAATTGCTGATATCTGTGAAAATCATGGCCTCTGGCTTCATGTTGATGTGAGTTTGTGTACTGTGTGGTTTTGTTTAGCACTGCTTTTTTAGAATTACTATTTTACTTTCACTGTTGGTATTTCTTTTTAGAATTTGGGCTCTAATAACATGTTTTTCCTTGCATAAGGGCCAGGAATACGTTCTGATTTGACTTTTCTACATATGCTGCAAAACACAAAATAACTTGGTTCTGACAAGCAGCCAAAGCCATTTCTTTGTTGTCAGGTTATATTTCAAAATTATTTTAAAATCAATTTCTTCTTCTTGCTACCTCCTAAAAATGCCTCAAGAGTGATTATATACAAACATAAGTTTTGATTCTCCCCATGTTCTGTTGGGGAATAGACACATTAGAATTATAGTGTGAGGTTCATACAGGTTAAAATAAAGATATGTTTCTGGCTGAACCAGTCATAAATTTTTCTGTTTCATATTTACAGATTTGAATTTCCTGTATATGTCCTTACATTTTCTTAAACTGTTCAGAACTGTTGGTTGTTTTTATGACTTGGAAGAGTTAGCTGTGAATGTGTTTTTTTAAAGATAGGCCACTTAATATTTTCTAAAATTACATTCTCTTTATAATTGCAATGCCACAAATCCAGAATGGCTAGATTAAAAATCATGGAGCAATAACAGAATGTGGAGCAATGTTTGTGAAGATTTCCAGACCTGCTCTAAATTTCTGAAGTGTTTTTTTGACGTTGAGTATCTAAAGAAAGATCACATAGGCAGTGATGCATATTTCAAATAAATGTCTCACAGACGTTAATAAATAAGGTCACTGTACGTGTGAATCAAAAGAGTTTTCTTATAGTCTTGAGACAAAAATACAGAATTTAGGCCTAATATTTAAGATGTCTGCCAAGCCTCCTCGCTGCTGTGTCCTGCTGAGAAGAACTCATCTTATTTTCAGAAGTGCAGCACTCATGTTACTCAACTGTCTTGTGTGTCTGTATGTAGTTGGAGGAAAGAGAAATGTAGTTGAAATCTGTGTTGGACCTTAGGTGAGTCAAAGAGAGGTGTCTGGAGCCATCTCCAGTGGCTGTAGGAGAACAATGAGCAGTCTCCCTGTATCTGAACTAAAATATGGTGGGATAAGCCTGGATCCTGTTCTGAAAGTTTGCGAGTTGTTAGTGTTTGGAAAAAAATTAACTTTATTCTTCCACTTTTGCCTCATGTTAAACTAAAGGTTAAAATGTGCAGGAATATCTTTAAGTTATTTTCTGTTTTGAAATGACTGTAGTTGCCAGATGTTAATTGTTTTCCAGTAGAAAGACAAATGTCTGGTAATAAATTGGGTTTCCAGTCTGGAAGACCAACTGTTCTCTTAATATGTGATTCATGTTATGTATCTTCCAGTGGTTCTCAGAAGTTCTATCAGTATTTTCTCTATTTCACACTCTGGGAAGCGTTGACTGGGTGGCTATTTCTCTATTTTTTCATTAAAAGTTTCTAGCTGTATTTATAAGAGAACAGGATATGGGGGAAGACTGAAAGCTCTCCACAGAAGGGGCATCAGGCACACATGTATGTACAAGTGTGCTATGGTAAAATGAGCAGACTGTGATTCTTAGTGTGACTTTTTTTTTTCTCACACAGCACCACTAGAAATAGATTTACTGGAACTGTATGTGAGCAGGTACAGTGAGACTGGATCTCTGCCATTTAGAAAGACTAAGAAACACAGAGAAGAGTTGGATTTTTTCTTTCTTTTTTCTTTTTTTTTTTTTAAGCAAGCATACCTCCTATTACTATAGGATGGAATGTAATATTTTTGAAATCTCCGAGAATCTACAGTCTGCTGAAAGGCCTGACTTCTTGTTGAATGATTTACACATTATGCAATCTAACAAGTGTGTACTGCTGTTTAGGCCTGCTGTAACTTTGAAGGAAAAAAGGCACAGTACAATTGAAACAAAGAGTAAAACCCAGGTAAAATTCTGTCTGATTTAGGACTTTTCATGTATTGTTGATAGGCATCAGGATTATCTACTGTAAATGCTCTCACAAGCTATTACTAAGAATATCTTATATGAATGTCAGTGGTGTTGTTTCCAGATTTACACTGATTTATCTCATTGTGGAAGATTTTCTGATCCCAAAAATTGATGTGTTTGCCTTAGGGAGACTCTTTTCATTAAATATGAAATGATAAAGCTTGTGATTCTTAGGAAGGTCAAAAGGGAGAATGTCAACAGGAATTCAGTAAGCTTTAGGAAGATAAATTTCAATAAAGTCAGAAATAGTAGATAAGCTCTGACATGAAGACAACCTGGAGAGGAAAAGCAAGTTAAGGAAAATATTTTAAGAAGATAATACCAGTAGGTCCAAACTGCCCTGGCACTCAAGCTGTTCAGTCAAGCCTAAGAGCAAGGGCTATACTGAGCTTATTTTGTTCACATTACAGCATTCCAGTTGCTTATTGTATTTTAACCTCCATCTCTGATGCCTTTCTTAATAATTTTTTTTCGTACTCTCAATATGCCTTCTAGCGTTTGTATATGTCATGTATTGTCTTCACGTAGCTTTAAATGCCATGTATGAGTATTTCTTCCCTGATGGTCCTGAATTTGACTTTTTTTTTTTTTTTTTCTCCTATTATTAGGTCAGTACAGAAAATCAGGCTTGACCTATTAGGCCATGCTTAGGTAATTAGCTTAATCAGGCAGTGCACACTGGGATTCCCATCATTCAGTTGTAAGTGATTTGTTGCATATGAAACAGTAATTTTCTCATACCTTGTCACCAATTACACTGTGTGGGACACAGGTTGATAATAGTCATGTTTTGAGCTACCCTGTGTTGCTCTCAGCTAGATTTGTCTTAAAATGTGTCATTCTAGTTTGATCAATCTGCCCTCCTTCTGTAGTCTTGTGGATGGAGGAGAAGCATTCAACTTTACTCTGTCTTTGCAATATCTCAACAAAAAGCCAGAGAAATGTGCCAAGCTGCAGCTCTGGTAGTGAGTGAAAACCTGGCTGGAAAACCATTCCCACAGAACCATCATACCAGTGGTTCCCTGAAAGGGGGAAAAAAAATTGGAGAAGGATTCCTCAAAGGTCTGTCTTAGGGTAGAAATTATCTGGTATTTTCCTTAAGTAACTTGGATGAAAAAGAATATGCTGACAAATTTGAAAGTAACATAAAAGTTCTGAAAAAGGCAGTGGGAGGACAGGATTAAAAATCAAAGAGATTTTGACGATTTGGAGAAAAAAAAATGGAAAAACTAGGCTGCAGTTCAATAAAGATAGAATTCTAAGCTGCAGTAATCAAGTACACAAACACAGGCTGGGGATTGTTGGCTAGATAGCAGACCTTTACTGTAAAGCCCAGATATTTTTCTAGTTCACAAATCAGTGATATTTTCAAATAGAGTTAAATTCCTTTCAGAATTGAATAAAGGAGGTACATAAAATGATTCTTTCTTTCTGGTTCACATGCCATCTGCTTTATCTTAATTTTTTTCCAAATAAAAAGATGCAGTTCAAGAAGGCCCTGCAGGAGAAAGATTTGAAAATGGGAAAGCAATGTAGATAAACAGAATCATATCTAGAAATTATGACCAATGAGAAAAGATGCAAAGCGCTGATGTTATCTAAACTAGAAAGACAAATAATCAGTCTGCAGAAGCTTTAAAAGATGCTGGTAAAAGAAAAGGACAAAGCTATTCCTCTGACCGCTGGAGGTGAGACAAATGGTAACATTGTTTAGGACTGACAGTTTAAATTAAACAAGTGATATTCCTGTTACACACAAATTAAGTGGTTAAATTGTACAGCCTCCCTCATTAGAGAGGCCTTTAAAACCAGACAAAGCCAGTGATTCTCAGTCTTGTTAGATGCCTTCTCATTCTTGGTGTTTTGTTTTCTGTTTTGGTTGTTTTTGCAGTATTTTTTAGTATTTTTGTTGGTTGTTGTTATTGTTGAGGGGTTTTTTTTGTTTGTTTGCTTTTTGGTTTTTGTTGGTTTTTTGGGCTTTTTTTTTTTTTTCAGCCCTGGCTCCTTAAGCAGTTGCTCTTTGAATTGGGTAAAGAAACATGAATCACAAATTCATCTTATATTACTCAAGGAGAGTAGTATAATTTCTCTCATCTAAATCTCCAGTAGCAGTTTTTTTAAAAAAGGCAGAAAGTAGGGCCAGTCATGTTGTAGATGCAGCAATTGCTGGTGTCTCTCTGCATTTTATTATTCACTTCCATGCTGATTACATGTGTAATTGCTTCATTGATTAATAACCTGTAGAAAAGATGTCATTGGGAGAAATGAGAGGAGTATGGCTAATCTTGCCTTTGAGGGTGACACACTATTGAGATAACCTCTCAAATGTCTTCCTAGTCCTTTTTCACAAACAGTGTGATAACATCAACTTTTTTAAACACAGAAATTTTGAATGCAAATTTTGTAAAAATTTATTATATTTTAATGGGTTGTTTATAAACTCTGAAATTCAGGAAATGACTTAGTGACTGTTTTATTGAATCACAGAATGAGAGGAGTAAAATTTGTCTCTGAATAGGAAGTTCAGTTTGATTGTCATCCCATAGCATGGCAAATTTGGACTAGATGGAGAAAAGAAGTTGCAAGTCATGGTTCTGCAAGATTACCATGAAGTTTGAGGCAAAAAAATTTTCTACCTTAGGTCCCACCTGTAGTGTGTGCAGTGGCACCTGTCTCAGCAAGGATGTTGTGAGCATGACAATCTACTAATGTGTGTGGTACTAATGAGAATGAATTTTTAAGCCAAGTTAATAACTTTTATCTCTCCCTTGTGAGCCTTTGCCGTCCTGCCTCCCAGAGATAGCAGATCTGGTTTCTAATGTGTGGCCTGTGAAGCAAATACTGATGATAAACTCATATATCAGCTATCACATATTTTCATTTCAAGGAAAGAAAAAAAGAAAAAACCAAACAAACATATATTTTCTATGCTTAGATCAGGAATCTGTACATCAGTGATTATCTTTTTATTTACTTTTTTAAAAAAATAAACTGAGTCCAAATATTTTGTGGACTGATGTCTTTTGTGTGTCTCTGAAGAGCTTTGCTTGCTTCACAGGTAGTTTGCTTAAGTGCATTCTGCCTGCATGAATATTGAAAATCATTTTGTATATTTATTTATTTAGCAGTAACTTCTCAAATGCACTGTGTGACATGTCTAGTGTTTACATGATCTCCTCACCTTTCCACTGTGGATAAATGTTGTTTGGAGCTGAAGGTTCACAGCACCTGATGATCCTTGGAGAATTGATGAAAAAGAATCATATTTCCTGATTCAGGTTGTCCAGAAATTAAACTTATATAATAAAAAACTTGTTGTCTGGGTTCCATCTGTAGTCCCTGGAGAGACACATCTGCCAAAGGTGTCACCCAAAGATGGGTGTCTGGAGTAGATGGAAATTAATAAGGAGTTTCAGTGGAGAGCTCCACACTACAGAGAAGGACTAAGTGACTCTCAGAGCACACATTTAGTTCTTAGGTGAGCTGAGGGAGCCTAAAGTCATTTTAGGGTCAGTTGGGTTGCTGGTGACAGAAACGCTGCTGCTGCCCACTGACAGACTTTGCTTGAATGACTTTTGTGAATATCTGTGCAAAATCTGAGCCTGGCCTTTGCAATTGCCAGAGATTATCACTGTCCACTCTTTCCCCTGTGAAATACTCAGAAGGGAATTGGCTAGCAGAAAGAAGGTGTGCAAAGTGGGGCTTTCTGCTGTCACTGATAGTTTAAGGCTGGGAGTAAGGAAGCAACTCTATTTGGCATCAGGAATGAGTCTGGTTATGCAAGGATATTTCAGTTCATTACATTTGCTTACACAGAAGGGCCACTCTGGTTTGTGGCTCAGACCACAGCCTCCTCTGTTTCAGGCATAGCCCCGGGCTCCCATCTTTATTTCAGGAAATGAAACTAAAGGCAAAATTTAGCCCACTAACCATGTAGTGAGTGAGGTTTTAAATGAGATAAGACGTCTTTAGCAATTATTAGTTGAAGTATTATCCAAATAACTTTATACAAATAATATTTTCTTGGCTCTATAAATGTTCCAACAGGCTTCTTGGGGTGGCTCAGCTTTGATATCAAGGAAACATCGCAGGCTTCTTCATGGTATCCACAGGTAAGTCAGTTTAGTCCATGGGCTCACTTGCTAGAGATTGAGGTGGAAGTTATGTGGCCTGTTGGCTCCCATAAGTGCTGCATTTTTAAAAGTAGTTGGAGAGATTTCTGAACCTGGGGTGAGGGTGGGTATATGGGAAATCTGATTTGTCTGCTTGGACTGTGTGTGGTTTCTTTTGATTCTTAAGTACTCATGATTATAGATGCAATTTTCACCTCCCTTTCTCCATTTATGATTTTTGCAGGGCTGATTCTGTTGCCTGGAATCCCCATAAAATGCTGTTGGCAGGAATCCAGTGCTGTGCTCTTCTGGTGAAAGACAACTCTGTAAGCCCTCCTGACCTTTTTTGTTTGTTTGTTTGTTTGTTTGTTTGTTTTTTGTATTCTAATAGACTGTCATTGCTGTAATATGACAGTGGAAATAATTAGAAAACAGCCAAAAGTCAGTTTTACTATACTGCATAACAGTTTTACTATTCAGCACAAAGGCTGAATTACATTATTTTGAATTTTGCCGCTTAATCAATTAATAAAGGGTGGAGTAAAAGAGCAAGGTGAAAATGATCCAAGTCACTGTACTCACAACAACTAGTGAGTAGTTGTTTGCAACTAGTGCCCTTGCTAGTTAACTTCTGCACATGATTTGTGTTCAGAATGGAGTATTTTGTCACCTGGGCCTGGCAGAGTTAAACCCCAAGCTCATCCAAGCCCTCAGAATCGCTGTCATCCATCGGGACTGCAGCAGTGTTGCATCTGTTTAGAGCAGGCAGAGCTCATCTTCACATCCCCTGGTAGGGGAGGGAGCACCAGAGTGGGAGAAGGATGGGAATCAGAGCACAGGCAGGTAAAGGTGCTGAGCCTTTTCTCCACACTCTGCCAGTTCTTCCTCATCAGCAGGGTGATTTAGACTTCCCAAAAGCCATGACTAATTTAGAGGTCTAGCAAGAAAACAGCAGAGCTCTGGTCTCAAGATGACTCTGCAATGTAGCAAAAATCCCTTCTTGTGTCTTTGCGGCATTGTTTTATTTTAAAAGAAAAAATAAACCAAACAGTAAGAGGTTTATTATTTCAAGCTTCATTTAAAAATCAGACCTGCTAAAACTTATGCCACCTGCCCACCACTATGGGTGAGTTTTACCTTATACTCCATAGGTTATAAGTGACTGAATATCACAAAGATATCAAGCCCTTAAGGTTTGCATCACTGTTTTGTGGCCATGGTTTGTAAATTGCTTTTATAAATCTCTGTCAAAACAACTGACATTTTCTATTCAGCTGCTGGGGTTACCTATCCGTGTAATTTGTTAGTAGCTTCTGTTAGTAAGAACTGATGAGGACCAAAGAGCACAGTTGCTAATCAGCACTCTCTTGGAGCTGATTGCTCTAGGTCAGGGGTGACATGGCAGAACAGCAAGGAGAAGTGTGCCACCCCATTTCCTTAGATTACAGCCTGTGGGATTGAAGAGGATTAGATTTCAGGATTACCATCCATAATTTTATCTTTATTCTGAGCCGAAAAACAAACAGAATAAAGCTATTGACTAAGATTAATATGACATCTTAATTGCAGGCTATGGAAGACTTCAGTGCTGTGTTTTTAACTAATTAGGCCCAGTATATAGATATAGCCCCAGGTAATGATTAGGCTGCTTGGACTGAAGAGTGGAAATTTCTCAGGAAGAAAAAGGAAGGAAATGTAGAGGATTGAAATGTTCTAGCTGCTCTAGCCTTTTGAGTCACTTTATGGACACTGTTCCAACTTCAGCCTTTTTGTGGTTCCCTTCTGTGCAGTGTAAGGTCTGGTAGAGCGATCGTATTCCCCTTTTAAACCACAGCTAGGCAATATTGTGTTAGAAATACTTGTAAAGCTGAATCTTAGGTCTTTGAGGGGTGAAAACAGAAGTATTATGGATCACAGCATCAGATTCTGTTGTACAGTGAAGTTGTACAGTTGTACAGTTCTGTTGTACAGTTCTGGAATGCAGAAGATTTGTCTGCATTGCGAAGGAAAGATGTTTTACCCTGTCTAATTCCTGGAAAATCAGCTCTTACTCATTCTGTGTATGTGCCAGTGAAGCCTTTATATGTAAACAGACATACATACAGATTTGAGTACTTTCTTATTAACTAGCTGGAATATAAATCCTTAAGAAAAAAAGATCAAATGCATATATAAGGCACTTTGACAGAGAAGTGTTGCTTTGCTTTGATCCTTTCCATACTAGAACAGGCAGCTGAATCCAGTTTCCCATTAAAAATGCTATTTTTGCACCAGTGAGAGAAGGGAGAAGTACATATATCAGTTTCTCACTTGGGAGCATGTTCCACTTCTCCTAAAGCACATAAATTCCTATGGCTAAGATGAAGCACATGTTTATATGTGAACACAATTCCTTCACACTGTAGTTCGCATGCATCAGTGGGAGCTGGATGCTGAGATGTGAGCTGGAAGAGTCTGGCACACATGGCTCTGCTAGTAAATGTTCAAGGAACCTCAGGTAGATCCTGAAGTTCTGAATTCTACAAGAAATCAGAGCAGCAAAATATTCATCAAGGATGTTAAGTGCCATTTCTGAATTACCCTATCTCCCATTGGAAGACTGATTAAGAAAGTTTTGTTAGCCTATCTTCCCATTTGCTTTGAGGTCCATTTGGAAATTGTGGAATACTTCAGAACTGGGCTTAGTTGATTAAAAGTGAGCAAATTAATCCCCTTCAGTTTCTCTTTTTCTCTTTCATACTTTCTGTATGAAAGATAATCTTTAGAAGGTATCATCACATTTCAGTTGTACTGGTAGCACTGTAATTTCTCATTAACAAAAGTAAGAGTGGCTTTTTTTTTTTTTTTTTGGTTTGGGTTTTTCTTTTCTCATATTACTTCAATGGGGTTTAGCAATGTTAATATATTTAAGGCACTGCAATTGGCTTGTTAGAATGAGACATTGTAATTAAATGGTTTCCTGTACATTTTTTTTTTTTTAAACAAACTAAAAAAAATATTAACTGCAGTGAAATGTTCATAAAAGATTATCTTCCAGCCTTAGTGAAACAAATTTGGAATATTTCCAAGGAAGGTAGAGATAGAAAAGAGGCATATGTGTTTGACTTGATTAGAAGAGAAGCAATTTCACCAACGGGAATGAAAGATTGGTTAATCCTTTGTAAAAGCTCAGATCAATGGCTGTGGTTCTACAGTGCTTAAAGCACTCAAGAAGTACTCAGCTATTACTTTTTCACTGCCATGCCCTGAGTAACTTTCATCACTTCTCCAAGATAGTCTTACTGAGAAAACATTGGTATTTCTGCGTCATGAATTGCAGTTAAACACAAAGCTAGATGGACCAATAATCTCAAAACATTGGTGAAGTCAGTTTTGGTCTTACATGTTCTTAAAATGCTAGGAATCGCTGTTGGGTTGTACATACTTCCTTAAAACCACAGAGCTACACCAATTTGTCCTTTCTGTCTCCCATATCTGTGTGAATCTTATCTACATATAAACAGAGAACTCCTGTTTATCACCAGTGCCAAAGTTCTGTGACTTGTGAGACTGAAGGTAATTAAGAATCACTTCTAGGTAATAAGCAGAATTTTACTTATTAGTTAAGAATAAAATCTCAATGTAGCTAAAGAAATCTCATTTTAGTACAAAATATAATTGATTAAGGTGATGATGGTAGCCATCCACATGTAATCCCTTCCTCATCATCAGCAATGTCATAGAGATATCTACCATTCTGATTCCTCTCCAGGACAAGCTGCAGGAAATGCTCTACTCTCATTGCTTTTACTTGGGTTTCAAACAACTGAGAGCTCCTTCTCACCTCTTGAAATGAATTGCTGTACTGTCCTTTCACACTGCACTGCTTTTGACAATTTTCAAGTATGCTGTTCAAAAGATTGTCATTATTGCCTCAGAAAAGGCAAATCAGGGAGAGGCTTGTCTTGGGGAAAAAGATATTTTATTAATGAAATCGAAAGAGATCAGAAAACTTGCTGTAGGTAAGTCTATTCAATGAGAAAAATATGTTGAATTCTGAAACTGGAGCTCTTGCTCTCAGTATCTATATTTTTTCATCATTTTGCCATTAATTAAAACACAAAAACTATACATAGACTTCATAAAAATCAAAAGCTCTTTGAAACTTCATGGTGGACTGGGGCCTCTATGAAAATAGTATTTCCATTTCCTAAACTTTGACAGACTGACTATAAGGCTGAGAACTTGCATTGAAAGAGTAGAAAAATAAAAGATGCTGAAGACAGAAACTCAAAGCTGTCCAATGGGGCAGTTCTAATGAAACTTTTGCAATGCTTCTGAGCAGATGTAGCAGCTCAGTTACTGTGTGGAAAACTGTTGGGATCTTCTTGGGAGTGAGAACGCTGAGTTAGAAAGCATATTTAAAGCATATTTCTTTCCTTTCTTTTTTCTTCTATTTTTTCATCATTCGACTAGGAAAATTTAGATGACTTTTCAGTTTTCCATTCCCTTTCTTTTCCCTTCTGTTTCTCCTTCACCTTTCTTCTGGAATATTTCTCTCTTTCTCACAAAGCATGATTTTTGTTTCTTTTCCTCTCTGCTCTAGTGACATGCACAAGGATATCACTGTACTTGCCTCTGGAGATTGATAGTATCAGTGTCTTCAGCAGGATTTCTTGAGCTTGTTGCATACTTAGTAAGATAAGCAGGTGGAAAAGGGTCATCAAGCCAACATATATTGTCAGCTTCAGATGCACCAGGAGATGAGGACAGTACCTGCCTTTTCTTTTTTTTTTTTTTTTTTTTTTTTTTTTTTTTTAATTAACTGTATTACCAACAATACAAGCTGACTCAGGGCCATCAAAATATTTGTTGCATTTTCACTCTAGAGTATTTTTTAAAAACTATGTAACTCTGCAACTGTCCTGTGATCTTAAGTGAACTTCTCAGTCTTTTGTAATATTGCCAACTGTGTTTAGGTTTCTTGTGACAAACAGTGGTTACTATTTGTCAGATAATGGGTGCGAGGGGAACTATTATTCTGTGACATCCTCTACTGTGCAGCTGCATTGCATTCTGATGAGGCAAAAGATAGTGCCACATTGACCAACCCTGATGTACATTCACTGCAGGTACATCACTCAACATTTTAAGTCAGTAAGAGCCAAAGCAATTAGCTTAAATTTCTGGATGTTGCTGCCTCTTTGCTTTTCTTTTCTTTTTCTTTAAATACAATGTCTAGTAAACTTGTTATTATCCTGAAAGTAAAGGTATGAAGGTCTAAATGAATAGAGCACAATGTCTTGACATAATGACTCCTGTTTCTTGTTGTGCAGCTGCTACCCAGAGGAAAAAAAGCTGTTAAAAAACCTCCAAAGTATGGATGCCTCAGTGCTTGACTATTGTGTCATTCCTAATGTCATCTTCTTGCCTTTCTTTATTTGAGAAAATTGGGAAGTAGGTGTTGGAATCCTATATGCTGCAAAACACTGCATCCATCATTGGCTTTCCAGCTGTGGCTACCCTGTGCTGCAGCTGCATGTTATCACTCTGCAAAGGGAGAGCAGATACCAGTCCTTTTTTTCCTCAAGCTGTCACATAAACTATCTTTTCCCAAGGCTGTATGTGCTGCTCCTTGTGAAAGAGTTCAGACCAAATTTTCCATACTTTTACCAAACAAATATTACAATAGGATTGTCAAACCCTTACAGAAGTTGTGGAGAAACCTTAGTGGTGTTCTCTTTTTATGCTCTACAAATAGGTTTGCGGGTGGGTTTTTTTATTTTCTTTGCTTTTTTGGAGGGAATTGAAAAGTCTAGGAGAGAGGCAGAGTTATTCTGTGTATGCCAGTTCATTAATTATCTTTTTTTTTTTTTTTTNNNNGAATTTTTTTTTTTTTTTTTTTTTTTGTCTTGACCTTTTTACTCTGTTTTATTGCCAGTCCCAAAGTCATAAGTAGGATATTGGAATGTAGATCAAGAATTGTACCTCTGTTGTGGCAATATGACACTTTGATTAAGAGTGATATCAGACACTGTACCATTTCAAAATCAGACTTGCAGCAGATGGAGAGGAAAGGGCAAAATGAGAAATGCTTGTTTTGTTGTTTCAAATTGGAGAATAATATTGTGCTTCTTAGCACAAACAGATCCATGTTTTATGTCTCCTGGGCCCCTCACAGGGCCACCCTCATCTATGCTCTTGTAAGCTCTGCTGCTTTCTGCCAGGCCTTCTCTCTACTTCATAATTTTACAGAGTATATTTTGATATTTTATTATTCAGCCAATGGTCAGTCCTATGTCTCTTCTCTTCCTCTGCACCTTTAAACCTGTCACAGCCTCTGTACTTTCTGTTTCCCAGCCTTGTTCTCTGCTGGAACTTGGCACATCCCTCATTAATCTTTGTCTGTTTTGTGCTGCTCATCTCTGCCCAGGTTGCCCCTCAGAAGCTGTAGACTGGAGATTGCCAAATAAAAATAATTTTATTTAGTAATCATGATTACCATATGTGAAAGTATCTTTTCTTTAGTTTAATTTCAAATGTTACATTTGTCTGAAATGTGAAAGAGGAAAAAATTGGGTTGTAATCTCCTTGTGGTTTTTCTGCTCCAACAGTCCGCCTATGCTAAGTCCACAGTGACTATTTGGCAGTAAGGGATAAACATTTACTTCTTTGGGCTGAAATCTTCCCTACCTGCATCTAACCAAAGCAGGAATGGGTTGAGCCATATGTGAACATGTAGGAAGTTTATCAGGGGTTGTTCTTGATCATGATGCTTATAATAAATACCAAGGCTGTGGGTTCAGTCCCTGTATGGGCCATTCACTTGGATTGGACTCAATGATCCTTGTGGGTCCCTTCCAACTTAAAATATTCTGTGATTCTGTGATCTAAAGACTGGAGCAGTGGACATAGATGACTTCTTTTTCTCTTTTTTACATCCATTTATGTTTTAGGGTAACTGTTTCTGTAGTACCTACTCCCATGATTTCTTGAGATCTGAGTCAAAATTCTTCTTCAGCCTGCTGTTGTTTTTGACATGAAGTAAATGATCATAAAAAATATTTGCTGGTTGCTACAGTGAATTCACTGACTTTGGGCTCATCCAGGGTTCTTAAACCATGCCATAAGCTTTGGATGGTATCCTGCCTATCCAGATCTGTTTTAGTCAGCGTTTGATACAGTCAGGAAAATAAAGGCTCTGGCTTGTGAGGAGGTTTGAAAATGCTTATCACCAACTTAAGCCTCCATTGTGTTTCCTCACAGGACCTCCTGAAGAAGTGTTACTCTGCCGAGGCTGCGTACCTGTTCCAGCAGGACAAGTTCTATGATGTCAGCTATGACACTGGAGACAAGTCCATTCAGTGCAGCAGGCGTCCGGACGCATTCAAATTCTGGCTGATGTGGAAAGCACTGGGAACTGCAGGCCTTGAGGAGAGAGTGAACAGGGCACTGGCTTTGGCAAGGTACCACCTCACAGTTTTGAGTATGTCTGGTCTGTTAGGTTGGCACTGCCGATACTCCGTATCCTGGAACAGATCCCATTCTTACATTTTGCATCTATCCTTTTGTTTGTGTATAATAGGTAGAACTAATAACAATGATAATTACTGTTATTATGTTTGCTACAATATTTAGCGGTAATTATTGCTTTTAGCAATAAGCATAAATGTTGGTAAACATGGAAGTCAGAATTAGGCTATCAGTTTATATTGTGGAACATTTGTGTTATCTGAACTAGACATAGGACAAAGTTACCAAAACACTTTCTTTTAGCTCAACTGTGTGTTCTGGTGTTGGTGTAAAAGAAGTTCTATGTGCCAGAATCCAAACTGTGTCTGGCAAGAACCAAATTTTCCTGTTCACATCATTCCTTGTGAAAGACAAAATGCAAAAAACTGATCAAGGAAAACTTATGTGAGGACACTGTTTTAATATTAGGATCTAGTAGGAGTGTATGAAAGCAATATTGTCGTGACACACTGAGTGGTTTTTCTCAGTTTTGCTGAAGTTCTTAATACTTACAGTATGTTCTGTTAGGGACTGAAATACCTTTTTCTTATGTTCTTCCCCACACCTGTCCTCTTCAATTTCATTAAGTTTTTGGTCTTGCAGAACTGAGTTTCACAAGTGAATTCAGCAAAATTCTTGGTAAAAGGTATTTATAAAGTGATGGTGATGTCTTGGTTTCTGGGAAGAGACTTCCATACACAGGTGGTTTTCTATTCCCTTAAAAGACATAATTTTGAAATAAGATAATGGCCCATTAAAAGAAGTTCACTTTAAGTAAAATGCATGTTCAGAATTTATACAAGACAAAGCACAATGAGAACTACACCAAACTAGCTACACACTGCCTTAAGTCAAATAATTGGTATTGACATTTTACTCTTTATATGAAATAACAAGTAGAAAAGAAATGAATGTTTACTTCAATCAAAATTAAAGGAATAGTTTGACTCTAATGAAGTTACTTAAAGAAAAGATAAAAATGCGCCTTATCTAAACCCAGAGTGGATTTGAAAGGAATAAAAAGAAAGAACCAAAACCAGAAAAACTGAAAAAAGCTGTGACTTTTTTCTCTCTATTTTATTTCTTTAAGGCCACTCAGTTATTTGGCTGGTTATGTGTTTTTTAATATGTTCTGGTTAAATTGCAGCTTGTTTTTGTTGTGAAGCATTGTACTGTTCTTTGTCTGTCCAGAGTAAGTAATCCTTTCCACTATCAGTAGGAGAATTCAGTCTTATCAAGGTCACTGGCCAAGGTCATTTGACTAACTGTGTAGAGATTAATGACATTTCTGGGATCGATATTTCTGTTTACCATTAGGATTCCGATGGTAACATTTCTAAGGAGTGACTGGCTTGTCTCTTCTGGTTTTTGGTTTGTTTTTCCATTAGGAAGAAATTTAATTTTTAGACATTATCTGATGAAATAAATTCTTCACAGTGGTGGCATTGCCATCTTGAGTTTGTATGTACATAGGCACTGTATCATGTTTACCAGCTGCTCATCTATGCAGTATTTCTCCTCATTTATTACAGTAGATGTTATTTCAATTGCAAGGGTAGTATTTCAGTGTTCCTGAACACAGAGCTGGATTAATTCTGGAATTAGTCCACTGACTATAGAATTTAAGGATAAGATTGCTTTTTCTTTTCTGTTGGTAGCCAGGCAGAGCTGAGAAGGTTTTAGGATAATTGCAGGCATGCATTTCTGATGCAGCAAACTGCCTATTGGCTATTCCAGTAATATCTTCTTGTTCTGGAGATGAATCATGCTTTCAGGGTATTAAATATCCCAGGATCATTGTGATGCTATCTATTTAGAAAGGCTTGCTTTTTAAATATGTAAAATAGAGCATCCAGCTGATTGCTTCAGAATTTTTTGTGTATTTTCTTCCCCCCAATTATTTTTGATGTAGGGATGTTGCTTTATGAAGTACAATAAAAAGAAAATAGAAGTTAACTGCTTTTAGAATACAATTATTGTTACCATATAAGCACTTCTGCATTTTATGCTTCATCTTCTTTGGAATTTTTCTGCCTGTTTCCTCTTTGACACCCACTGTTAGCAGGCATACGTCTACTTTCACAGCAGATCTCCACCTCTCATTTTCTGCAAGGCTTAATCATAGAAAATGACATTTCTCTGTGTACTTTGGTCTTCACTAAGACTCAAGCCCTTCTAACATACTACAACTGTGACATGATAATAAAACTTCACTGTCAACTGTGGAAAGATGCACAAAGTAAATTGCTCCACTGCCATCAAATGATCCTGGCAAGATAAATCATGGGCAATGGGTTTTCTAATGGCTGCCTTCTTAGGTTATTGGCAATGTAGTTAAGAACATGATTAACAGTGTTGTGAACCTGACTGACATCAGGTCGCCTAAGTCAGAATTTTTACCTAGGTGATATAAAATAAAGGCACTTGAGGTAAGAGGGAAAGGTATTAAGCATTACAAAATTGCTCTAACAATTCAAGATTTAAAAATAAAAAAAAGGCAAGTGATTATGCATAGGTTTCATTTTCATAATTTATTGAAAGAAAAAAATAAACTGAAGGCCACTGTCATATGAACAGCCTGCTAATATTGCTGAATGTTGGTTTTATGGCACAGACAAGTATCTTCTCATAAACAGGAGAGAAGCAGCAACCTTGTTTGACATAAGATAATTACCCTACAGATAATCACGTCTCTCTTTCAACCTAAGCAGCAGTGGTGACATTAACAGCCAGAAAACAAACAAATGCACACAGGAGGATCTGAATGGTCACAGCAGAAACAACCAGAGCTGTGAATTGTTC
The DNA here is from genome assembly GCA_013400435.1 of Pycnonotus jocosus. Lineage (NCBI taxonomy): Eukaryota > Metazoa > Chordata > Aves > Passeriformes > Pycnonotidae > Pycnonotus > Pycnonotus jocosus. The sequence continues at coordinate 354,880 of VWYP01025775.1, read as the reverse complement.
CAGCTAGAGGAAACACCTCACCAGTGCACAGCACAACTCCTGAGCTGTGTGTTGTGGGCACTGGCCCTCCACCGCAGCCTTGGCTTTGCTGGGATGTGTGCTGGGAGGCGATGAGTCACAGGCACAGCACTTGTTAATGGTAAACAGCGTGAGAAGTCCCCAGGGGCTGTTTGGAAACATGTGTGCCGGCTAGGGTATTGGTTATTGCTTCCCCAGCCAGCCTGTTTCTGCAGCATATCTGCTGAGGAGAAGGCGTTGCAGAGGCAACTGGAGACATCTGAGCTAGAGGTGTCCCTGCTGGGGGCAGGTTTCAGGCATGTGGGTAGGACTAAGGGAGGTTATTTGCACAATATTTCACTTTCTCGCCAAAAGGAATTACTAGTGTGATGATCAGTAATGCAGTTTCAGACCGGAAAATGCCAAACAGTGAATACAAAAGAAGGATAGATTTGTGCACAATCAGTACTTTAACTGTGTCAGGTTTATTAATGTTCGGGACAGCAATATCTTCATGCAGAAGACTAGAATTTTGTTGGAATGGAAAAGCAGTGTGAACTTGCAGTGGATTTGTTGAAATTTTGCTTTGTAAGGTTTTGAGGGGGAAGGAAGAAATAGCGAATTTGCATCTATGTCCTCTTTGCTTCAGAATTCCTGTGTGGTATGTGCCATGGCAAAGTTGCAGCCATGTTTTAAAAATGTCTGTAAATTGAAGCTATTTGTATCCAAAATTTTGATTCAAACCCATCTTTCCATTGAGGGCTTCTGTGTTCTTCATGTGTGAAAGGTGAGAAAGAAAAGAAATTCTCATTTTAATACACTGTTAGAATAGGAGGTCCAGGGATTGTTGTACATAAGCAGTGGCCCACTGAATGGAAAGTTGCACTGTGGACAATGTGGAATGTGAGCAGTACTGGGAAAATTGCTGAGCTTGAAGTACGTTCAAATTTTTAAATTCTGGGCTCAGATAAGAGATCCTGGTGATAGTAGAATGCAGGAGGTGTCAGAGTGACCGTGAAATAACACGGCAGCCCAGCACTGGCACTTGACAACAAGGGATGGAGGAATTAATTTGCATTGGGAAAGTTCACCACCTGATGCAAATAGGATCAATTTGTGCCATGCGGTTCTGCTGAAAATCTGTGCCTGAGGACAGAATTTGGCTTCTCCTCAGTGCTCCTTGGCTGGCTGTGGCCTTCTTTTGTTTCTAGGAACTGATAGCTATTGCATTTTCTCAGCAGGTAGAAATGAGATTTAACTCTGTTGTTTTCTTAGTGTGGAAAAAAAAAAAGGAAAAAGAAATACATGTTTAACCCCCCCCACCCTTTTTTTTTTTCCTGTTGTCTGTGTATATTGTTTTGTTCTGTGCTTTAAATCCCTGACTTTTTAAATTACAGATATCTAGTGGAGGAAATTAAAAAAAGAGAGGAATTCCAGCTTCTTTTGGAGGTAAGTGAAAAGAGAACTGTTGTTGTTATTGTTAGGAAATGTCCATTGTCTGATTTTGTCCTTTTTAGTAAATTACCAATTTGTATTTAAAGTATCTAACCCAGTAAGTTTATGTATTGGAGATCCACAGATATGATTGAGCACACATAACATGTGTTATGTTCCCTACCATCATTCTACCTAATTTCCTAGCTTCTGGTCCTGTATTGCCTCAGGGAGTGTAGATGGAGCACTTTTCTGTGAGAGCAAAGAGGCTGGCTGTAAAGAAAGCAGTGCTTGCCACGCCTACAGATAAGACTATGAGCTGGATAGAAAAATAGTTTCATCTTAAAAATGGACTTTTTATTTTTAAAGTCCATTTTTTTCTCCCCTTAGTTCTATTTCAACTCTCATCTTCCTAAAATCTACGCAAAAGTTGTGTGTTTCAGTTGTTTTGCTAAGTCTGTCAGCTTATTTCCTATTTGGTGATCTTGCTTGGGGGAGAGTGAGTGAAAGGAATGGAGCTTAAATACTGTTTTTCACCTGTCCTCAGCTCTTTAGTTAGTAAGGCTGATATCTGACGAGGTTGCAAAGACCTCTCATTTTTATAAAAAATTTTTTGAATTGTTGGAAATGTACTTGTATGAAATACAGGCTAGTATGTGGGATCAGGAAGAAGAGAGTACATAGAGGAGGATAGGAAATGGAATGGAAGTCACCATGAGCATTCCAGGTTAGGCTAGACAAAATAAAAAATATGAAAAATATTTCATACAATGTAAAATTTTCTCTTTAACTTTGAAAACTGCCTAAAAAAAGAATTTTAGGCCAGCAGCAGAGGATGGGGTTAGTAAAGTGGCAAGTCTGTTAAAAGCTGTCCATTTCTTTTTATTGTAGACCTTAGCAGAGAACCCAGGTCTGCTGTAGATGTGAAAACTCTTGCTAAGAGCAGAGGCTGTTGTGTAGTTCCTCAGGAATGGGACACCTGAATTTAAAGTGGGTTTGAAGGGAGTTTTATAGTATGGACTCTGAGAAAGAAGTTGAGCTTCTTGAGTTCGATGAGTTTTTCTCTGAGTTGAGAAGTTGAAAGGGCTAAGAAAGTTTTGAGGAGTGCAGGGGGATAAGCAATGAGAATTCAAAGAAAAGCTGCTATGAGGCAGCGAGGCCCAGCTGTGCAAGGCCTCTCTGAAGGGAAGATGGGCTTCAGACAAGAATCTTTGGAAGGTGATCTGATACATGCAGTGAGGAAAAACCTGTAATGAGAATTGCTCTACAGCCTGGAAATGCCACCTGTGCTTGAGTAATCTTGAACTCTCCTGTGGTATAATTGCTTACCTGCTTGGAAAAGACCTGTGACAAGATAACCAGAAATAGAGTATGAAGTGTGTCTGGGGGTAGTTTTCTGGGATGAATGGTATTTTCAGAGGGCAATGATGTATTTGATGTGTGAAAGGAAACTGAGATAATCAAGAAGGCAATATAGGCAATGGCAATATGGTAATGTATGCCATCTGTCTGCTCCTGCCATCTGATTTTAGATAGTTTTGCAATAAACCCTCTAACACTGAGCTAGTGCTTGTTCTTATGGGGAAGGCGCTGCCTTTTCAAGGTCTGTGTTTACATGTGTACTCAAAGCAAGCTCTTTGGGGAAAGAAATGGGACTTTAAGAACAGATCTTTAATCCATTCAGCGGCAGCACATGGCAGGTTAGCAGCTCAGTTCCTGCTGACAATGATATTCTTCTCGATGATTAAATTGTATTTAATGCGTTCTTTGAAGTGAAGCGGAAAATGATATGAGCAGCTCTCAGTGGCTTTTCATGGAAGAACATGTCTCAGCTGGTGGGCTCTCCTCGTTCAGGAGGCTGCCTGGGTTTATAATAGCAGTCACATCCACTGTGGGGCACAGAGATGGTGTGACTCAGCTACCAAGCTCCCTTTTAACACTGTCTTTTTTTTTCTTTTTAGCTAGTACTGATGAGGGTAGCATGTGGGAGAGGAGTGCGGTGTGTGAGTTCACAATCCAAATTATCATAAGCCATATTAGAATCTAGTTGCTATCTGAATGCTGTGCTGCAAATAGTGGAGGTCAAGATTGACTGAGTGATTTATGGGTTGTGTGGGATGGGATCAGAAGGTGTATCTATTAATCATATTATTGTTCTCTATGCAGGTAAACAAAAAAAAATAGCTCCAAATTAGCAGGAAATGTATAGAGAGCCTGGACTGGCCTGCTGGGAGCATTTTCTCAATCATATACGATACAGAAACCTCATAAGCACAAAATGCCTTATTTTATGATGCATGGTGAGCAGCCACTTCTGCTGGGAGCCTTGCAGCTAACTCTGCTGAGTTTAAAGGCAAAATTTCCCTGGAGAAAGGCAGACATGTGGAGTCTCAGTCTTTGCTCAAAAGGCTTGCTTAGATATTAGACAAGATACATTCAGGATATGCTGCACACCCTACAAGGGGCCTTGAGATTTTTATAAAATGTGAAAATTGGGAAATTCAGCATTAACTCCAGCACTGTATAGTATGCTCTGAGATATGAGAGCAGATTGGCATTGTTTAGTAGAAGAGTGACAAGGTATGCAAGTGTTAAATGGTCACAAAAATTGAGATTTTGTGCTTTATATAAAAGGCATCGTTGGAAATGTCCATTTAAAAACCCAAGACACTAAAAAGAAAATCTATTCTTTAAAGTTGCTTCAAATATGAATTCTGTAAGTTACCTTTCTGTGCCTCTCTTATACTTTTTCTAGCCAAAGTTTTTTAATGAGTAAAACAGAGTTAAAGATGGATATAGGAAGAAGAAATTAAAAAGGAGCCCCTAGCAGCAAGAAGAGGACTGGATGATATGAAAAATTATTTCTAGTTTCAAAGAAAGGGAAACGAAAGATGGCTTGGAAAAGGAAGCTTTAAAGGAAGGAGTACAAACTCAACCCCCTCAAAAAATAAAGCAGAACTCCTTGAAAAGCTGTAATATGTATCCCTGTCCCATCTATTGCACCTTACAAGCAGTCACTTGTTCTCTTTTTTAGCCGGAGTATGCAAACGTCTGCTTTTGGTACATTCCACCAAGCTTAAGGAGAATGGAGGATGGACCTGAATTTTGGCAGAAGCTGCATCAGGTGAGTGTCACATGCTGCCTGAGGCTCACTGATTTATCTGTGTGCCAGATAAGAATGTGAAATAGCCCTTGGCTTTGCTCACCATTATAACCTTTCAGTAGGCTGGAGATTTAATCCTTAAATAGATGCTGGTAAGATTTAGGTTTTTCTTGGTTTAGAGAAATCTATTTTTTTTTCTTAATGTAAGAGGTGTAAGCATTAACAAATATTCAGCTTGTTATCCAAGCTGTTAGCAGCTGGCAGAACTGAGGGAAGAGGAACAGTGTTGATGCATCTCTTGTCTAGACAGATTATTCATTACCTGTTTCATATACTTAGTGCTGTCCTTGGAACTTGGCATGCTTTATCTATGATAATCTATGATTATGCAAGCAAGGAAGTGCTTAAGAATATGTTTCTGATGTTAAACATAAATGACAACAGGAATATAATGGGAAAAGACTGGGAAAAACTTCACAGGTGACTGTTTTGGTAACTCTTTGCCATCCTGATAGAAAATCATGGACATCTTGGGAAAAAAAAGCAGCAGTAAAATTTTGAATTTATTAGTGGAAAATCAATAATTAAGACTTAATTAAGAAACCATTAGATATTGTGGTATTATGTTTTACTGAATAAGCTATTCTGTGGGGAATTGAATTTAATTCATTGTTTGCTCATCTCTGGACAAGCTTTGGTGTTCTGTGTTTATATTTTCATAGAATTTGCTACTAGAAATTTAAACTAGAACATAAATGTGTATATCATCTGCATACTATGTAAACAAGCAAACAAGCCTACATAGTTTATATACATGCTTCCTGTAACATCTGTTCTCATTTCAGCAGCTTTCACAGGAACTGCTTTCAATTTTTTTGCTGGAGGCTGGCATCTTTAGGAGAAAGACCTTTCTTAACCCCACCTGTATTGTTTGGGAAAGTACACTTTTGTAGTACAGATCCATGCATAGCCACAGCATGGATGCAAGGGCTTGGCATTTACCATGCTTTCACAAATTCATGTTCCTTTTGTTTGGGCTTCCTGTCCTCTCCTTAAGAGTGGAGGGCTTATGTATGAATATGTGTATTTATAGGCATATATATGTGTGTTTGTATGCATAAATGTATATAAAGCTGTGTAACAGCTCATCAACTCATGGAAGAGTGAGGAATTTGGGAAGAAACAACTGGAAGGCATAGGAGGAGCAATGCTGCAACTGTCACTGTTTGATTTATGTGGCTACAGATGGGACCAAGGAGGGAAGGGATGAAGCACGACAAATGGCTTTGAGCATGTATATTTGAGTGGCTTATGGAGTGTAACTTACTGGTTCTTTGCTCTGTTACTCTATGGTGCTCCCAGTCAGGGTAGGGCATAGATACCTGCCTTTATTTTATGTACCAATGTAGGTAGATTGATGCTGGAAATACAGATTTCCTAGCCAGTGTTTTTGGAAAAGAACTTGGAGGGAAAGGAGCTTGCATGCAGTTTCATCCAAGAACTGACCACTGCTGCAGATCTCAACCACTCTTTTCATGGGCAAGGTGACATTTTCTTGATTCTTATATCTCCTGTGAAGAAAAACTAAGACATAAACCATTATAAATCCTAAGACATAAACTATTTCATTCTTCCCCACAAAAGTCTGAAAAAAAAATCTAGCACAAAACAGACCAAAGCTCCCTAGGAAATGACACAAATTTCTCTCCTGGAGGAAACAAAAAATTATGATTGTTAGTTGCGTTATTTTAGACACCGCTGGGAAGTAGTTTGACACTACAGAAGTGAGCCTGTTTCATGGTGAAAACATGTTATTTCACCTCCTTGATTCTCTACAGGGATAGGTCTGGGGTTACTCTGCTTTTTTGGATGCTGAGGGCGAGTTTGGGGCACAACATGTATCAGTGAGCGGATGAGATGACAGCACTGGGTCAGAAAAAATAAGACTGACTTGACTTTTTCAGCTAAGATCAATTTGTTTTACCACTGCTGATGCAACCATCATGGTCATTATATTACATTAATCAATGCAAATGTATTGCTGGACAAGAAGGAATGCATCCTGATCAGCAAGGTGTAAATGATAAAAGCATTAAGGCTGGAGAGGTTGTTACATGGTGCTGTTGATGGACAGATGGGGCTGTGACAGTTTCTTGATTGCAAGCAGATTCTGAATATTCCCATAATATCACTAAAATGAGCATTAAAATGCTTTCATTCACAATTTCTCTTTTCACACCACATTTTAACATCACAGTTATTCTGTTTATCCAGAAATCAATCTTCCTTTTTGTTGACCTGCATAACTGACAATAATTAAGGAAACATATGTCTTAAAAATCCCTAGGGCAAGTAATTGATTTTTTTCAACTATTTGTTCAGCAATATTTTTTAGAATAAGATGCTGTCTTCTAAGGCTAGTTATATGAGTTTTAGTGCTGGTGAAAGTTGATAAGCAAATTGTTCAGATCTAAAGGCCTCAGTTTTGTGAAGAATTTGCATAGTCCTATGCAAAATAACCCTGGAGGTTTTCTGCTGTACTGGCTCTTCTCCAGTTTCCATGGCCCACTTTATATGGAAATGTGTCAGGACTGACTGGATGGTAGCGTGATACCTGATTCTGATGTCAGCCTTCTTGTTGTCCTACACAGAATGTGTCTCTCAGAAGCTCACTTTTATTTTTTGTGGATAGGCTGTTGGTTTGTTTTAAATTCTGGAGCCTTCAACTTCAGGTGAGAAATTTGCACTCTTCAGAGTCTCCTACATTCAAAACAGAAAGGTGATAGAAGCCTGGAGGATTTGGAACACTAACTGGTCGTTTGATTCATCATCTGAACAATTTAGGGAGTGAGAAAACAACACGATGATGGGGAAAGCAAAGGTCAGCATGAATGGTACATTCCTCTGTTATGTGTGAAATTGGGAATTCTGTGCACATCCACAGTCTGACACCACTTTGATCTTTTGGGATTACAGCAGGAGCTGGCTGTGCAGTGAAACTAGTCCTATAAACAGTGCAGCAAGGCTTTGGATGCAGTTAGATGCTCCAAGATAGTCCATGTCCTGCACACTGAGCAATGCACTGAGGCAATAGCAGATGGGATAGCCCATAAATGATCTGGCCATGCAAGGTGTTTTCCAGTGCCATTCCTCACGAGTGAGGAGAGATTTCTTCTTGTAGAAACCATGCAAACGGGCCCACTGGTAACTGAGGAGCTGCTGGTAGATCCAACAAGAAATATCCGTTAGTGGTGTTATTTTGTAATGGCAGACTGAAGGCTGCTGTCTCTGACCTGGAACCGACATAATTGTCGGGATGGAGGAGCAATGGCTTTGGTAGTGCTGTATGCGCCCCCCAGTGGGAATTTCGCTCCTTTTCCTTTGGCGACACACCGTAGGATTTATTTTGTTTACTGCTGAGAATGGTCGATGTGTCAGGGGCATGGTGAGAAAAGCTGAACTGGAAATTACGAGCCAGAAATGGGAGTGAGTGAAGAAGTAAAAACACATAAGCAAATATAATTTAAATTTTCATATTTTCTCCATACCTTCAAATATCTATGCATATTTCTTGTAACAATCTCTTTAGAAAAGTCAGCTTTCTTGGCTTATACTGAAATGCCTGCAGATGATGTAGAATTAGCTGATTGTTAGTGATAGCATCTCTGGAAAGCCTCCTGGCAGCACAGAGGATGCTAGGGCACAAGAAAGAGTTTGGAGGGATACATTTGGAACTATCCTATTGCCAGCCACATCTTACTCATTCTGGATCAGTTTGTAGTCTGCTGAAATTCAGACTTTAGTCTTACAGACTGAAAAACAACACAGAAGTAATTGTCTTTAACAGACCCCTCCTCCTGCAGGAGCCTGGCTTTGCCAAAGGATACTGGAGCATAACTGCAGGTAGAGTACTATGTAATGAATACTGCTCATTAAAGAAGGCTAGTGGTTTATTTCTAAGTACCACTTTAGGTCTCAAAATCTAGGTTCAAGAAGCGGCAGTTGGTTCCTAGTAGCTCTGCTGTGATTTACTAAACTTTGCGTGCTTTGTAATTCTAAAAAACATATGCTCGAGTTTTAGATTTCCAGTGGTTCAGTAAAGCTTTTATACACGGTTGTTAGTTTCAATGACTCAAAATTCTAGCATCTCAGTCTCAGACTCTACTTGTGTGGTGCAGTTGGTGTTTTTTGGTTTTTGCTTTGTTTCCTTCCTTTCCTTTTGAGGATTTTTTGTGCAAGTAATACAAAATTTATTGGCTGTAATAGAAAGCTCAGGGTGTAAAGTCATATTAAAGTAGCAATGTCCTGTATAGCCTGTATAGCTCAGAATGCTATTTTGCCCCTTCTTTCTTCACCTCAGTAAAATATAAACTTATTCCAGCCTTTCTTTCTTGTTTAAGAGAAGAATACATCTGTTATCTGAAGCCATATTTGTAAAATAGCCTGCCATGCTGAATGGTGTAGTGATACATTTGTGTAATGAGAGATTTCATATCAAAGCATAAATGTAAGGAGGTTGAAGAGGTGTTGCCTTGGCAACCCCTGAATCTTGTGGTCTTTGTTGTATAAATAAAAAAAACTAATCAAGGACCAGATTCAGCAGTATTTATGTATTCAAAATTCCTATTGATTATGGTACAAGATTGAGTGGGAAGGGAAAACAGGACCTCCAGTTGTTTATATTAATAAAGTTTGTCCTCTGCATTTTGGAAGAACAAGAGAAAAACTATGTAAGTTATATCCACAGTATTAAATGCAGTGAAATCAAGTTTATGCATGAGCAAGGCCCCAAATCTGTCACTACAAGTGTACTTCTACTTAGGCTTTGTGTGCAAAATGTTATTTGATTTGCTGGCATCCCTGTATACCACACTGAGTTTTTCTTACACTTGAACAAGGAAACAATTAAATGATGCTTTAATGTGTGTGTTTGAAGAGTAATGACAGAGACAGGCCTCTGTGAACTTTCCTTACGTAAGTATTTTTATGATAGCAAGTAGCCTACTGCCTCTAGCACCTAACTCAATTTGACACGAGTTTCGGTGGAGGGCCACAACAAATGACAGGAAAGCACATGGTAAGATTTGCACAGAAATATGTGCAAATTAGATTGGCCAAATCATTGGCTTTCATGACAAGGTGACCAGCTAAGTGATGAAGCAAAGGCTGTGGATGTTGTCTATCTAGACTTCAGTAGTGCCATCCCTCAACATCTTTGCTTTCTCTTAAAGCACCCTTCAAATCTCTTGTGGACTTCAAGAAACAAAACTCCACAGTGGAAGAGATTGCTTTGGCAATCTTTCTTTTAGACCTTCCAGGGGCAGGTGGATCGTTGTAATTTCAGCGTATCAGACGGGACCTCTGAAGGGGCTGCTTGGAGAAATTTGATTTGTCAGGGAAATCAACATCAACAGAAGCTTCAGATTGACCCTATAAAACTCAAGGCAGTTACCCAAGGAAGCTACTTGAGGAATTGGCTGGTTTTTCACCATCTTTAATATGGAAAACAAAAAAGGCAGCTTCAAGATCATGACTTAGGCAACCTGCAGTGAGAAGCACCCTTAGGAAAGACCTCAATTTTCAGAAGGGGAACATAAGAGGTGCCTTGAGTCTTGATTGGCTGCATTATTTACAAATACAGGTAAAAAGAACCTAACACTAAATTGTCATCATGCTGTGTGCTGGTTTAGATTTCTATTTCACAGGCTTCTGGAGAGGAGGGCTGCAAATCTTCCACCTGACTGAATGGGCCTAGCTGCATTCTCAGTATTGTTCAAGAGGGGCAGAAATGCAGCATTTCAGGAGAGGTGAGATCAGGAGGCCTCGTGGAGGCAGGGCTGCTGGCAAGGACCTAAGGGGAGAGAGGCACAACAAGCACTGAAGCCACAAAATGAGTAACATGATAATAATCAGGACTTATGTTGTAGTGTGACCGTTCCTCAGCAGCAGGGGATGCTCAGAAGTTTAATAATAAAATAATAAATAAACACCAGCATCTCTTATGTTGCATCTAATACTGCAAAATAGACAGCAGCAGATGAATAAAGTTTTCGTAGTTTGGCTGCATATAAATGACTGTTATTGTTAAGAAGAAAGGTCTAAGCTTTGAAAAACGAGAAGAAACAGTACAGTATAATATAATAGCAGAGAAAAATTACAGAAGTTTTTCAATACCTCGTTAATGAAGGATTTGCACACTTTCCCTTTTAATATGTGTCTTTTTCTGCAGTTTTATATATCTCATCAGTACAAAAGTGACTGTAGTTGTTAATTAAACAAGGTATTTAGCATTACTTTGTTTTAAATGTATTCTCCATAGAATTGGGTTATAAGAATACCCAATTGTTAATTCAAAGTGGAATATTTTGGTTTCTGACTGTGTATCTGCTTATAGCTGGAATTTATGTTTTTATTCTCTTTTATATTTATTCTTGCATGATTACTGAAGTGGTAGTGTTAGTCTAAGGGCCTGAATTGGCTGGTAAAGTCTTCATTGGAAGAAGTAGGAATCAATGCCTGAATCAATGCACTTGACAGTGTCCATTTCACCTTAGCGCTCGGCCCAGGTGTTAGGGGCACTTCAGTGTGTATTTTACATTGGCGAGGTTGTACACCTGCCTGACTTTCAGGCACATATAATGGTGTGTGAGAGTGGCCTGGTCTCAAGCTTGCTCTTTAGTGGGATGTCTGGTGTCTCAGGTATGTGTATGGGGCTAGAACAGAGGTATGACTGTAGTGTAACTACAGCATTACTACCTGTAATAAAACAAGGCAAGGGTGTGAACTGCTTCCAGCCTGTGCTTTCTATAAGAGTCCTAAGCGATACTATAGTAATTCATGACATGACAGTCGTAGATATTTCTATTCTAGCTTTCTACTTTGCCCTTTATTCCAGACTGACTTTTCAGGGGTATGTAGCATCAGTTGGGCTCCAGTCAAAGGCAGTCCCATTCATGCAAAAGTCTTCACATATGTTAGGTCAGTGGTACCTGTCTCAATTGATGCAAATAGGCAACAATCAAAGTAGCTAAATAATACATCTGACAGCAAAACAACTTCATTTTAAAAGCACTGCTGCACAGCTGCTAAAACTACACCTCAGTTCTTGGGAGAAAAGAAAAAGAGAAGAAACCCCAGTGATTTTGATGCTGAATGGTTTACTAGATGAGAGTGCAGGGCAACTTTTGTCAGAGACTTAGCACTGAGGTGTGTGTGTTCAAGGCACACTGGGGACTGAGATCTATTGATCCCTGGTGTTCAGCCTACTGAAACGATCAAAGCTGGAGGGAGGGAGTCTGCTGCAGCTCCATATGTTGCATTCAAGCTGAACAAGGATTTCATCTTCCCCAAGCTACCTGCAGAGCAAGATTGCTCAGATCTCCAGAGATGAAGTAGGTTTCACACTAGTCGCTTCTTGCTTGAAATCCTTTTAAAGATAATGGAGGGTCTGATAATTTCTCCATGTGGTAATACACATAATGGCATGAAATGAAGCTGGGGGCGATAGACAAAGTGGAGAGAAATATTGTTAGGAAATAAAATCACAGGAGACCCACAGATTCAAAGTAAAGGACCAATCCTTCCAGGGAGATGACTGCAAGGTGTGTTTCCATCATGGTATGTAATCCTCTGTGATGATACCTTAGCTGGCTCAGGAAGGAGCCATATGGCAACAGGCTAAATATGGTGCTTCAGATTAAAAAGGAACAGTTGACATGACTGTTCTTTCAGGACCAAAGCAAATCACCTATGCTGGTGGTATATATTTTGTGTAGGTGTACTCCTTTCTTACATGAGTTCCACTTGTCCAGTATCTTAAAATTTTTGCGTGCTACCTCCTTAGACCTGAGGGTCATTCTAGCTTTCAGTTCAGATATAGAAAATAACCTGTTTTCAAATCTTTGTATTGTTAAAAGCTTCACATATAATGAATTCTTCTGTTTGTATACAGGAAGCTCCTAAAAATCTTATTTTGTAACTGATAGGTCAACAGAGGTGGTGGGGATTCAGTGGAACTGCATTCTCTGTATTGCACTGACTCAATTGACTAAAGGGCACTTAAGCACTGCACTCCTTGCTATTTCTATGTGAACAAAGACAGTACTTTTAAATTTGTATGGCTTTCAAATAGATACACCTGTTACCCAGAGCAGCAGATGCTTTGTACCCCTTGTTAAGCATCTCTTAAGCTGTGGAAAGACCAGGAGGGTAAAACAACCCCCTTTCTTTTCCAGAAAGGTGAATGTTTGGGACAACTATGGGAAAGTGGTGCAATTCACAGAAATTAGGTAGGAGTTGGCTACATGCCTCAGAAAATTGTTTTCTCTGTGTTTGGGCAGAATTGAAAAAGCTAATCTGAAAACTATGTTGACTATCATATTTTTTAAAAGGAAATATTAAACTATTTTCTGAGTATAGAAAACAAAAGGGAATTGGTACTGAATGTAAGAGTTTATCATCTCTCCCTGTTTGCTTGCATTAAGAGTACTTCAGTGTCATTCTTGTTTGTACCTTTCATCACTTTCCAATAGCATAACAAAAATAAGTCCTTCTTACTCGGAGTCATGTTGCCCCACAGAACAGTATTGCATTTTTGTTCATTACTGCTATAGAAATGAGAAAAAAATCGTATTTTGTAATGCAACACTGTGACACTTTTTAGAACTGTCCATATGCAGTGTTTCAACATAAATGCATGTGTGTCCCTAGGCATACACATAGATATGGGTGTGTATTTACCCCCTGTGTAAATTATATAAAACTATATAAGATTACATTTAAAAACTATTATTGAAAGAGAATAACATATAGTGTTACTCAAGTAACTCCATTGTAAAAAAAAAAAAAAGCTTGTAAAAGGAATCAAGGAACGGTTGATGTTTGAAGGGAGCATTACAGGTCTTTGAGCTCCCTGCTTAAGCAGGGACACCTAGAGCTAGTTGTCCAGGACAATGTGCAGGTGATTTTTGCATATCTCCAAGGATAAGACACTCCATAACCTCCCTGGGCAGGTGTTTGGTCATGCTGACAATGAAAAATTGCATTCAGACTCCTGACTATATAGCACTTGTTTGTGCAATCAGCATGTATTTTCCTCTGCTTAAATGAGACTAATTACACTGCCTTTGCTTCATTTTGGAGTTAGAAAATATTGGCTAATATTTTAAATAGCCTTTTGTTCCTCTCTGTGAAGAGAACTGCTTTTAGCAAGAAAGCAGAGTTTGAAGACACTCAACACAGTTTGTTCTGTGTGACCTTATGGACTTTGTTCTCCTAAAGCAGCACTGTGCTCCTGAATATCTGTGCACCCCTTCATTCTGCTCTCTCGGTGCTGTATGCACATTAATAACCAATGATAGAAGAAAAAAAATAAAGTTCGAGTTACAGGTTCAACTCCAAACTAGTGCTTTTCTGAAAGTATCATAGATCATGTTTAATAGCCTGTGGATCAAAATGAAACCCAGTATATATCACAGGGGAACTCAATAATTGAAGCATTCTGGGAATGTCTAAGTACTGGAGTGTTGAGGTCCCTAGAAACTTCATTCTGTGCTAAGTTTTTACCTGAATAAAAGCTCTATAATCTATTTTTTTTGTAACAAATTGTAATCATATTTTAATGCACTGACTTAAATGATTTTATCTGGCATTCAGGGGAGCAATAAACTCCCTTTTCTACCCCTTCCACCTCCTAATTTTCTGCAAATGAGAAAAACAGTCCTTGAGACACATTAGCATTTCAGAGTATCTCCAGTACACTTGACTCATGGCTATCTCATCTCTGTCCTGGGTGTCTGCAGAATGGTCCCTCAGGAGCACTGAACATGTTCTCTGGATCCATGAAGCTGATCTATCTGTCTGCCAGCTCTGAATTTACCCCTTTCATATGAGAAGCCGCAGGGGCTCTCTGAAGGATCCTAACTGGTCTCCTGGTGATGGGAAAGCAATAATTTGCAAGCCTGAAGCTGCACAGGTGGTACTGTGTGGGTATGGGGAGGATGTATAGTTTTGTCTCAGAAAAACAGCAGTAACAGAAGGGTTTTTTGGACTTGCTGCTCTGTGGTTTGCACAAGGGATAAATTATTTTCCTATTTAAATGTGGTAGAAGGAAGGTTGACTTTTGCAGCACCCTGATGGAGAAAAAGGCTTGGAATTACACAGTAGGAATCCTGGCATCCTGAGATCCTTGGACTTTTCTTGACTTGAGTATTACAGGGGTGGTGTGGCAGGGCTGCACTGTGTGGCTGTGGCAGAACTGGGCTGGTGCAGGCTGTGCTGGCTGAGCTGGAGCCCTCGGGGCTGGGGTCGATGGCATGTGATTTTTAGGTGAGCATTTGCAGAGAATGTTTTAGGGTGCACTAGGGAACTGCCCACTAGAGCCACTGGCTTGATACGTGATGGCTATATATATTCCTTTATGATGGTTATATATATTCATTAACCTCACTAATAATTGGTATTTCAATGCTGAAGGGCACGTGTAGGATAAGAGCAATATCTGTCCCTCTCCTTGCTCCTGTGTGTAGGATGGATCTCGCTGAGAGTGAAAGGAAGGAGCATGGCCAAGCCAAAATCATTCCCAGGAGCTGTTTAACTGTTAATGAATGATTTTTCCTGCTTTTGCACTAGTTAAACTTAAATGTGGAATGGAAGGCACCATTTCTGGGCACCTTCTTAGGTGCTCCCTTTCCCTCTGCAAGGATGTGGTAACAGGACCTTCTCTGAGTGCTTTAGATATAAAGGTACTTGAATATCAGAAGTTGCAGGTGGATTAATGAACAGTGTGTAGTAGTGGGGTCTGTTGGTGGTGGTTTTTTAAATGAATCACTTCTATACTACTCAATAAGTTCATTTTGGTTACAAATCTTTCTGGAGGTATTGGTGAGGGTACCAGCCCTGCCAGCTGGTACCTGCTGTGGTTTCTGAATGAAACAAGTGTCTTCCAGCATTCTGTTGGGTTTGACATGTTTAATAAATAACAGCAATGAATTGACCATAATGCAGTAATAGTGATCATGAGATAAATAGCATAGTGATTTTTTTTGGTTGTATTGTGGTGAGTTGGACAGAAGGAAAATAAAATCTTTGAGTTTTGCCCTTAGTTAATGGACTGCTACAACATGAGTTACTATGCATTTGATGGAAAATAAGATATTTTTCTGCTTTACCAGCCAGAAAAGAGCAGCTGCTGAACAGAATAAGTCTTTATTTTGTCTCAGAGGATAAGTAAACTTCCAGTGTAGTCTGAAACATGGGTGACAATTTCAACACTGGCTTAGCCTATCTGGGGAAATATTTCACTGTATTTGGTATATCAGGCATAAGTGGGGAACTCCCATGTCAGTGGAGTTTCAAAGGATGTGGGCAATTGAACAAATGAGCATCTCTAGATAGGAATTACAGTCATAATTCAAACATAGTTCACAAATATTTGATCAAAGAACTGTTTAGAAGTTGTTTTAGTGTACTGTCGTTGCCTGATTGGCCAGCTCTGTATTTTGGGGACTCTTCTCTGGGTAGAACAGTGACTTTTGTATAAGCACATATCCTAGGAAAGCATCTATTCTTGACTGGAATACATTAAGGAATGGTGAAACCATCACTTTCTTTGGCACCTCCTTTCAGTAGCTAATTAGCCTTCCTGTACAAAATGGTGGTGAAAAAATGCTTATCCCCACTAAAATTGACTTCTCTAATGTTTTTTTCCCTTTTGCTCATAAGTTATCATCAAGTCACCTCTCATTCTTCTATTTATAAACTAAATAGATTCATATCTTTAGGTCTTCATTGCACATTGAGTTATTTCTGTGGCTGCCATCATCATCCTTCTCATTTTTCATTATTGTAAAGAACAAACATGTGAACTGTTTTGCTTGCCAGCACCTGTGTTTGTCAACACCTGTGTTTCCACTACTGTATGTGGAGACAAAATTGTCTCCCTAATGCCTATGCACTTGCTTATAAAATTGTGGGTCATATTTAATTTTTTTCCTACTGTATTTCTTTGGGAGACTCTGTAATATATATATATATATATATATATATATATGTATATATATATATGATGAATGCTGAAATGAAAAGTTTTCTTGTGTGTATAAATTACTAATTTGAGAACAAAATTAATTGTCAAGACATCTTGGGTGGTTTAGGTTATTTTTCCCATTGGCCTGTGGAAAGCAAACTGATGTCCCAGATAAACCGGTGGTCCTATGATCTGGGAATCTTTGTTTAAGAGCCGTCTTGACTGTTTTAAAGGATTCACATAAATGACCTAATTACAAAACTTTGTAGTCTGCCTCTTGACAGAACTTTTAAAAGCTGATTTTGGCTTGGGTGTAGAGTGAAAGCAATTGCAGAGAAGTCAGTTCCTTGCCAGGAAGAGTTTTTGGCTTCTGATGTGTGACCTGGAAGTTTGTGTGAATTTTGTTTTATTGCTGACTGCTACAGTCTTTTCAGAGTCACTGTTTTTAGGGTAGTCATCCATTTTGAGCTGTCTCTGGTTTTTTCTCTGCATGCATAACTTACCTTTTGAGTGTGTTTGAGCAGTTCAGGTCTGTGCAATGACTTGCCTTCCTCATTTTCCTCCCTTTGTGAGTCTCTCACTTGCAAATGGTATCAGCTGTCATTTATTGACTTTCAGAAAACCAACAGTGAGGATCAGCATCAAGGTTAATCCTGGTCTCTGTGGAGCCTCACTAGCAGCAGTGTTTGATTGATGCTCTGTTTTTCCTGCATGGGGAGATATGCTAGTTATTCAAATCTTGCTTAGTTCTACTGTGTTCCTATTGTGTGGTCCTAATTTTTTTTGTGCTGTTCCTGTGTGAATTGTTCCTGCTATTTTTCATTTAAATGGCTTGTGTAAGGCTTTCCCATTAATGCTCTAAGTGCAAATAAATCATCAAGAAAACTTGGAATATCAGCAAAATAATGAAGGTGGGCTGACCCAAAAAAAAGGTGCTTGGCAAAGATATAAATATCACCGAAAACAAAAACCTGCATTTTGAATCTCTTTCTATAAATTTTAGAATTTCTATGTATTCTTACCCTTTAACTCATAAATTGAATCCAGCATGAGCTTTTCTTTTTTAAGTTTAGGTTCACTTAAACCTTATTTCACTAGGTCTATCTCCTTACCACTTCTAATACTCGTGCTTGTTTTCTAAAATTTCCACAATATCCTCAAAAATTATCCACAGCTTCAGTGAGCTGTTTTTAATATTAGCCATCCAGGCCTATAGACCTAAAAATTTCTCTTCAGTAGATCTTTAACATCCCAATGGCTGCTGATGGCTTGGAAAACTCATCAGATTTGTGGTAGGAATCCCTCCCAGCAGAAAAAGAAAGGTTGTTGATAATTTCTGCCTTGCCTGCATTTTTAATGATTTAACCATGGATAAGGCTTCAGTCATCCCTAATGTACATACTAAACTGCTTCTTCTTTCCTTAGTTCTGTCAATCAAGGTTTTCTTTTCCTTCTGATAAATTTTCTTCATGTCACATTTGTATTGATTGCTATCTGATCTGCTTCCCTCTTTGAACTTGTTAAATATTGCTTTGCTATCTTCCCTTTGCCAATAAATCGGGATGGGCTTTTAGATAAAGCTGTCTTCTTTCTTGATTGAAGGATTGCAGCTTTTGGCCATCTAATCTCTTCTTAAAGAGCTCTAAGCCTTCATCTATCTTTTCCACCTGAAGTTTTTTGGAAACTAATTATTTTAAAACAGTCTTTGTGATTGTGACCATCCTTTTCCTTAGGCTTCACTGAGTATAGTCAGGTTGTGATGAGTTCACAGGGGGAAGTGTTGATTTATAGACCAGTGAGTAATTTCTTTGGGCCACAACATGGTTGGAAATGAAGATATATCATACTGGGTCTGCACCACCCCGCTGGTGATTTGGGATAGGGTGTGCAAACCTGATTGTTGTGTGAATTAGGGTCTGTGGATGTGATGAGTCAATGTGTGGTAATGGGATTTGATAACTGCTGGGGAAGGAAAGTAAGACAAGGCCAGTGCTGGGTATCCAGTGCTGAGTGTCTTGACTGCTTGAATGATGCCTCAGTTTGATTAATAAAATGTAGGTTCCTACAGCTATCTCATCTCCGGAAAGATTTAGGGTCAGGCTGGATGGGGCTTTGAACAACCTTGATCTTGTTGAAGGTTTCCCTGCTTGTTGCAGGGTTGTTGGACCAGATGACCTTGAAAGGTCAACACAGACTGTTCTGTGTAGCGTTTGTGCTTGTCAGTCAAGGTTTTTTCCACAATCAAAAGGGAGTTCTGTTGACTGCAGGACTCACTGCTGAAGCTGCCAAAGTGCTCTGCTGGAAGTGGTTAGGAATGGCGGCTAGGACCTGGCTGGAGGACCTGCCCTGGCTGCCGTGCTCTGGATCCCTAGGATGGGAATTCTGCTGTGCCCGTAGCTGTGACAGGGCTCGGCGCTCGGGTGCAGCCGGCTGAAGACCTACTCGTGCAGCCGGTGGTCCCCTCTGGAGCACGGCTTTTCCAGGAGGATTTGCAGCCGCAGGCAGCAGTAGAGCCAGGTGACCATCGGGGGGCACCAGAACGACAGCAATGCCCTGGAACTGCTAATTAGCGCTCAGGCTGTTAATGTGCCTTTGGTGCAGTCACGGAAAAACCCCTGTGTCTGAGGGGGGCAAGAAATTTCTTCCACTTCTTAAATCAACATAATTTCCTCAGTAATACTGCAAGCTCTATTTTGAAAGCATGAGCTGTTAAAGAATAAACTGGCAAGCATGAATTATCTCCTACTTTCCCAGCAGCACTAGCTTTTTCTTTCTTTTATTTTCTTTTTATTTTTTTTCCTCCCTTTCAATCCTTTGTTTAAAGTTATATACTGATTTGCAAGGTTTAGACTAAAAAGTTACCTTGAATAAGATGAATTGAACAGTTATCATAGTGAGATCAATGTCTAATAAAATATGAAACTTGTAAGGATTTTATATTTGAGGAGTTAGTATTTTTTAAAAATTATTATTGGTTTTTTTTTTCCCTGAGAGTTCAGCTGATGGTCTGAATTTCAGATGTGAAGGGATACCTATAGATATTATTTCTGGCTTGTTGCTGTATGAGATTATTAGCATAGGCAGATATTGTATAACAGTGATTATAGGCTACTGGTAAGTCATGATGTTGAAACATCTTTGACTGCTCCTTCACCTGGCCTCATAAGAAAATGAAAGGAAGGAAGAATTTTTTCCCTTAAAAAGAAGGCTGTTCTGCTGTCTACAGGCAAAGTGTTCTTCCCAGCGTCTCCTGAAACTCCTGCTAATCTTTGATGGAAATTCACAGTATTAATATTTAATATTGAAGGTATAAGCCTGTTTTAGTAAAGACATATTTTCTGTTTTGTTTTGGTCTTTTTAAGTAAGTTTCTGAGGGTGAAGATACTGGGTTTCTGTGGCTGGAGGCACAGTATGATTTCTGAAAAGCAAGTCTGTTATCCAAGATTGGCCTTGGTTGGCCAGTACTGTTGAAAAGCTTAGTCCAGGTTGTCCTGAGTCATCTGGCAGGGGTTTTTTATCCCCAGTGATACTAATAGTCTTCCTCTGTCCAGTTATCCTACTGATTTACCAGCCTTGAAGTCCCCACTGCATGGGTAAATGTCGAAGCACAGTCAGAATGTGTGCTTTAGTTAAAACAACACACACAATTAATTTTTGTAAGTGAAGAATTTTGCAAATAGTGTTTCTGACTTGACAAAAAAAATCAGAAAACAATGAAATGAATGTAGCATCTAAACACATGGAAGAGGCTTGGTGAAAAGACTCCTTGCTTGGAACCATGTTGCCCCTTCTCACTAAGTAAGTTGGACTAAAAGAGATGCTATTTCACTATTCAGGTCTTGCTTTCTTTATATCCCTAGGCCATCATAGTCAAGACTACTAGAAAACAGTATTTTCATGAAACATCTGACTTTCATCAGGCAGCTAGGGGCATCTGGAAATTCCTACTTTTTCAAGTTCGTTAAGCCTGTTTGAGGTCTTCTATAAATGATGAAAAGAATTGTTAATCCTGCTATTGCTTAACTTTAAATTGGTAAGTCAGTCATTGAACCTGTGCAGTTCTTTAATTCATGCACTAGATGGTGATCAAAAGCAGCCCAACTTGTCTTCTCTATTCCCAGAATCACAGCTGGCGTTGGAAAATGAAAGCACAAGACCGACCGTTTTTCCTGCCAAGCGTTTAAACTTTTCTCACTGTCCATTAATGATTAATCTATTTAGTTGAGTCTTCTTAGAGATTAAGGTAGAGGTGTTGCTAAATTCATATATCCTGTTCTAACTCATTTTTTTTTAAATCAGTTGCTGGATAAAAGTGTAGGAAGTGCTTCTCTCTGTTTAATTTAAAAACATTCATCAAATATTCCATAACTTAAAGCTGGGGTTAGTGTTGTTTCCACAATACAGGAATTCAAATATACTAATTCTCTAAATAATTGCTTTCTTCTAAATAATTGCTACAGATTGGTTACTGGTGATACAAGGTAGTAATGAAAAGGTGGGAGGAGAGGGCATTTCTCGGAAAATATGATTACAGTTTTTTATAAGATTAAAAACAAAGCAAGGAAAAACCATTTCTGTACAGGCCACCCTGAAATTATAAAACCTGCTCTAGTTCTGTACTTTCAGATTACTCCTGGCTTCAAGGGGAAAGATTGTGAGATGTGTTTTGGATTCTGTAACTGGAAAAAATGCATTCCACTGAAGAGAATCAGTCAAAAACATTCTTTTACTGAGAAAGGCAAGGTATAATATTCAGGAATGGAGGCTGATAGGTGGACCTAGACAGATCTGGGACGAGGGGATATCTAGTACAGTACTGTGCAGAGTGACTGTAGGTAGAAAATATCAATGGTGCAATGTTTAGATAGCAAGAGGGAAATGTACAAAACACAGGACTGTAGGATGATGATGTAAAACACACTGGACTGTACTATAGCTATTATAGGCCAAATAAATATAGTTAAAATAAACAGCTAAAAGAAGGAGCGTGTCACATGAACAGTAAGTGTTAATAGCAGGGAAAAGTTCTTTTTTGTTCTCTGTGTAAATCTGTAACGAAGCAGAAGCCTCTCTTGTGACTAGTGCCCAGAGCCACTCACACATATATCCTTCCTCTGGCAAGGTTAAAAGCTGGTGGAAACAACCCTCATTTTGCTCCAGTGTGGGAGGAGGTGCCATGGGTGATGGCTATGGAAAAAGATGAAGTGCTCTGGAGCCACCTCCATGTATGGAAAGATGGACGAGATCTGATGGTGCATGGAGCAATGGCATGACTTAAATTAGGCTTAAACTGAGCATCTGGGTTGTCTTTTTTTTCTTTTTTTTTTTTTTTTTAATCTTTTCCCCCCTCCCTGAGCAGAACACCGGCACTCTGTGCAGAGGCTTTATCCCAGAAGCTGGATAAAGAGATCTCCCTTGGATTTAACCTCAGTGTAAATATTTGTAACTCTTTATGACTTCTGTGAGGCGGGCAGTGAAGGCACAGATCATCAGTGGTTAGGAAGCTGGATAGCAGCAAATATGTATCTGCTCACAGGCAATTGCAGGGTTAAAAGAGCAAAAGGAAATTTGATGCAGCTACAACGTGTTTTACACTGGTGATCCATGTAGCAACGAGAAAATGCATGGAAAAGCAAAATTCCAGACAACTGAGTTGATGAAATGATTCATGCACTGACTTTTAACTCAGCACTCAGCCCAGTTATAATGAGAATCATCTGAGTGAAGTAAAGCAACAGTTTGAAGCTTGTAGGAGGGCAGTAGCCTATAGCCAGGCTAGATGTGAGAGTCATTTGCTCTGTAGCCTGTTGGAGAGCTGTGCCAGGTATGAGATGGAGCTTTTCCTTTGGCTTGTTTTTTGTGTTTGTGTTTTTTGGAGGTGTCCACTGCAACCCTGACTTTCATTCTAAATTGGTCCTACACATGTATGTAACATATGCATGAAAATAATCTGTGCTTACAGGAAAGATTGATCTTTGCATGTATACATGGCCAGCTTGGCAGCAGTGCACCAAGGGAATCTGCATGTGCTAAATTTATAAAAACTGGCTCCAAACATAGAAGGGAAATAGCGTCAAGAGAGTTGAGGCACACCCTTAGGGTGGTGTTAGCACGTATTCTCACAACTGTTCTTGGTTAAAGATGGCTCTTGCTCAAACAGCATCAGAAATGCAAACCTCACATTGCCTCATTCTGTGTAGTTTAAGTTTTTGATCTTAGAGAACTTAATGTATGATAAATAATGAGGTAAAAACATATGTGGATTTAATCCTAGTCTGAAGTTCCATTTCATGGAACCAGATGAAGCTCCACCCCAGAGTTTTCTAATGATCAATGTACATTTGTGGGTCCAGTGGGATGCTCCTGGGAAAAGATGCAAGTGATTTCTTATACATAGAAAATTATTAAAAGCACAGATCCCTACCATTTCAGTGAAAATCACAGAATCATGGAATGCTTTGGGTTGGGTTATCAGCCACAGAAAAGAACTCAGAGCAGTGGCAATTCAGTACAATGTCAGAAGGTGGCTAGCCTTGGGGTCCAGCAACATTCCTCCTTTTCCAGCCCAATAGTGGTGTGAGACCACTGTGGTTCCCTGTCCTCAAGTTCAGTGAGTACACAAATTCCAAGAGGTGCACATGCACGCATACACACACACACACACAAAAAAAATGCATGATGTACACATAGCTGGCTGCAGAGATCAGCACAGAGAGCAGTGTCTTTACTGACATCTCCATGAACACCTCTTAAATCATGTGATACAGACATGGAAACTACAAACAATCATATTCTCTTCAGCTGGTAAGGACTGAAGTCTTGAAATATATGCACATTCCCGTTTCTCTAGCAGTTGGTCTTGGAAATTGAGTCTATCCAGTTGCTGACACCTTGGTTGTAGGTGTTCAGACCTCCTGTACTGCTATCTGGCTTGTGCATTTTGGAGTTTATTAATGCTCACACACCCACACAGGAGAAAGAAATCTGATTTAGTATAGGATCTTCCCTGTATTATAATGCACAAAATCACTTAGGTTGGAAAAGACCACCAAGATCTAGTCTAATCTTGCACTGACCACCACCTTGTCAACTTGACCATGGAACTAAGTGTCTGTTCCTTGAGCACCTCCAGGGATGGTGACCCCACCACCTCTCTGGGAAATCCATTCCAATGTTTAATAACCCTTTCTATAAAGTAATTCTCCCTGAAGTCCAACCTGAACCTCTCCTTGTGCAGCTTGAGGCCATTTCCTCTTGTGTTGTCAGTGGCTGCCTGGGAGAAGAGGCTGCCCCTCATCAGCCTCCTTTCAGGTACTGATGGACGTGAGAAGGTGCTCTCTGAGCTGCCTTTTCTTCACACTAAACAACCCCAGCTACTTAGCAGCTTCTCACTGGACTTGCTTTCCATACCTTTTCCTGGCTCTATCTTCCTTCTCTGGGCTCTCTCCAGCACCTCAATGTCTTATAGTCAAGGACCCAAAACAGGACACAGGACTCGATGTGTGCCTTCACCCCTGCTGAGCATGAGGGGACAATCCCTGCCCTGGTCCTGCTGGCCAAACTATTTTTAATATAAGCCAGGATGTCATTGGCCTTCTTGGCCACCTGGGCACACACTGGGTCACGTTCAGCTGGCTGTCAACCAGCACCCCCAAGTCCTTTCCCACTGAGCCATTTTCCAGCCACTCTGCCCCAAGCCTGTAATACTGCATGGGGTTTTCCTCACCTTCCCCCATCCTCCTGACCTCTCTCCATCTACACCTTTGGTTCTTCATCTAAGCATCACATAACGCATTTTCCACACTTGGTTCCCCTTGAATCTTCTTGTACTCTGGATATCCTCCCTCTGTATTTTGTCCAGTGCAGGTTTTGGTCAATCCACCAGTTAGAAACAGCAGAGAAACGTGGGGTTTAGATAGCTTTGATTCAAGATAAACTGTCTGTATGAACTTTATCTTACCTTGGGTTAGCCAACTAAAACTTAGGTAGAAGTCTTCTGCTGGAGCCCATGTAGGAGAGAAGATTTTTCAAACTGAGCCCATCTGTCTTAAGGCCTGTCTTCTGGGATGAGATGAATCACTCTCCAGCAGTGGCTCTTTTTCTCCCTTAACTAAAGGCAAAGCCTAGATGGCTAGCATAAGCTAGATGTCTAACAGCTACACTGCCAAAATGATGGGAATGGAATCCTACTTCCACATTTTATCCTCAGTGCTGAACGCTGTGTCTCTGGGTAACATGTTGTACAGTTCAATGTACTTAACACTTCCTCTCAAGCTGTTGCTCCCTTTATGTGAGAGGCTCTTACAAAAATAACCAACTACAGCCTGTAAACAGCATGGGTCCTGAAGCAAAAATATTGTCAAAGATCAATCTAAGTCAATATACAGAGCTGGAACTTGGGAAATGGCAGTCTGTGTTTGTGATGAGTGTGGTGTAAAGAAGATGGAGTGACTGGATTTGATTTTCTGTGACCCCTCACTAAGCCTGCACCAAGTGTCCAGCTCACAGCAGTCAGCAGTCAGCAGTCCTGGGTGTGCCTGTGGAGTGCTCCCCACTGGAGGAGCTGGCATCTGCACTGCAAGGGGGCACTCTGCTTTGTATCCTGCTGCTGCTGCTGCTCAGCTGAGGATTCTCCAGGAAGGAAACCTCTTTGACCCAAATGGGATGAGTTTGTGTGCATTCTGCAAGAGTATTTGCAAGGCCAATTTGCACTAAAAATACCCTGTCCTGCTCACTAATGTGCCTCACTGGTGTCTAGCTTTGGCATAGCATTGTGATTAAGATCTCAGTCATTATTTCCTTTCTGTGTGAGTCAGTTCCTTTCAGAGATTAAGGTGGAGATAATAGTATTTCTTCTTATCTAAGAAGTACATTGAAATGTGAGGATGGAAAGCACTGTAAAACTCCAAAATAGAAGGAATTTTTCACTTATACTTAGGAGTAAGGCTCTTTTCCCTTTTCTCTTTTTCTTTTCCCTAACAGCAGCTACTTACTGTTTTGTGTCTCTCCTTCTTACCTGCCTAGAGCATGACAAGCAGATGGACGTGGCTTTAAGAACATCAGGTTTTTAAGGCAAATGAAAAAGTTTAAAAAATGGTGTGGTTTAAACAGAGCTTTTGATTCCTTATCTGTGCTGGTCCTGGCAGAAGAAGGTAAGAAAGGTCTATAGCAGCATGAAGAAGAACCTAATGAAATGCACAACAATATAGTCATGATAGAGAAAAACAAATATTTCTATCCCCATATATTTAATTTTATTGAATATTATATGATTTAATTATCAAAACATAGTAATAATGACCTAGGCAATACTAATGACTATTGGCAACAAGGCTCATGGGGACGCAGAGTCTAATTAGCTTTAATGGGATGGATTTAATAATACATTGGATTAACATCTGTTAGAATGAAGTATAAAGATTTATTGTTCTCTGAATACATATTGACCTCTTGCTCTAAGGCCAATAAATCTTAAGCTTGTGTCCACTTAAATTAGTATCTGCTTATTACGTTAGCACTCTCCTGTTTCCTATCACCAACTTCAGTTGAAGGAGAGGGAGCAGCACTGATCTCCTGCTGCATCCAACATTTCTTTCAGGAACTGAAGGTAAATACTCTATTTGCAGATAGAGGAAAAAAGATCTGGGCCCTAAATTGATCTTCCTTCACATAAAACTTCCCTTCCTTGCTGTTGCTTGGTAAGAAATTTCAGAAATGTTCAGAAAAAATCAATTGCTATTAATGCCACAGAAAAAATGTATAGCTTGCATCATCTGCACAATTAAGCAGTCTTTATACTTGTATGATGTTGTGAGTAGTGTCAAAAATGTTTTTGGGAATGAGTGGGAGGAAATCCTGTTCCTTCATGTGTAGTGAAATGCAAAGTTCTTTCTAGAACTTCGGATTTAATTTTGTGCTTCAGATATTTAAGCACAGATTCCTTTCTAGCTGTAAGCAGTTCAAGAGGAACGAGATATAATATATTTCTTTTTCACGTCTACAAGGGAGAGATTTCTTGTTACTCTCCAAAGGGGTCAGTATGGTCAGAAATATCTACAAGTCTAAAAAAATCTATTATATCTGAGAAGCGTTCCTCTAAAAGAAGTAGCAAATCCTTGAGATTGATATTTAGACCTTCCTTTCAAATTTAATGGATAATTTATTAATTGATAAATTAACAGATAATATCTCTAAGGAAATATGGGTTAGTCTAACTCTGCCACAGATGAATTTAGCTACAAAACTCCCTGTGACTTCAGTGGCAGAGTTCTGTAGATGAATGTTGATTAATCTAGAGAATCTTTTCCAGACACACTGAGCAATGAAAAAATTTATAAATTTTTGTAGGAAGATTATTTATATTTATTGAGTTCTGCAGAACTTTTTTCAATAAAGGAAGGGAAATCTATCAGACTTTAATGGATGAGTTTTGTATAGCAGATCATAATTGCTTTCAGAGCCCAAAGCATTGTTCTTGCTCTCTCACCTTCTCTGTAAAAATAGCTAGACTGGTGCAGAACCCTGACAAAAACATGCAAGTACTTTACCCTGCTTTTATTTTCTTTCTGATTGTGTGTGATTTATAGGTAGATGTGGCACTAAGAAAAATTGTGGCAATAACCATGGTCTGTAGGGAATATCTGGTCGGACTGGTGAAAGAATAAGGTCCTCAGAGCAATTTGGTGTACAGGATTAGAAAATTTCGTCTGTGCCTCTGAATACTGAGCCATATCTGTGTCTCTAATGGTTTAAGCCCAAGGTTAGCAGATTTTTTATTTTGTGTATTCCTTTGAGGTTACAAATCCTTGCAAAATGGATTCTAAATTTTGTGCCCAGTCTGCTCTTCCCCCTTCAACTGACCTTAAATTATCTAGGGATTGACTGCAGTCTAGTTCTACTTACCTCAGACTGTTATTAATCATCATTACCTGTATTTTGGCTCTTTAGTTTGCAAATACTCATAGGTGCAAATCATTATTTTCCTTTCATTTTTCACACTTTCAGACTGCAATAGAATTGCACATTTTGACACCTTAGAGATCCTGCTTTGTTCTTTCAGTTTCCTGGTTGTCCATGCATTAATCACAGGGGTTTGTAACATATGTTGGATTTAGGTTGAGGATTAAAAAAAAAAAAA
>VWYP01025775.1:270216-324234 GCA_013400435.1 Pycnonotus jocosus | reverse complement strand
TTTTTTTTTTTTTGGTGGCAATTGCTGCATAATAGTTGTTTTGCTATGAATATGCATGAATTCAAACTGGTCATTTCTAGCAGGAAGAATAACTTGTCAGACTTTGAACAGCCAATAGTTGCCTTTTAAGTAAAAATCATGAACTTCCAAATGAAAATTTGCCCCTTCTGGAGGAGACAAATTAGATTTTTGTGGTCAGATGAGAAGGACTGTTCTGTATAAACTTGTCTTCCATTACAAGGAACAGTTTAGACAAGGACACAAAATGTGTTTCCCATATCTGTGAAATCGTGAGAATGTGATCTTTCCATTTTGTCAAAAGGGCAGTTTTTTTGTCTTTTAGCTACGAATCTTCAGCCAGTTTCTCATGTGGTATTCTGTACCTTGGAAAATTTAATCAAGGCTGTATTTGAGGAAGAGAAGTAGTTTGAGCTGCTAATATTCTCCTCTTCTTCCAATGCTGTCTAGCCTGCTTTTATGGATCCCTAGAAAGGTTATTGATTTACTGTGAATGTGGCTTTCTGTAGTAAAAGCTGAAGGCTGTTTGCAAACTGCCACCTGAAGCAGAGGCTTAGGCAGGAAATTTAGAGTATTATATTCTGCTTCCATTGAAGTCCATGGCAATTTGGAAATTAGTATCAGGAGAAGCAGAATGGGGTCCTGTGACTGGGAGTTACTGCCAGCAACTGGAACAACTCTTCAGCTTTATGTTGCAGAGATGCTCAGCCACCTGGGAACTGTTCAAAAGATTTGGAAAAATGTTTCTTATAGCAGTTGCCAATATTAACACTAGTTTTTGTAGGCTTTCTGTCTTTGCAGTACTTGCTGGGTTAGCACATTTAGACTCATCCACACTACTCAAAGCTGTCTACATGGGATGCCCAGACAGGTTTTGCCAACAGAATGGGCAGTCCCATGAGTTTTCTCATACTTTCTGTCTTTTCTGAGGGACAAAAATTCTACAGATGTTTTATTTAGGCAGTGTCAGCAATTTTGATCCCACATACTTATGGTTGTACAAATACTGATTTCTTTTTTTTAACTTGGCTGTTGAATTGAGAAACTGGAAGAAATTTTTGCTTTTAGTTGACCAGAAAGTTGTTTTCAGGCAAGCTAAAATGAAGCAATTTGCGGAGTGTCAATTTTCTCAGCCCTTTTCTACAGGCTTTAATAAAAATGGGTCAATTTCCAATTGAATTTAAGTTTTAATTGAAAACAATACTTTAAAACAAATACTCAAAACATGTTTGTTTCCAAAGTTTAGAAAAAGTTTAGTCTTTTCTGGTTTCTTTATTTTTCTGGCTGATGCTATCTTAGGCTATTTTTCAAATTCACATTTTTCCCCCCTGAAGCAATATATTTTTGTAAACCCATTGCTTAGCAGAATATTTTTACCCAACATTGTTAGCAATTTTGCAACTCATCCCTTTTGCCTTAGTGCTTAAATGAAAAAGTAACATAATGTTGCTTTTAAAGCTTATAGCCTCTAGGCTACAGTTTGGAAAAACTGTTGTGATATGTAACATCAGGCATGGCTACAGAAATCCAGCTGGAGTCTGTGAGAGTGAGGGCAGTACAGGTGACATCCAGGTAACAAAGGTACAGTGTCAGGGAATATCATTTGTGATGGGACAGTGTGAAAAC
Organism: Pycnonotus jocosus; assembly: GCA_013400435.1. NCBI lineage: Eukaryota > Metazoa > Chordata > Aves > Passeriformes > Pycnonotidae > Pycnonotus > Pycnonotus jocosus. The sequence goes on along the minus strand of VWYP01025775.1, from coordinate 322,590 downwards.
ACTCAATTAGGTCTAAAATGAGATCACTCACAGACTAAAGGAGGGTACTAGTGGAAGAAATTTATAATCAGGGTTGACCAGGTCTTCCATTATCAGGAAGCCAGTCTGCAGTAGACCAACCTGAGCTTTCTTGTACTTTCAGCATATCTGTTAATTGCAATTGTCAGGGACAACATTAGCACAGAAAAGTAAGGGGTGAATTAATACCAGTAGGTGCCGATTTCTTCGTTTCAGAAAAAAAGAACAAGACAGCAAATTTTAGGGGAAATTCTGCTTCTCTTTAGGACAACTGATTTGACTATCCATACCCAGCAGCACCAGTGCAGTTGGGGCTGGGGGCTCAGTGCATTTACCTCGTGTGAACAAAGGAGCCAGATTACTCTGTTCTGCTCTTTTGCATCAGAAGGTATCTGCTAATTTGCACTGAGTGTGCAACTTGAACTACAAACTGATGATAGTGAGATATGTGTTTTAGAAGTCAATAAGATTATGTGCTTTGAGCAAATTAAGCATTTTGTTATCTTATTGTGATTTTTCTTTTTTGTTTTGTTATTAGAGCAAAATTTGCAAATCAGTTCTTCTTACAAATGTCCATAATGTTCACCAAAAGGCAGCTAATAGTGAATGAATTCCAAAGTATAATACTGTGCCATGACTGATGGAGTGAGAACATTACCTGTTTAACAGAGTTGCTTAGAAGGTTTCCCTTTGCACAACAAACTCATGTGTTAGAAGGTTGTTCTCAGCCTAAGAACAAGGCTTGCATAGCTTGACCAAGGTGAGAGTGGTTTTGCAGGCCTTGCTATTTGGAAGAAGAAATTTACTCAAATACGGGTTTTATCAAGCCCTCTGAATCAATTTTTATTGTCCAAATTTGAGAACTAACTCTTGGAGACACTGGGTGTGGGATTCTCCTGGTGAGAATGTGCTCAATCCTTTTGCTGTGTCAGTCTGTATTGGTGATTGCGGAAGTGTGTTACGCTGTTATAACTTGAGCCTGATGAAGATTCTTGAAGGGTTGGAGAAATTTGAATTAAATGTCATTGATGAGTCAATTAGCAGGACACAGTAGTTTAGAGGCAAATGTTGCCCTTTAGTGTGATGTGCAGAATCACTTTTCTCAAGGATACTTGAGATGTAGAGAAAGAGATATGTTGCTCTTCTGATCCCCCTGGTGCACTAGATACTTCAGCTGTAGTGTCTAAGCTGATCCCATCTCCTTATCATACTGTTCTGCATGTATAAGTGCTGGGAAGAAGAATTGGCATCTTCCATGCCATGGAAATATGTATGTGGATCAGCTGTGGTCTGGACTCTTGGCAGAAACAGCTTAAAGTTTAGGACTAAAACTTCTTATTGTTGGTAGTGTGGCTGAGTGCTGGCTGAGAGTCGGAAAAGAGATTACCCTGTCACTCAAGTAGGTAGAGAAGGAGTTCAACTACTCTGGAACCTTTTAAAAAAAGGTCTATTTTATTGCTCTCTGCTATCAGTAGTAAGGGAAGTATGAGCTGTTACAGCTGCTGTGTAGTTCTGCACAGGCAGATAGCGATGCACCCATCAATCCTTAGGAAAAGCTCCCTGGTCTCTGGTTGCACAGTGCAATGTGGGAAACTCTGGTGCAGAATGGCCTTGCACACATGACACTTCCTCCCCACATTCCTGGGTGGAAGAAGAACCTGTCTGATAGCTTTTATGCTGCTGTAGTGAGTGTTTAAAACAATAATTTCCAGGGTGGATTGGCAGGGGAGGCAGGCAGTGGGAAGGAAGAGGTGAAGGGAGCAAAGGAGAGAAGAGACTTTTAGGTTTAGGTTATATTACACTTAAAATTCTGAGACTGCTCCACAGATGGGCCACATAAAGAATTAGATTTACAATTTGAACTAAGTTCCGTAGGAAAATAATTGGACTGGTGAAGCAATCTCACTCTCAGTAAATTGCTTTCCAAGGAGCCTATCCTGAATGGGGCTGTGCAGCCCTCTCTGGTATTTGAGCATCCTCATTTCTCATTGACTTCAGTGAGAATTAAACTCATTGAACTCCTCACTAGGCAATTAGTTTCTTATAGGTCTAATTTTTTCTGCTGCAAAGTGGTAGCTGCCTTCCCCTTCTATTAGCAGTCATACTCTGTGCCACTCAAGTCCAAGCCTCAGCATGCAGGTATCATTTCATGGTTCTTTTGTGAGACATGTGCTTAACCATTTGAACATAGATTCTGTTCCTTACTCTTTTCTGTGGATAGGATCCTTGACTGTTATTTTACACTGACTGCACCAGGTTAGCAAAAAGAACATGCAAAATATGTGATGGAAAGTCTTTCCAAAACTAATCCTGTCAAAAACTTATAAATCAGTATTTTGTTTTATTAATGTGGAAAGAGTTTGTCTTGCCTTAAAAAGGGATGAACAGACTTCAGATTAAGAGGACAGCTTCATTAGCATGGAGGATGAATGAGATAATAAATGAGATCATGAAAGTGAGGTTTTTCTACCTTTCCACGAGAGAAGAGCTACTGAAATGCAGTATATTTACAGTCCTCAAATTACTGAAGCTGTAAATGTTTTTGCTTTCATGGCCTCTGTTTGTGCTGCTGCACATTTTGGGATGATGGATTATGGAGCGCCAGGTGTTGGGATGAAGAGAATCAATAGTGTGATACGAAAGATGAAATAACTGTGATGGAACATCAATAAAGGCTAAAAGCTGCCATAGGGATTTGAATCTTAAAGAGCCTGAGAAAGTGTATTAAGAAGAATTCGCTTCTCCCTTTGCACTTGTAGTGTCTTTATTCCATGAGCAGAAGTCACCTGGGGGTTCTGTCAAGGACAGAGGTAGAGGAATGTTTTCTTTTCTGTATGTACATGGTGCCCAGCTCAACACCTCTGGGACACGATGTCATGGTGTCAAAGTAATGTCAGGACACAGCTGGTGTGGGTGCAGTTGGGAATGTTTGTTCTGAAGTGGAGAGGATTTTATCTTATTTTTCAAGAAATAAATTAAATTTGTTATTAATTTGCATGCTACTCCCACAAGCAAACTCCATGTATACATTTGGAAGTAACTAGTTGCAGTTCACATCCATGCTGTTGGGATGTTGTTCTAAGGAAATGGTAGCTGCTCCTCTGCTGCTGTGACCCATTCTCAGGTGACTTTGCCACTAAAGAAACACAGCAAAGCTAGGCTGTTAGCATTGAGAGCCTTGTCTGCTTCTATCTAAGCAAAAAAGACTACTGAAATATGTCATGTATAAATAAAGCTGTTAGGTAAGTTTGGCATCACCATTTTTTCCTTTGCAAATCAAGCAGAAAGTTTTACAGCTGAAATAAATTAATGCAGAAACCAAGGTTAAGTCACACACCTATTTTCCTATTTCAAAGTCAAACCATCACAAAGAGAAGGAGAGGAACTCACTCTTCTGAAATACCTTGGTGTTATTACTAATATATTAAAATGCAAGACCTTTTAAAAAATACTCCTGTCAAAATACTTAGTTCTGCCTTCCAAAGAATAGTCCAGCAATGCATTTAAGCTTATGACCTATTTCAAGCATGACAACACAGAACTACTCACATGCTTTAAGCTATGCACAAGATTAATTGGCCAAAATTAACAGCCCTGCTGGGATGAGAGCAAATGCTCTGCTATAAGGACCTGACTCTGCCAGTCTCACTCATGGTTTTTTCTGCAGTAAGACAGATATGAGATTTCATCCCATGCAACACGAGACTGGGGTAGCCAAAAGCTACTCATGTTTTAAATCTATGAGACAAAATCTTAAGCGCTGGGATCAGGCCTTGTCCTTTAACATTGTGTCACACTGACTTTTTTTGCAACTTGAGTCTCATAGGGCTTCAATGCAGAATGTCCTCTGGGGACAGCTGCTTTGCAGATGTGGTGGAAAAGGGTCATCAAGGGCAATGGGCATGCTTAGCCTAGTTAGCACAAGGAGACAAACCCTGCCTTTAACCAGCTGTATCTGATGTTCTTCCCAAGTTCAAACCTTTGATCTAAAGCAGGAAGACTAGGGACCTTAACCCAGCCTTACTCAGGTCACTGATGAATGCCTCAAGCACCAGGGTTTAGATCTTGCTCCAGTTCTTTCAGGAACAACAGAACACAAGGGTCTCAGTGCTTTAAACCTGCAGGTCTGAGCTTGGCTTTCCTTAGGGGCAGGCAGTGGGGAAGACAGGCAAGGAGTGCAAAACTCAGACAGTTCACAAAAACTTTTTAAGTCACAAAATACACTTCCTGCCCAAACTTGCTGTATTTCTGAGTGTGACATCAAACTTTTTTTTTTTTTTTTTTTTGTCTCTACTTTCAGGTTGCTCCTATAATTAAGGAGAGGATGATGAAGAAGGGCAGCATGATGCTCGGGTACCAGCCTCACCGGGGAAAAGTCAACTTCTTCCGCCAGGTGGTCATCAGCCCGCAAGTCAGCCGAGAGGATATGGACTTCCTGCTGGATGAAATTGAGCTTCTTGCCAAGGACTTGTAGCTCCACAGCATCAGGTGCTGCTCATGTGTGACATCTATGGAGAGAGAGTGGCAGCAGCATTCTGGTGCTATTTTGTGAAAGCTAGTAAAAAGCTTGATGTATAGTTTGGAAGCTGTTGTTTTACAGGTTGGTGTTGAGAACTTTGCGGGTAGAACAGCCCTTCACAGGAAAGTATTTGCTGATGGGGGCTGCGGGGGCAGGCTGGTGCTTCCAGCACCATTGCTGCCATTTTGGGAAGTGTTTCCTCAAGAAGGGAGCACTTCTGAAAATGGTGTCTGTGTTCCAGGAAAGGCAACTATTTGCTGGGTGCCTATGCACAGTGTAGCTCAAACTGGTCACTTATGCATGCAGGCAAAATTCCTCTGAAGTTGCTATTACAAATTAATTTGTCAGTGAGCCTTAAGATGCTAGTTAATTCTCTTATCTACACTGTCAATATTTTAGTTTGGTAATTAATATGATAAGACTGGAAATTGTGAACTTGTGTGAAATGAGCTCCTCAAGGCTACCTAACTAGCTGGATTGCCCAGGTTTTCTGCTGTGAGGAGAGGCAGAGAGTACAATGAGGCTCAGTGCAGTCATCATGGTGGGAAGTTTGCAGGAACCTCCTGCACAAAGCCCTGAGTAACCAATATTGACCCTGCTGGGATAAGGTTGAACAGTTGACATTTTAAAGTCCCTTCCAACCCACAGGATTTTGTGATTCTATGAAACACAGTCATTTGGTCCAGCCAGCGTTTGCCAGTGTTGCCCACCCAAAATATCATCACTTTAGGAGAGCTGAAAATATTGGAATAACATTTAGAAGTTCTTAGCTCTTTGTTAACAGAAGTTACCTATAATTTCTGAACTGCTGTTCACCTTCATCTATTTTTAAAGTGTAAAGATTTATTTGAAAGCTTTTAGATGCACTTTAAAATTTTAACAGAGAAAAAATATATATTTACCCAGAAGATACCTATTTTTTATGCATGGTCTTTATATTAATAATATAGCAAAACTGCTTATTTGTCATTGTTTGTATTTTCCTACAGATTTGAGATTACTCGATTTTATGTTATCAATGTATAATTTGTAATTTTACTCTGAAATTACAGTTGTGGTCATCAGAGAAGGTCTTCCTGTGATTTTAGGAAATGAAAAGCTTGAACGTTTTTGGTCAATCTTAAGTTTCAAAATTAAGTTCTGCACTTTGTCTTTGTGTTAAGAATTAGACTATATTTTTCATCTGTTTTTTATTCCGTAAAAATTATCTATTTTATAAAGATAGAAATGTCTTTTGATGAAGTTGTTGCAGAGAACTAATCGAAATAGCCATGTCTTTCACCTTGTAATCAACATCTACTCAACGTTAATGTTTTGCTGTTTGTTCCTTATTCTGTATTTGAGGTAGCACTAACCAGTATGAACCTTTCTGCTGTAATGTTTTCTGTCCTCCTGAAAGCTGTTTTTAAACACAAAGCTTCCCTGTTTTCACTTTCTACATTGTACTAGGATCTATCATTACAGGAAATTCCTACTTCCAGTCTCCAGGATGATGGTGTGCAGAGCTTAAGAAGGTCATGATAACCAGGGAGGTCACACTGTAAGAGCAGTAGTTAAGAGCAAGGGTCACCTGCAGCCCTTGGCAGGTGCCTTTAAGAGTGTCCTGGAAGTGGATAAACTTGTGCTGTCATAGTGATCCACCAGACTTTAAGCAAAACCCATGTCGGTAATAAAATGAATATCACAACTTGGCCCCTGGATTTTGCTCTTCAGTACCCACAAATCACTCCATCATTTATTGATGGAGTGTGCTTCTGGTTATACCAGTTATCCTCATCTTGGAAAGTCTAAATTCAGGGCCCATAAGGTCTTTTTTTGCCTCCCAGTCACTCAGGGTGCAGTGCAGAGTGCACAAGAAATGCTACATGAAGGGGATGACTTTGCTCTTTCATCTTGACTTAGGACCATTATCCCTTCTCCTTCTCTTTTTTTTTACCTTGAAGGGAAAGACAGAATACAGTGTCAGGATGTTTTCTTTATGGTCCAGATTCTTGGTGAGTGCTTGATTTTTTGGTTAATGGAGAAGTTATGACAGCTTTTGTCAGCTGAGAATTTGGTCTGTGGTGTTTTGCGACACCACCACTATCAAAAAGGTGTTACTGTCTTGTCTCTCTTCATGTTCTTAGTGCTTTTCTCTGTTTCCAGACACTGTGACTCCTATGGCACATGTCAGGCAGAAGTAACACAGTTCCTTTCTGTAGCAGCAGTGGCTATAGCATTTTTAAATGAGAGTAAACTGGAACTTTTTTCACATTTGCAGAAAATAATTCTCTGATCAACATGTGCACTGATTTCTTTGAAGCTATAGGTTAACCTTCCCGTGTGATGTGAATACCTTATCCAATCTCCATGTGTTTTTCATTGTTTCTGAACTGTTACTGTGTCCCAGGTGCACAATATGATGGTTTCATTTCAGGACTAATGTAATTTTTTCATAGTTGCTTATGTAGGAGTACTATGTACAAAATGTCTATTTTGTAGCTGGTGATTTTAATAAAAAGTGAAGTAAATGACATCCTTATAAATACAGGCTGTCTTTGTAATTTGTCAATCTAAAACTGCATATACAAACATAGAAGGTTCCTCTAAGCACTCCAGATAAATAGCACTTCAGCTTTAAAATGTGAAACCTAGTTTAACCCTGCTTCAGGATGTGATTTATCTGTGTGCTGTGTCCACATCATCTTTAATAAACATTTTGGGTGAAAACATGTCATGATTTATCCTACTCCTGCTTTCAAATGCAGAAGCTAAATTGCCTGTGCAAAAAGACATTTAATTTGTATTATTTTTTGCTATTCTAGCTAGTTGGGATTGGCCCAAGAGCTCCCTCTCCTAGTTACTGGCAAGCTCCATCACTCAGGATGCTAAACAAAGTTCTGGAAGTAGTGAGGTACATGCATAAATCAGTGTAGAAGCTGATCCATTTGTTGCCTGTAATTTCTTGTGTCTACCTCTAATAATTTTTTCAATAGAAAATGAAAAAAATATTTAGACAGAAGGGATAGGGATTTTACTCCTAGTTGCATGGCTGTGTCTTGTGAGAACTCTGGGCATTTTGTGATAGGTCCATGTGCAAAATCACCCACATAAATCATTGTGCCTAGAGACAGCACACCCTGTCTCAGGACTTCTATTATGATTTTCTGTGATAAATGAGCACTAATCATCAGAGTTTGGTTACATATGATTTTAGTGCTTCTGACTCCCACTGATTTAACTGGTAACCCTTGCTGGATTGGACCCTGAGTCTTATCATTGGGATCTCTCATTTCAGCACCAGTTAGAGCAGATAAACAGAGGTGTTCAGAGTGCCAATGTTCATGCCTAGAGATTCAGATTTATCTTTATTTTTGTGAGACTGAATTGAAATGTAGTTCCATTTGTATCCTTCAGTGATGCATTAAGATGCTTTTCAGATATCATTTGACCTGTCCTTAAAGGACAAGAAATGACCTTTAAGAAAACCCTAGTAGAGATGATAGAGTTGCCTTCCCAGAATGCCAAGTAAGAGTAAAAACCTGTTATGTGTCTGAGGCTTCTTCATACACACAGCCCATAGCACTGATTCATCCTCAAATAATTTTTATTTTTAAATCTCCAGGTATTGTGATAGGTCTTGCAAGACTGATATGAAATGTTGAAGGCAGAGGAGAATAATTCAGAACTACTAAATTTTGAGTTTGCTCTCTTCTGTTAAGTCACACATGACTTCTGTGACAAGCCGAAAGTGAGCTAATGATGACATTTGAGTCTCATACTTTCAACAGTGGCAAAGTTACCCAGCCTCTCTTCCCTGTTGGCCACTTCCATGGTTTTTCAGTGGCAGAGTCAAGTGGAAAATCAATTGTTGGAAATCAGATGTTGCAGGTAGAGCCCACTCATTCCTGTCCTCCTTTCTGTGGTGTAACTGGTAAATGCTGGTAATTATTTGAGCTTATGAGCACTGTATCTAATGCAGTAACTGCTAAATATTGCTGCTGTTAAATCCTGAAATAATGCAATTGCACACGTTAATTTTGTCTTAATTGCTCACGCTAATTGCAGGTTAGATGCAATCAAAGCCACACTGCCTGGCAAATGCACTGTGTACACCACAAGAAACCCCAATGGAGGGGTTTTATTTCTTTAAATTGAATCTAGTCTCCCACAATTACATGTTTTTTTCTTCAGATGTACAATTAGATGTTATTACTCTAATTCTATAACTGCACAATAATCAACCAAAAAATTACTTTTGAGAAATAAAACAGAACAAGGAAATTTGCTCTGCAAGAGGAACAAAAAAGAGAATGTCAAAGGTTTCAAGGCAAGCCCACAGAAGGGAACAATGGCTGGGTGAATGGTTCACCTTTGCTAAGTGAATTGCTGTGTGCCCATGATTGCAGAAGTGGAGCAGGGAAGCTGTTCCAGTCATGGAGTTACCAAAGAACTTGTACATGCCCTGGCACTGCAACAATCTGCCCCAGCATGCCATGGCTCATCCACCGTCCTAGAGAAGCCCTTCCAGAGATCCAGACACCCTATAGTACATTGATGATTTTTATATGTATCAAGGTAAAGTTTGTTTTAAAGCAGTCCCAGTAAGAAAAGTGACATTGAAGGGGTAATCTTTAAAAAGTCCAAGAGAGAGGACCACTTTCGGCCTTGGTAGCTCTTGTGCAACTAAAGAACAGTAGATCACATCTCTAAAATTCAGTAAAGAAAAAACTTGTAAAGTCTTTATTTTATCAAGGATGAAGGCAAATAATGGAATGTGAAAGATACAGACTCTTAATAATTCTGTCAAACACACATGTTCTGTTTTGATGAAGTAGTTTCTTTCTTGTAACTTGTACAAAGCTATTTAAAAATGGAAAGTCTGATGAAAACACTTGCCATGAATTAGCACAGACCCATGGAAAGTAACATTTTTCTTTAGGACTGTGCACAACACCGTTCTTCCAAGAAACTCTCACCCAACTTGTCATTCTGGGAAGTGACTCCTTAAATTTGTCAGGCACTGACACTGGCAGCTTTATCCATCCTTTCTTTTCATGTCAGTTGATATGGATTTTTATTCTTTCTCTGTTTCTGTATCCTCATGCCTGTAAATTTTTTTCAGAGGGATATTTCCAGTATTTGGAGCTATAGGAAAAATGTCAGAGCAGCATAAGGGCTAAGATTGAAAGTTGAAGCAAACATAGTGCTCATGTTATCTTGATGGGATGTTTTGCCTTCCTTTTTCCAGTACTGTATTTGTCCAGATGCTCAGATGATGAGCAGTCACTGATTCTGCCAGACCTATGGTAACATCAAAATCAGGACTTCACATGGGAGACCAGTTTGGCCTTGAGAAACAGAGTGAGACAAAGAGTGGCAGAGAGAAACGTTACTTGTCCTCTTTTACAGATGAATGGTACACAAGGGGCTTAGAACTTCTATTTTTGTGAAAACTTGTACTGTAGCTTTAGAAAAATTGTGGAAGGAGTCACTAATGGGAGACAGCAGTGAGTGAAAAATGGGGCATACTCTGATACAGGCCTAGCAGAGGGAGTGCTACTAGACTAGCCAGAGAGCTTTATGGGAAGAAAATCCTGATTTTCTAGACTGGACTTTTCGCATATTTGCTGTTTTATCATTTGGGGCAATTTACATAAGATGGGAAGCAGGACTGGAAACGCAAAGTGAATAGGACTACTAGTGAAAGATGGAAATGAGTAATGGGGACAGGATGATACTTTGGTATTGATTCTGAGCTAATGTAACCTCATACTGTCATCACCAACCTTTCCAGAAGGATCAGACATGTATTCATGAAATTTGCTGATGAAGTTTTCTTGGAAATTTTAGATTTTGACGTGCATGGAGAACTAAGTGATTTCTAAGTATGTGTGGCAGAGGAGACAGTAATAAAAAAGTGCAAAATCTTTGGGGACTTGAAAAAGGCAGCAAGCATTTTTTTGTTTAAGGTAGCAAAAACTAAACACTTGCAAAACAGAAAATTATGAAGATAAGTATAGTGATGGCATAAAAAGCAGTGTATGAGTTAAGACTAAATGACATGTAAATAAAATCACCCAGCCAAGAAATTCAGTGGTCATGAAAGTAGACCTAGCCTCTCATCTGGAGCACAGCAGCAAGGAAACTCTAGCTGAGCAGCAGGTTCAGTGGCTGGTCCAGCTCTGTTGGACCTCAAGCTGTGAGCAGTGAACAGTGAAAATATTAATTGGTGCTACAGAGCCAAAGCATAGCGCTGCAGAGTCGTGTGCTCCATCTGCTGGTGTATCCTCTGGTAACCCACTTGTACCACACTCAGGAGCTCTGTTCCAAAGAGCACTCCTGGATCTCTCACATGTGGCAGAGGAAGGAACTGGAAGAGAAAGATCTTGGGATTTTTTGGCAAAAATGATTTGTCAGAAAATGTTACTTTGATTTTGGCAGTCTCCTTTGAAAACATTGGATTTCGATGGACTTTGGGGAAAAATTATGCAGACCTGTGATTATTTATTTTTATCCTGCCTAAATAGTGACCAGAATATGTTTCCATGCTGCGTAACCCATTATGACACCAGTGTATTTTAGGCATCCAAGATGAGCAATGGAGAACTCATGGCAACATGAAAAATTCACTTCCCTAATTCTGAGCCACTTACCCAAGCAATAATTCCTTAGCCCTGCTTTTTACCAAGGTAAAGAATGGAGTTCAGGAGTGTACAAACATTTTCTAAGTTTTATGGCTTCAGAATACTCAGTTTCCAGGCTTGATTTTATCACCGAATCATAAAATTAGCTGAGTTGGAAAGGTCATCAGGATCATCAAGTCCAACTCCTGGACCTTCACAGGACACCCCAAGTGTCACACCATGTGCCTGAGAGCACTGTCCAAACGCTTCTTGAACTCTCTGAGGCTTGGTGCTGTGACCACTGCCCTGGGGAGCCTGATCCAGTGCCCAACCACCCTCTGGGTGAAGAACCTTTTCCTGATATCCAACCTAAACCTCCCCTGACTCAGCTTCAGGCCATTCTCAAGTCCTGGCACTGGTAATGAGAGTGAAGAGATCTATAGCTGCCCCTCCTCTTCCCCTCCTGAGGATGCTGAAGACCACAATGAGGTCTCCCCTCAGTCTCCTCTTCTCCGGGCTGAACAGGCCAAGTGACCTCAGCCACTCCTCACCAGGTTTCCCCTCCAGACCCTTCACCATCCTTGTTGCCCTCCTCTGGACACTCTCCAAATAGTTTAATGCCTTCTTTATATTGGGTGCCCAAAACTGCACCCACAAATCCAAATGATTCTGCACCAGTGCAGAGTAGAGCAGGACCTTTATTCTGAAGCAATCCAAATGTCGGGGTGCTTTTTTATATTTTCCTTTCTGTGAGAAATATCAATGTTCTATAGGGAGTTGCAAAAGAGGATGTCTGCCCCCAGCACATTTTGCAATTTCCCACAGAACAAAATTTCCAGCTTTTTGGCCACTTTGAACTCAAGACATTTGGAGACATTGATTGAACACAGCCCTGCAACTTCTGTGGCAGGATAAGATCTCAAGATGTCATTGAGAAAATATGACCTCCATCCTGAAACAGGATCGGTGATATCAGAGAACTAGTGTCCAACCTTTCCCTAGTCTATAATTCATGACCAAAAATTCTGGAAAAGCTGAAGCCTTCCCACAGTGTTTTTGCAGTGGATGTTTCAGATTTTCTCTTATGTCTTATGGTTAGGGCCAAGTATTTTCCCCCTTTGTGTTTTTTACATCTTCAAAGATTAAAATCTTATTCCGCTTTAACTGTCTTGCCTAGTCCTGCATTGCATTCATTCCTCCTGTGTTTCCTCAGAGGCCATGTTTTAAAATCTTCTGATTATTCTGTCCAAAACAAGACAGAAGAGTCCTCTGGAACCTTACTAGGTTTTAAAATAGTGGCAAGATCGCTCTATACATCTCCCAACGCTGGTTATCCATCACAGTGTGATGTTGACCTTCTTTTGTAAAAGCAGGACATGATTGAATCTTGCCAGGTTTGTGATCCCCCCTGGGCACTAGAGCTTCTTTGGCAACTGCTCTAAAGTGACTTTTCCCCATTAGATATCTGTACATTTAATTAGTCCTAAGTAAGTGTTTCCACTAAAGAGAATCGTATTTTTTCAAAATATTTATTTAATCTGCCAAGAACAATTTGAGTTTTTCAGTCTGTCTGTCCTGCAGCACACTTGCAGCCTCTCACAGCATGAAGCCGTTTGCAGATTTAATAAGCAGATATCTTTGCCCATCACTTGGGCTATTGCTTAAAACACCGGATAGGAACTAGAGTTGCTGTGGAACCATATTCAAATGCTGCCTAAATCCATGTTGGCTCCTATTCTTCTCTCATGGATTTCCAGCTGTCTTCAAATAGTTTGATTCTTCCCACACCTTGTAATTATCTGAGATACCAGGGACTGGATGGGTTCCCCAGCTCCTCTTGCACCGTTTCAAATGACAAGGGCCAGCTCTGCCCCTTGGACAACACGGGAGCAAGATGTGCAGCTGCAGAAATGCTCTTGGGGGCATGTTGCAGCTCGGAGAGTTTGCTCCTGAAATGGTTAACCTCAGGTGGGATGCGGATGGAGCTGGGGCTGGCAGTCAGGCTGAAACAATACAATACACTAGGCATTCTTCACCCTTTTGTTATCCTGTGCTATTTAGAAAATTAATCTTTTATTTTCTGATTGTAGCCAGAGAGAAGACTAATATAGCCAAACAAGTACAAAACAGTTTGACCTTTTCAGATACTTTTCTCTTTTTCAGTTCTTCCTGGTGGGTTTTATTTTCTTAGAAATATTTATCTTCATAAAGCATACCCTCAGCATTTAGTTTACTAGGTTTCTTTTGAACTGGAGGACAAAGATGTTGCTCTGGAGCCAGAGTGTTGATGAAACAATCCTGTAGGAGATATGGCATTAAAAAAAAGAGCTATTTCCCCTTCCCAATTAAGAGCTCTTGCCCCATAATTACTGTCTAAATGAAAGCACAACATGCAGATCATGATACCTATGATTTCATTTTAATTACTACTGGAAGACAATTAAAGCAGTCATTTAAAAATGCAATTCTGCACGCCATGCTGGAGCAGTTTGTGAAGAACTGCAGTGCATGGGAAGGACTCAGGCTGGAGAAGTTCATGCTGGAGCAGGGGAACAACTCCTCCCCCTGAGCAGTGGCAGGAAAAACCTATGGTGAGCTGGCTGTAACCCCCATTCCCTGTCTCCCTGCACTGCTGTGGAGGAGGAGGTAAAGCCTGTGAAAGAGGGAGGAGTAGGCAGAAGGTGTCTTAAAATTTGGTTTACTTCTTATTATGCTGCTCTGATTTTTATAAGTAATAAATTAAGTTAATTTTCCCAATTCAAGTGTCTTTTGCCTGAGATGATAACTGATGAATGGTCTCCTGGTCTTTTTCTCATAAACTCATGAACTTTTCCCTGTATTTTCTCTCCCCTGTCCAGCTGACAAGGGGAGTGATAGAGCAGCTCTGGTGGGTTCCTGGCATCCAGCCAGTATCAACCCACCACAGGACAGGTTAATACAGAAAGCAAAAACCACACATACAGGCAAAGCAAAACAAGGAATTAATTCACTGCTTCCCATGGGCAGACTGCTGTTCAGCCATCCCCAGGGAAGCAAGGCTCCATCACTTGTAGTAGTGGCTTAAAAAGACAAACTCCATCACTCCAAATGTCCCCTGTTTCCTCCTTCTTTCCCTACTTTATAAACTGAGCATGATGTCATAAAGTTTGGAGTATGCCTTAGGTCAGTCTGGGTCACCTGTCCCAGCTGTTTCTCCTCTCAATCTCCCATGCACTCCCAAATTCCTTGCCAGTGTGGCAGTAGGGAAAGCAGAAAAGGCCTTGGCTCTTCACTAGCCCTGCTCAGCAGTAACAAACACATCTCCATATTACCAACTCTGTGTTCAGCACAAATGCAAAACCCAGCCCCACACGAGCCACTGTAAAGAAAATTACCTCAGCCAAACCCAGCACACATCCTCAAGTTAATATGATTTATGATTGACAAGATATGTGGCTCAAGCAAGAAGTGTGTTGCTATGACGGTAAGGAGAAGGCATTCACTCCATTGCATTCATACATTCCTATTGCTAATGTGTTGGCTGTGCATACAGAAAAGGAGATGAAAAAGATGAACATCAGCATTTGACCTTTCTGACCCTATATCCAGAGCTTATTTCATGCATTTTTCTATGAAAAAAATTCCATCTCTTTTAGAAGCTAATATGATTGATTTTGCACATCAGGCCAAGCAGTGCAAAAATAGAGAGCTCCAGCTTAGCCACCCCACATGGCAATCAGGCCTCAGCAAGCACTGACAAAATGCACACTGGAAAATTGAAAGGCAAAAAGTTTTTTGTAAAAACCCATTGTATTTATTGGTTTTATTTTTGACCTAAATACTTTGTATTATTAGCACTAACTTGAAGGCCCCTAAAGGATAGAATAGCCAGTCTTGGAGCTGTTCTGTGGGCACTCTCCATATGTTGGTGGGCACAGCACAGTGTCAGTGCTGAAAACCTGCCTGCCATCCGTAGACACAAGGAGTCATATTGCTGAAGTCAAATCTATTGACCTGAGCAGTGCAAATGCAAAACCAGGCTGGTCCCAAAGCCAGCCCATGGAAGCACATGGAGCAGGCTTCTCCTCTCCAGGCTTCAGCTGTGGGACCTTTTGCTGCCTGTGCTCAGGCTGCCCCTGGCTCCCTGCTCCAGCCTGGCCACAGGAGTTACATTTGGGCCATGCTGCTGATGTGCTGAGGATGGTGAGACTGCTGCATCCCCTGCTTGCTCTGGGGACATCTTGAGACTGTTTCACGTCAAAAAGAAAACCTTATTCTGCCAAAATGTTCTCATCTAGACCTAATAAAAGCAAATTAGACTCTTCCCCAGATCAGGAATTAATTTTGTCTGGTTGTGTGTCATGGCTAGAGTAAACAGTTTATATTTGGGCAAAGGCTGTGTTTAAGTATAGCTGGATCCTGTTTGGTTTACTGTGATTAATCTAAACAATTGAGAAATGTTGAAACAAGTTAATTTAAATTCTTTCTTCCATTTCCTACAGCTTTCCTAAGGTTAGGTTCTTAAAGCAGCTATTCCAGAAATTATTTCAAGGCAAGAAAATGAATACTAACATTCTTACATTAAAATGAAATTATGGGGTCCCCTCACCTTATTTAATGAGGCTTACATGTCCTTTCCAGATGTACACAAACTAAACAACCTGCTGCTTAATGGGGGATGTCCTTATACTCAAAACACAGGAGCATTCCACTGTGGCATTCTAAGCATTCTAAGCATTACAAGAAATACTTAGAATCATAGGATCACAGAATCACAGAATATGCTGAGTTGGAAGGGACCCATCGAGTCCAATTCCTGGCCCTGCACAGAACAGCCCCAAGAGTCACACCATGTGCCTGAGAGCAGCATCCAAACACTTCTTGAACTCTGTCAGTCTGGTGCTGTGACCATTTCCCTGAGGAGCCTGTTCCAGTGCCCAACCACCCTCTGAGTGAAAAACTTTTTCCTGATCTCCAATCCCCTGCAAGCTGCTTCTGCAGACTCTTCCTCGGTGTTGGGGCTGAAGTGTCAGTGATGTCATGTCACAGGAACATTGCTCCTGCTGCTCACATGGGGATTAGATTATCAAAAGGGGGAGTAGCCTATGTACACGAGTGAGTCTGCATAGAATTGTACAGGAATTACCAACTGGAAAATTAAAAGTCTTGGTATGAGATTTATGTCCTGTCTAAACTTTTTAGCTAATTAAAGGTATGGCCTATTTTCTTCTGCCTCCAGAAGCACCAGATGGCCTATGGAAAGCAAGTATTTTTGTTGAAGAGAATCAGTAGCTTGACTTTAATTTGATGAAAGGAGGAAACCTCATCTTTCCAGAAATGTCTGGATTCAAGTATCAGCAGTTATTATTTTTAACTCGCTTAGTGCCTGTGTTATTGATGGGCTGCTCCTGAGTGTGCTGTCTGCTAACCCATGTGCTGCAAATTGTAATTCTGCTTGGTGGCAGCACTACATAACTGTTTTGAGCAGATGGGCTTTGTGTTTTCTTTCCCTGGATCCATTCCCTGACAGCCTTTATTTCAGTTTTGTTAGATCAAAGATGAAACACTGTTTTTGTCATTCTAGGCATATAAAAAGATTTGCCCTTTAAAAAATAGTATTTTACTTTAAATGATTCTCAAAAAGTCATTGTGAGAATGCACTGAAAGACCCCAGAGTAGGCTTTGTATTTCCATCTCAACTTCTGAAGCAACCACCCTCTGCACTTCTGGGTCTGGGGAAGCATTTCTCATATGTTGCCAAACAATGTATTCCCAATTAAATATGGATATCTTTAAAATCCTTTTTTACTGAGTATCATAGCATAGACAGCCTTGATCAGCGAGTGCAGAGATCCTCTCAGCACTCACACACATGTATAAGGAAGTCAGATGAAGCCCAGCCCTAAGAGCTGAACATTTGCAGCCACAGACAGACAGATGTTTATCTGAGGAGAGGTTTATACTGGCTTCTGTTTGAGAACTAGAAAGACACCTTTAACCTTCAAGCAAAATCAGGAATTAGATGCAATCAATAGCTTCTGTAGAAATTTTTCTAAACTTAAATGGTCTCCTGAAAGGCTGAATCCTGAAGACCCTGGCATATTTTTAACAGAAGAGAATCTATTCCTGGAGCTCTTTGTGTGGCAGAGCCTTTATTGAGGTGGGGGCGGGGCAGGGAAGCTTCATTTCTGTAGCTCAGTGTACAGCTCTGATAACAGGTCCTGCATCCCAAGCTGGTTTAGTTAATCCAAAATAAAGCACTTGCCTATGCCCCACACACTGCCAGCTGGTGGCTGAAGCACTCTGTAAAAACTGGGACATTTCAGAGAGCCTTATGTTACACTGGCAGGCGGCTGAGCTGCACAATACAGAAACCCCTGCTCCAGCAGGGCTGGAAATGTGGTAGGACTGTTTCCATTCCTGGATCAGCACCTGGGATTCATGGAGAGCAGGGTGAGAATCGAGGGTGAGGTGGGGAGGCCCTAATGCAAGTTGCTCATGTATATTGCAAACTCATGGAAGCTTCACCCCAGGGGTACCAGGAGCAGATTGTGTGGTTGTCCTCTTCTTCAGACAGTGAAGAAAACAACTGTGGTCCAGGAAGCCCAACATACAGCCATTCATGGGAGCAGAAAGACAGCTAACCTGGCTAGAAACCTGATCACCATGTCCATGCAAGCCTGTTAGGAACACATCTGATGCGTGATTCTCTTGGGCTTTGCTTCCCCTGCACGGCTCCTGCTCTAAAGGAGCCAAGAGGCAGGGTGTTAAACAGGAGTGTGCAATGGGTCTGCTTGCTCAGGAGCTGTTTCTGGAGAACAGACCCTGGTGGTCAAGGCAGTCCTTGTCGGGGTAAGGATGAGGCTGGAGGGTAGAGGGGTGCAGGAGGAAGGGCACAGCTCCAGACTGATCAGAAAAAATGATGAGGTGCCTCTGGGAGGTTGTGCAATATGTGGTGCAGGTCTTGTTCTGGGACAGAAACAGAGGGGAGTTTTCATGAGAGAAAGACCAGCACCCTGATCCGAAACCAGAGGCAGAGGAAGGTCACTGTGCAGCCCCTGCTGGGCATCTGAAGGCGCTGGGGAAGAGGAGTGGTTGGGAGGAGCTGCCGGCAGCCTGAGCTTGAAGCCACGGATGAGTGAACAAAGAGCAAGGTGAATTGCTTTTTGTTTCTTCTTTCACAGACAATCCTTGCTGCAGCATAGGAGAAAGAGAAGCAGTGTTTTCAGCTGTGAGTGCTCCCTCCTGTGACACAGGAAAGGGTCAGCCTGGGAAGAAATGCCAGGGATCTTTGCTCTCCCTGGTTTCACATGGCAAAATCTTTGCGTGAGAGACATTTCAGCAGTGAGGGTTTGATCATGCCAAACTTGATCAGGTGACTGTCTAATCTTTTTAAGAGTTTAGCTAACTAAATGAAACTGTCTGAAGAGATTGTTTTATTACCATTATAGCTGAGCAAATAATTCACAATAGATAATTTATGAGCTGCTTTTTTGCCTTTGCCTCTTCATGAAGTGATTAGATGGTGCTCAAAGCATTCATTAGCCAAGAATTTTAAATCTATTTCCTGGGCTTGGTCTTCTCAGGAGCTTCATAATTTGACTGTATTTCAACAAACCACTGACTGTCTCCAGCTTTCTGCTCATGAGCAATTCCATTCAGCCTCCAGAGGTCAAAAATAGGTGAGAGCAGGTAAGCTCAAGGCATGGAGAGGAAATGGGGTCCAGACAACCAGGCTGGGGCACCATGGGCTCAGGCCAACTGAGCCTTGTGGGTCATGCTGGGAAATGTAACCCAGCAGGAAACAGGTGCCTGAAAGAATAAAAATAACCAGGCACCAAAA
The DNA here is from genome assembly GCA_013400435.1 of Pycnonotus jocosus. Lineage (NCBI taxonomy): Eukaryota > Metazoa > Chordata > Aves > Passeriformes > Pycnonotidae > Pycnonotus > Pycnonotus jocosus. Next base: position 303,626 of record VWYP01025775.1, on the reverse strand, counting down.
TTCTGCAACGAGGTGCATCACTTACACTGACCCAGGCTGAGACTCGAATTTTTGCCATCCCCCCAGCAAGAGCCTTCTTAACACACACATGGTGTGCACCGACTTGCAGGAATGTTTGCCAAGTAATGAGCAGCATGAAGGCAGCCAAACTGCATTCAGGAACAGGCAGACAGTCTGGAACAGAATTCACTCCATCTTCTTTGTGGCCAGAGGGAAAAATTGCCACAGGCAGCTTTTTATTAAAAACANAAAAAAAAAAAAAAAAAAAAAAAAAAAAAAAAAAAAAAAAAAAAAAAAAAAAAAACCAGGAGAGAGAGAAAGAGCTAAGGATTGGGAACTAAATTAATCAATGTTCCTCTGGAAGCAAAAGAAGCCCTTGGGCCCCAGTACAGCTGGCTTGACAAGAGGACAATATTGCAGGTGCTCTACATGTGGCCCAGTTTGTATCCAGGTGCATTTGGAATAATGATGTCTTAATGCTTTTCTATTTCCTTTTTTTTCTCCTCAAGAGAAAGGTCATGATTTTTCCTTCTTTTATAATTCATTTTATCATTCATGTCTATTCTAGTAGCAATTTGGAGTATCCTAGAAGGAGGTGAAATCCTGACTGTGCTGGAAATTATGTGAACTGGTGACACAGAGTCAGAGGCTGCACTGGGAAACTTCCTTATCCAGTAGAGAGCACCACAAGGTTCAGCAGTAAATCCAAGGACTGCTTTCTGCACTGCACAGCTGGAGCCTCCTTGCTGTGCACCCTGGTGATAAAATGCTGACCGACACACTAATTAAGAGCTGCTCACAGTAGGGTGTAGAATACAATATTTAGGATAAGAAAGGTGGGCAAAAGCCTTTAACAAAAAAAAAAAAAAATAGAAATACATAGAATACTTTATTTCAAGGATGTCGTGTACTTCAAGACTAAAAGATCTGTGGAATTTGCCTGCTACACTTTTAAAGGGCATTTGCAACACTTGCTTGCTGTGTTGTGCCAAAGGGACTCAGACGTTGAGCCAGCACAAACAGGATGTTGGGGCCTGAAGATCTTTGCCAGTATGTGGCCAGTGGTGGGGATTGCTGAGGGGTGGCCACTGGCACACTGGCACACGCTAGGGCCAGCCACAGGGATGCTTGGCTTGCCAAGGCTCAGCAGGGCACTGCTGGAAACCACAGAGGTGTGGGCAGTGAGCCTTTGCATGCCTGTTGGGAGGCTGAGAGCTCTTCCTGCGCTTGGCAGAGGGTGGCTGGCTTGAAGGAGGAGCTGCTCACCTGTGACTGGCTGCTTGAGGGGCACCTAGGCAGGGCCTCCTTCACAGAGCCCTAAAATTTTGCCAGTTTTAGACTAGATGTGGCCACTGTCCTTTGCACATCTGACACTGCTTGTGTGTGTTGCTCTGCTCAGAGCACTGGGTGCCCAGAGAGACTGTGAAATCACTGACATGCTGTGAAATCATTGACATGCTCAAAATTCCACAAGGCCTTGAGCAACCTGATTTACGGTGCCTGTTTTGAACATGACCCTGGACCAGATGACAAACAAGCACAGAACAGATTTGGACACCCCTGCCAGCCTCAGTTGATTTTGCCTGACTCATGAATGAAGTCATGTGGGTGCCTCTTTGAGGTATCCACACTTGAAGGTTCAAAAGGAGATATTCAGTGAAGCCAAGTATGAGGGCCAGTGGAAGTTTCAGCATGAAAATACAGTCCATGGTGATGTCTGGAGAATCTCAGATGCCAATATCAGGTGCTGGTGGACTGCACCCTCTGCAAAGGCTTAGATTCGACCCAAGTAACATTCAATGCAACTTGAAGAGGGCAGAGGGAGGCGTCTTGCTCTTTGTTGATATGGTGCCTGTGTTCTGCATGTCTTCCACGGGAGGGGTGTTAGCTTAAAAAGGTGAAAGCTCTTTGTGGAGAGCAGCAGCTGTAAGGCACAGGCACATTAATCACACACTTCTCAGTGACACAGATTTAGTGGGCTGTCTCCTGGCTCATTTGAATATCAGTACCAAAATAACTGAGGTCTAACTATGGCCTTAACATAGAACCATAGAATCCATTAGGTTGGAAAGACCTGTAAGATCACGGAGTCCAACCTCAAACCCAAAACTGCCAAGCCTATGACTAAACCATGTCTGTAAGAGTCACATCCACACTGAGACCTGAGCAATCCAGAAGTAGGAGAGCATCAGCTGTAAGCCCTTTCTCCCTCCCTTCCTCTAAGACTAGTGAAGGTATAACAGTGCAGGGGCTAAGGGGCCAGCAAGTTGGGCCATCTGCTAGTGGACGTGCACACTGGACACAGTGAGAGTGACATGCAGGCACCTGGTGGGAAGGAATGGACTTGAACCATTTTACGACAGAGTTCATTTTAGGAAGAGCCCTCTCCCTATCCTGGATGCTCCAGAGATGAACTTGAGTTGGTGTTATTTTATTTGCTCCAATAAACATTTGATTTATACATAACAAAACAAGACAAAAAACCCCCTCAAAACAGTTTACAAAGCAAGTTAAGTGTTTGAAACTTTTGATATACACGAGTATATATTGCTCACATTCCTATTTCATACATGATGTACAGGTGAAAAATTCCTTAAAAGAATAAAAATTTTCCTTTACATGTAGTGTTAAAAAACCCCATAAGAACGTCAGTACTGTCAGGAACTACTGGTGGCCATTTCTTGACCTTCTGTGTGCATGGAGGCAGAGAAATGGGCTGAGATCTTCTACCTGCCTGGATGCACACCCCATTCACATCTCCAACCTCTGCCTATGGTCCTGTGAATTTACAACATTCCATCCCTGCAAAAATGCCATAGTATCCTCTAAGTTCCACTGTAGGTGTGGAGGTTTTGTCCTGCTCTGTTTTAACATTTCTGAGCAGTTTGGTTAAAATCGAAAAAAAAAAAAAAAAGAAAAAAAGATCAGTTACAAAACCGTTTTAAATAAAGTCTTTGCCATCATAAATCTTAATTCCTATTTGAATAAGCATGATTCCTATTGACTTGCATGGCAACATTTTCGAGAGGAATATTGATGTTTATCTGTCAAAGGTGTTTTATAAATCACACCAGATACATGTGTCCAGGATTGGTTTGTGCTGGTTGAATTTCTAACTTGCAAGGCCTGCTGAGATGCCATGAGGAAGAGAAATGTGGATAAATCACTGTAAAACATCTAAAGACAAAATTTTTAGCACTTATTAAACATGGTACTGCATGTATATAGGCCCAATGTGATGCCAATTGTCTAAGCATTTTGGGGAACTGAAAGAATGTAAGCAATGTCTGAAGGATCCTGTTGAAAAAGTCTTTCTTTGTTTTTGATTTTCTTTTTGTTCTGTGAATTGCCGACTTGCTGAGGCAGCTCTAAATGCAAGCAATGCTGAGGGCAGGATATGCCATTAACCTATTGCTATGGAGCTTTCCCTCACCTCCAAGGTCTTTTTGCAAAAATAAAGGCACCAGCTGTTGGCTCTTTAGAAAGCATGGGACAGAGTCAGGCTGTAGTTTGTCTAGCAATTAGACACACTGCACAGGGAAAAAAAAAAAAAGTTTGTTCTTACAGCAACACAATCAAGGTAATAGGGGGAAAAAAAGTAGTACTGCCCACACTCAGAATGCACAGCAAATATAAAACATCTGCTTGGATTGCTGCTGGCCCTGTCCTGTTCTGTATGGTTTGTGGGTGGGGATGGGAGGATGGGAAAACTCATCCTGCTGATATTTTGCAACCTGTTTGCAAGTAGCACAAATTCAAAGCAATAAACACAACATTAATGAACTCGATAACAAAACACACATGTGGGAAGGACCAAATCTCCTCACATGCCTGCTCCGGAACACTTTGAGGACTCTGGGGTTAAGATGAGAGGGAAAAGGCATTCCTGAACCTTTCCACAATGTGCTGCAGACAGGACCATGCAGGTACAACTGCAAAGTCAGCTTAGCCTGCTCCTGCAACTGTGAACAGCAGAACCACAGTCAGGTGGTCACAGCACATGCTTTGAAAGCTATCTTCTTATTGCATATTATTCCTATTTTTTGGCAGAATGCTTAGTGCACAATTGCTGGTGTGGTGCTATACCAGTCTCCCCAGGCTCCTTCCCTAAGGGATGGGATTTCTAATGCACTGGTAATTTCCTGGAAGCACTTTTTTAAAAAAAACTTTTCTTTTCCCAGGACATGGCTGTTTATAGATATATAGATAGATATATATATATACATACATACACACACATTTTTTATATATATATGTATATATATATATATAAAAATAGCAATTTCATAGTTATATACAGGCATTAATAAAGTGCATAATGTTATTGGCTATTTTCAAATCTTTTTCCTGAGGAAGTGCTACCATACGTAGCCCCTCCTACGACACGACGCCGGCCGCCAGTGCTAGGGTCTGACTGCTACTCCCCCAGCTTTTAATTCCCAGAATACAACTCCCTGTCCAGAGCTGGAGCCTAAAGGGAGTAGCGACAGCCTCAGTCCTCCAAGAAGCAAGTCAAGGCGCTGATCAAGACTCCTTCCTTTGCCAAGGTGAACACGTCCAGGAGCAGCTTCCCTCCGTTCCGGGGCTGGCAGGCACGCGCTACTTGGCGGTGGTGACGGAGCCGTCTTCGGGAATCTTCTCCTCGGAGCAGCTCCTTCCCGACAGCCTGTCGTGGTGCTTGAGCTCGCTGAAGCGCTCGGCCACGCACTGCGCCGTCAGCCGCGCCTCGGGGTCGTGGTCCCAGCACTCGATGAGGGTCTCACACACCATCTGGATGCCCTGCGGGGAGCACAGACACAGCAGCCGTGAGGGGCCAGCCACCAACAAAGCCCCTCTCTGAGAGCTGCCCTCAGAAGTTTGGGGGTTATTTCATGTGTGTCCTGAGGGTTCTTTATGGGGGGCATTGTTTTCTTTTTGTTTTTTTTTAAAGAAAGCCTACTACAATATTTTCAGCCCTTTAGTTGGTACTGTCATTTTTGGGCATGTGGTCTGATATATTGTAACAAGAACAGCGATGCTTTGGACTACTGCTATAGAATCAAGCAGGGTTTTTTGTTTAATAAATATGATCAAAATTCTTGGATAAAATGATCTCCTGCTCAACCCATGCCTTGGCATGCTGGAATTCTGCTTGGGTTTTTCAAACTAAATTCTAACTATCAGCAATATTGGGCTGGACATCAGCTCTTTATTAATTCCTTGTAGGCTACCTTAATCTATGTGTAAATATGGGCCACAGTCCCACAAACACTTAAACACATCACTCACGGTTGTATCTGTTTAACCTTCATTTCAATTCCGATGCAAATGTTTACAGGAGCAAAAAACCAGTTGCATCTCTGTAATGAATTTTATAAACATGAGGTATTTGCCAGGAAACTGTGTTTTGCTTTATGACACTAAAAGCCCATTAAGTAGGATTTATATAAAACTTATTTCAAAAAATAACATTTCTCAACACTGCATTAATTGTATAATTTACCTAATTGGTGATGTTGACTGATGTCAATGCTAATAGCAGAATGTTACTGTCTGTATACAAATAACATTAGTTTTCTGCTGGCATTGAAATTACAAGCAGTAAATTAAATTAAATATTAAACACTAACTTGAAATCAATAGTACAACGAATCTCATTAAGTGGGGGTGGGGGGGGTAATTGTAATATGTAAATCCATTCCAGAATTTTATCACGATGAATAATGAGTTCATTACAAAAACACGACTGCAGAGGAAAGAAATGAATATGGAAGAGCCACTACAGTAAGAACAACTTCTATGGAGTTCAAAGCAGATCTTCAGCTGCTGCAGACTGTCACAGCCCCAAGGAAACTGATGCACCACTGCATCTTAGCACAATGTGAAACACTGAAGGGATTCAGGCGAAGGGAATTAAATCCACCTTCATTAAATGTCCTCTGAGCCTGTATTCAGGCATCCATTTCCTTCCTCAGACTCTTAGCTGAACCCTGTTGGAGCCAGCTGTGCCCATTCTGGTGACACAAGCACAAGTGCATGGCCCTCCCAGTTGGTGGGGTGCTCTGTGCTGGGGCCAGATTGAGATGTGCATTTTTACAGGGCAGAAATCTCTGACATCAAATGCAGGACACCTAAATCCAAATCCATGATAATTTTGCTTGCTTTATGAACCCAGAGGAGATGAAACCCACAGTGTATCCTACAGCTCTACCCCAGCACCTCAAGCTGCAACTCTGCACACTCAACCTTGCTGTCAAGGACTTTTAGTGCTGGTAGTATCAGATATCCAGGTGTCCCTCAAAATTCAACTTTCTTCCCTCATTAAAAGCCACTCCTCAATAACCCTACTCTTCACAGCTGAGTACATAAGGAGCAAGTCTCTGCAGTCCAGGAAGGGGCTGCAGTCTGCCACAGTCATCAGGTGGCAAGTGTTCTTGCTTGGAAAGATGATTGATTTTAGCCACTCACTTGGTCTTTTTAAAGTAGCTGTCAGACTGATTTTAACTTCCCAAATGGAATTAAAAAGGGAGTGCTACGTTGCTCCTGATGGAAATAGTAGATTATATTCTTGGTTGCCTGGGCTTTTATAAGTGTTTGTGATACTTTTGTTGCTAAAGACCATTCAGCATATTTTGTCGAGAAGTGGAATGACCAAGCCTCACTTCTTTGATATGATTCACATTTTCTCTCTACTGATAAAAATACTGAAAGCAAAGGTGACGAAATGCATGTGTTTGGCTTGTTTCCATTCAGTTTCATCTACTGAAAAATCTACCATTGCCTACGAAGTGCAACCATGGTGCTCCTGAATGGAGGAAGCTGACAAGTGCTTTGTGATAAGCAAGTGAAACAGACTGCTAAGGCACAACCTGAATAAAACTAGACTGCCTTGCTGAAGACTAATTTCATATTTCCTTAAATCTGTCAACAGCTGGGATACAATTATGACTGGTTTCCATGGTAAAGTACTGAGATTTGCTTTTTCTCCTGAAGATCCTCTGTAGTAGGATGGTCTCCCTGGAAATGGGTTAAAACAAATTGAACAGTGCCCTGTTTGCAAAGCTACCAGTGGTGAATGGAGAAGGGGGTCATGCTGCTTTTGGTGTTGAGTAATGCTGAAACCAGCCTGATTCAAAGTTAAACCTCTTGATAATGAGGTGAAGATGTGGTAGACCTGGTAAACTGCCCAACAAAGGAACAAACAAGATACTATTAATAACTTATCTAAAGCTGTGAGCTGACTGAGCTGGGCTGGAGACATCTGACTCACAGTCAATTACTATACTATGAAAGACCAGTCTCACTTTTTAACAACAGCATCTTCTAACACAACCCTTCTTGGAGTGAATGTAGAGATTCCTCCCATTGAGGAGCCCAATGACTCATGATTACTCCTGTGCCTTCAAGGTTACTCCTTGAGGCTGAGCAGAAGAGATTTGTCTACTGTTGTTGGCATGGGTGGCTGACAGCAATCTTTAGTTCATAATTGGTTTTGCTACCTTTAATATGGTTGCTTTAGTATGATTGCTTCAATATTGCTTCATAGTGCACAGTATGCGAGTAGTTATAGCTCCTATGCTGTGTAGTACATAACTGATTAAGATCTTTTTGTCTAGTCATTATCATAACAAATAATTTATATTCTTATATCTGGTTTGCCATCCTTAATTGTGTGAGACGAAGTTGTATAATGGTTCAACTGCACCTATCTAATCCTTAAAACATAAACTGTTGACAAAATCTCGGGCTAAGATGGAATCCAACCACACCTGGACCCCTCTCTGAGAAGGAGCTTAGAAAGCAAGGGGATTCTTTCTGTACCTCATGACTCAACAGGAGGTCTTCTTAATAAATTTTGACTGAAGCTCCCATTCTGCCTGCAACAGAGGCCCATGTGTGAAGGTGTTTTCTTTGCCCTTTCAGAGCTACACACAGTGTGCTTTAAGGGCCTAATTATTCTGCGGCTTTCTGGATGATGGTTGGATCTCAGGCTTCCAATGTTTGTTTTGACTGCTTTTAGATTATACTGGTGTGCAGCAGGAATACCGGGGCATTGGGACAGGTATGGTGCAGAGAGCTGTGGTGTCTGAAGCAGTCAGCACCAGTGCCACTCTGTGATGGAGTTTCTCCATGTAAAGAGAGGTCCAGCCTGTTGGGCAAGGCACTGTGGTAAGGCTTAGGCTTAAGGCAGCAGCTAAATGTGCAGTGCAGCTCCCACCTCTCACATGTGGTGCTCTTACCTGATGGTTGAGCCAGGAGCTGGGGATCTCGGGTCGCCCTCTGTCTCTCAGGACATTGTCCTTCATGCTCTCCACACAAGGGTGTTCTCGCACTTTGGAGCCGAACGGGGGCTCGTACTCTTTCACTTCTGACAAGAGAAGAAGCAAACACAGGGTATTTAGCTGGGCTGTGCTGGTGCTGAGAGTGAAGGGAGCTGGCTGTTCTCTGAGGAGCAGGAGCTACTGATTAGCTGCTCACTGCCACTGTTCTGCTTGACCAGCTCCAAACAAAGCAAAGCCAGTTGGCATTTTCAAAAATGTTTCAAATGTGTTTCTCTCATACACTCCCTCCCTCCGCTTTTGTTTCCTAGCCAACAAAACAACTTTCATTTAAACCCTTTAGTACATAATATTAGCAACAGTCCAAGAAGCAGAGTAATCTATAATGGTTTGTGAGAATTTCAATCTCTGCTGAGGTAAAATGCACACGAGCTTTAAGGTGAGTTTTGTGTGAGCCAAGCTTTTGAAGAGTTGGTCACCTTTAGCTCTCCTGCAGTCCACACACACTTACCAGGCGAAACATAAACTGAAATCTATCTAGGTCATGGTAGATGTGAAAGTGCAGATTGCTAGGTTGAAACAGTTGCTTGGAAAGGACAAAGATACAGTTAAAGAGCAAGGCTGGAAGCTGCCACGCTGCCCTTGTTTACTCCTAAGCTGCATTCTTTTGTAGAAAGTAGTAGTCTGCTCTTATTTTAGACATCCTTCCCAAAATGGATCAGTTTTGGCCTGTGATACAGGGGCACAGCTTTCTGAAGGGACTGCTGCCATTCTAGTTTTTGTTTGCATGTTGCATATTTTCTTTGCTTTTCTTTGGAGAGAGAAAGGAAGAAGCAGACATATGGGACCTTTGGAGAAAACTCAAGAAATCTCTGAGAGCGGAAATATTATAGTAGATGCTGACACAGTGTAGAAAATGCTGTGGTTTCTTTGGGAACAGATGGAGACTTTATTCACAGGCCTAATGACTTGCTGCTATCAGATAAAGATTTATGAAGTTGGCCTGTTCTGCCGCCTCTTATTTCTTTCTAGGAATTAATTGAGGGCAAGAAAAACTGAAGTATAATCTACAGAGCAGTCTGGAGAATGCATGTGAATGCCCAGATGATGTGTGAACAGAAATGAACGAGCAGAGAGACAAACCACTGTTGCACGATGTTACAATCAAGGTCAACTGCAGCGCCCAGTTTTGCTCACTCCTCTAAAGGGGTAAAAAGTGCCAAGAAATGTGAATAAGGATTAAAGGCCCATAAGAAATGGGAAGAACCTCTAACACTTGGGTTTGTTTACTTTGGGAGGGAAAGGTAAGGATCATATGGTAAAGGCCATATGATGCACTACTGAAAATAACTAACGATCAAGATAACACAGGTTACATCCTTCTGTCATGTCTCATGATAAAAACAAGGTAGTATTGAAGACAACTAACTTTGGACTTTTCTCCAAAACCTTAAAGTCAGGCTGTAGATCTCACTTGTAAGTGATGGCCATGTGATGAAGACTTTATCAGGCTAAGGCTCAAAAAGAATAGCCAAGTTATGATAACAAACATTTTGGAAGGGATATTAAACCTCGTGCTTTAAATGCTCAGCTTTTAGAGATTCAGCTGCAAACAACTGTGTGCAGTGCAGCAGATCACCCCATAAATGCCTCCTGCAGAGCTGTCCTTCCTTCTCCCTAGCTGTCTGCTGCTGGCCACTTCCCACAAAATGCTCTGGAGAATTGCTGTAGTCCAGAAACAAAACTCCCATTTCTAAGACCCAAGGGCCAAAGTCTGCTTTGCTTTCTTTCCAGTACAAGAAGGCAAACCAGTTTCACCCACATTAATCTGAGACTGAGATTACTCAGCCAAACTAAATTTACAAGACTTTAGCCCTAGGAATTGGGAAGTTGCCATCTTGCTAGTCAGACTTGGGTTAGCATGCAGCGGATGCACAATGATTATATTGCACATACCTGCACGTTCAAAGCTAACAAAAACATTAAAGTTCACTGTGAGAATTTAAATTGCGTGACCTAGATGGCCATTTCCTGCACCATCTCCATCAGTCATGGTTTAGTTGTGGTGGTGGTCATGGACACCTGCCAAGGTTCTGAGACCATGCAGGGTGAGGAGTCAGAGGAGTCTCAATGTCCAACAGAGGGAAGCTGGTGATGTGGTGATGACTAGTTTCCTCTCACTGATTTAATCTCAAGGTTGCTCAGGTTAATCAGATGGTTCAAGCAGGAAAAGGGAAAGTCTTTCCTGGGAATTGATATGTTCATAATACATTTTTTCTGTTTGAGAAATTGTTTGTAAGTTATGAGTATTCCTCTTCCAAATATAAAGATTGAATAGGTTTTTCAGGTTTGGATTTTTTGTTGTTGCTTTGTTTTTGTTCACGGTAAAGAAAAGAGAAATTGAGGCCAGATGCCAATTCACTGTAATGACGTTTGACCAGTACAGTCATGCCTTCCCTCAGTTTGAAAAGCATGCGGCATCTTCTTGCTATTTATTATCATGCTTCTCTTTCTCTTGGAAAGTAAAAAAAAAAAAGCCCACTAAATCCTCATGCAGTAAGTCATCCTAATGCTGTGGAATCTCAAGTGTCAGACACATTTTGCAGTAATAGCTGGTGTTATTCATGGATCATGTTTATGTGGTACAGTAGATGTAACAGATGTCAATTTGAGTTAGGTTAAGATGTTTGTGCCTGTGTGTGGCTGTATATAGATGCTGATTCTATTTCTTTATGTCTATATATGTCTTATATGTTTCTCTCCATTGGTTTTAGACTAGTTGGGCACTAAAAATGACAACTGGATGAAGTACCATAAATATGTCAGGAACCATGAACTACAGAACCTTTAGCATCCAAAAATGGCAGACTTCCTTCAACTTTAACCTCCAGCATTTAATCTTTATGGTTAAGAGCTGACTTGCACTACTAACTACTTTACCTCTACTTTCTTTTGACATTGGCCTAGCTATAATTTTCAAAAAGGCTGGGATTGGATTTTTACCTCCAAATAGAGACATTACTGAAAATCTATTTGTTGTGTGTGATGAAAGCTTGGAAATTTTGGCTCACTTGTGGCTTTTTTCTACTCTAAGCTTCTTGCAGTGAGATTTTCTTTGGGTCAGAAGAGCATACCCACAAAACCTATTGACATTTCTTTATGTGATCTGTCTTACTGATTTCTGTAGGACAACTTCTCATGCTGGATGATGAAGTTTTATTTGCAGAATCAAAGCAGGAGTGAGGTGAAAGGCCAGCAGAAGTCAGCTCTGAGGCACAGTCTACAGCAGTGAGCTTGTGTTAGGGAACTTCTAGGTCCCTTTGAAATGCACCTTTACTTAGAGCTTATGAGGGGGAAGAATGGATAAATCAGTTGATGGTAGAGCTACTGTGACAGCTCATGCAAACACAGGTAGAATCCTTCAGAGAGTGTCTTTCTTCATGCTAGAGGAATTTGGGTAGTGAATCTGCTAAATGGAAAATTATGCCCAAAGGAGAGGTCCAAAAGCTGTTCCATGACCAAGCTTAAGATGCTGTCAAATGTTTACTTCATAAATTTCCCTAGGTTTCCCTGTTGAGGCAAGGATGCATTGGGATGAGTGAACTCATTGTGCACACATATCTCACAAGTGACCTCTCATCTGATGATCAAAGACACAGTCACTCTTCTAAAAGCTTGGGAGTGCACAAGACCTGCCATCAGGGTAGGCTTAGGGGCTGCTCAGTCAATGAGCAGCGAATCCTGAGGTGGGAAAGGAGCAAACACAGAGCACATCAGTGCTCAACATGGGGTGTGGTGCAGTGATGTTATGCACTGCCACATGGGCTTATGGAAGGGCAGCACATGCTACCTCACATGCAGCACTGCAGTGACACTTGGAGAATTTCCAGGACATGAGTGCCTGTCATGGGGTGACGCTGCACTGTGTGGATCTGCCAGCCAGGGCTGTATGCCACTACAAGCCAGTGCAGTGCAGACATGCCCTAATTGGGCTCAGCTTCACAGAAGGAGAAATTTAAATCAGCCCCCAGCTGCAGCCACCTCAGGGCCCACTACACAGGCACAGCCCTGCTGTACAGGCCATCTAATTGCTCCCTGCTGCCAGAAATGTCACCACGCCACGTCAGTGTGATGAAAGCTGAGCATTTCATAAGGTACAGGATGCACAAATGTTTAGTTGCCAAACTGTGGCTCTTGGCTGACTCTTTCCCAGTAAGCATAAGATTAATCCTGATTGTATTCACATGAAACACAACTCCGGTAAAACAAGGCTGCCATTTAAAAAAAAAGCCCTGCTACTATACTCAAGCCAGCCACCACTCCAGGTAGTGCAATACTGCTTGAGCAACATTGCCATTTTCTGAGGGGTTTCTCTTCTCCCTCTCCACCAAACCTGTGTATCCAGAAGTTCCCTTTCCTCTCCTTCTCGGCTGCCACCCCCAACAGTCCCTCACCCATAGCAGTTGCGATACAAACCAGATGGTTTTCTTTTCTTTCTAGGAGGCTGTCAGAGAAATTACACTTGTCTCAGTCACCAAAGCTGTGTCACTCTGAAAGCAAGTGGTTGAGATGAAAATTGTATTTCTTGCAACATGCAGCATCTGGTGCACAGCTGTTGCGCTGAACGAAATACCACGTTAACAGCAGCGTGGAACTGTTGAAGTTCTCCCCAAAGTAGTATTGCTGAGTTTCTAAATATGCCTCTTAAATTATACTCTGGTGAAAAATCAGTCAACCTTGATCTTTGCCTCGGTCTCCCTTTCCCTCATGCCCCATTTCTGCTTCTCCATATTTAGCACAACAAAGCAACAACGAACAGCGTGGCCTTTCTCAAAAGCTGATCCCCACCTGCTTATTTACTACAGCAGCTTCACAGTATGGGTTGTGCTGCTGGGTATTTTTGTTTAAATGTCTGCTGACTGAAGAGGCCTGGCATAGCGTGGAGGCTGTGTTTGACAAAGCTGCTGTAGTGAAAGGACCTGCCTGCATCACCTCCCACACTCACTGAACACCTGCATGCTGACAAATGAATCCCGAGAGCTCCCTTTGAAAAAGAAGTAAGTCCCTGTACCTCTGCGTGGCTGAAGGGCAATTAGCCCCCCTTCCTCACACACTTCCCTCCCTAAATAAAGTTGTTAATGCTGTTGCCTCGGCTAAGACTCCCCACTCTTGTCCTCAAAACTGCCCGGAGCTGACAGCACAGCCAAGCCTGCCCTGCAAAGACAGAGCTTAGATCTTTTAGCTCCTTTGAAAAGGCTGTCAGCAATCAGGTCAGCCTACTCTGCCTTACATGCAAAGACATTTCTCTCATTGCCAAACAGTCCAGGAGTAGAAGAGGGGTTTGCGTGAGCAGAGGCAGCTCCTCAGGAAGGCTGGGAGGAGAGCAGGGAGTCTCACAAGTGACAGATGGAGAAAGAAAGAAAGCAGAGGGGGAGCTGTAGTCATGAATCACTGTGAGGGTATTTCACCAGCTGGCTGCAAAGATAACCAGACTGCACGAACCAGGGGAAAATCTGAGAAGGAAATGAGAGTAATGCTGCAATGCTGTTGCAGCTCAGTACCAGTGACAAGTTAAGGGATCTACATCCTGGGAGTTGTGTTTAACTGCTTTAGCCAGAAACGCTAAGTGCAAGCTCCAACCTCTACGGATCTGCTCCTGGGGTTTTGCTGGGGACCTCACCTCCGGAAAGATGAATGAAATAGGGAAATAAAATTCAAGAAATGTGTTTCTGGAGATGAGAATGACTGAGGGATGAAATGAATAGGGGAAATCAGGATGTGGGTGGGGGTTAAGCATCACTTGAAAGGGGATGCTGGGCCAGAGAAATATTTCTCTTTACTGAAATGACTTTAGCTCTTCTTCTCAAGGTTATAATGGGTCAATCTCATCTAGATAAACATGCTGGTGATTTTCCTTCCTTATGAAACTTCCTTTATATCCTGTTTTAGCAGTTGCCTTCTGAGAACAGCAGTAATAAGGTTTGCTTTTGCTACAATCTTCATTTTGCCCTACTCAGCAATTCTGAACAGGAAGGGACTCAGGCATCATCAAAGATAAAGGACTCCACAGTGAACAGCTCATAATTATAGTAATCAGGTGAGTTCCTAAATGCAAGAAACAGAGACAGATCACAAGACAGGGCACAGTTCCTTTCTTTCAGCTTTTAAATCTCTGCCACATTTACAAAAGTGCTAATGAAAGGCTGAGGTTCTGCCAATGCACTTAGAAACAGGCATGACCAAGATCCATTAAATATGGATAGGTTTGCCTTGGAATACGTCAGACTGAGGTTCAGTTCCTGGAGCACCAAATGTTTTACCCTTAAATGTTTGACTAGAAAAGAATTTGGTGTTCTTTTCATGCTTTTATGCTAGCATGTTTGGCACTCATACTCTCTTTGTAGCTTTCCTGGCAGGATGCAAACAGGGGCAAATATGTTGCCCGCAATACAGCCCACCCAGAAAAACCAAATGCTGGTCAGACAGAGCAGAAGACTGAGATGGAGGCAATTCCTCCCTCTTGCACATGGACATCGTGGTGCAGCCACACAGTCACTGTGCAGAGTGGCTTCAGAGACCTCCCTTGTGGTATCCCACAGATGCTGGTAGAAAAACAAGGAGCAGCTATGCACATCTTCCCTTGGGACATTGGTTTCCCTCCTGAACACTGTGTTCCTCATAGCACAGTGCCCTAGCCTGCAAGACTGTCCTGTCTCTGCGTCCATGGCAGCCCTTCAAGGTGGAACTGTGCCAAGTCCAATGAAAAAGGAGCCTCTGTGGTTTTGGAAGAAGGATAACAAATCAAATCACAGTTGCATATCTACAATAATATCCACATTAGTTACCTTTTACAGCTCCACTCCTTAGACTGCCTCTGTGAGCAATATTTTGATATTTTTGCACTGAACTGTGCAGCAACATTTTTTAATATGACTCCTAGATTATTCCAGCAGGCTGAATAATTTTACATGCAACTTTGTC
Source organism: Pycnonotus jocosus (assembly GCA_013400435.1). Lineage (NCBI taxonomy): Eukaryota > Metazoa > Chordata > Aves > Passeriformes > Pycnonotidae > Pycnonotus > Pycnonotus jocosus. The sequence goes on along the minus strand of VWYP01025775.1, from coordinate 288,387 downwards.
TTATTTTAGTTCCTGAAGTAAGGTGAAAAACTTCAAACATGGCAATATGTATTGTAGATATTCCAACAGCAACTTTTCTGATTTCTAGCACATACCAGCATTGCATGCTGGGAATTCTAGGTCAACTTTAGGCAAAGCAGAAATGGAGATTTTTGTTTCAGAAGAAACTATGAATATGAACAAGCATAGCAGCTTTTCCTGGAGCTGTTCTGATAGTCAGTTCCAATAATTTTTATTTTGTTACTACACTTTGTACAGCAAACATCCCTTGATTTCTCATGTGGGTGATCTCGTGCAAAATCACAAAGCATGATGTGCAGCAGCTGGTGATTTTGGGAAAACAGGAAACTTTCCATACCATTATGATGCCTCTTAGTGAAAGTATCAATTAGTAAATGTGACACTTAACTGGCTCTTATTTGGTTTGAGAATTAACATTCCACGAAAGTAAATGGGTAGCAGTTATCACTTCTCAGGTTTAATATTTCAAATTGACTTATGTTTCCAATTATTTTGAGTGAGATCAACCAGGCTGAGTCAATCCATGGCTACTCAAGATGTCATAGGGAAACCAGAATTTAATAACCTCTAGAAGTGACCTACCTAACAGCAAACTTATCCTTACACCAACTGAGGATCAATTTACTTGTGCTCTCAGCTGCTTGCTGTTCAAGCCTGCTCACGCACATGTGCATCTCACACTACTGAGGGACTGTTAATTTGCAGCATCCAGATACACTAGAAAATCTGGTGATAGTAAAAAAAAATCATCCTCTCCCAAGACAACCATGAGAGTATGTCTGTCTCAACATACTTTCAAAGAGAAGAAAACAGATGGCACTTACCTCCGACAGCGTTACAGCGAGATGTCATTTCCCAGAGGACCAAAGCCATGGAGTACACATCTGTTTGTTTGAAGGACTCCATGTTCTCCAGGTTCATCCTGGACTCCAAAACTTCAGGGGCCATATATCTTGCTGTGCCAACCTACAGGAGAAGAGATTGGGGAGGGATCATGGGCTGAAATTGCAATTCATGTTTTGGATTCCACTGTGATTTAACTTCAGCTTTCACAGAAAGAGTGCCATTTGACATGTATCCAAAAATTCAGGCTATACTTGGCACAAGGCTGTATTTTCTGCTGCCAGGGGAATCTGGCATTGTCCTGACTACCAACTCACTTGCATCTCTCTTGGTGAGGAAAAAAAATATAGCCCTTTTTAGTTCCTTAAGCAAATAATTTTGACACTGACAAGTTTTCTCACTCTTTGGCTAGTCACAGATAAACTCTGACCTTTGGGCCTGAAACAATTGCTGCTGACTAAGTGTCTTTCAGATGAGCAAGAAATACATTGTATTATATTGCACAGCATATTATAGTGTTAGCTGTTTCTTTTCATTGTAGGCTTAAAAGGAGAGTAACTGGAGGCCTGGGAGAAGAAGGCAAACACACAAATACTGAATGCAAAACCACACATTTGAATCCAAACCAAAAATCTGCCCCTTTGAAAAAAACATAAACTTTATTCATACCGAGCAATTTTCTGCAATGACTTTAGCAGCTTTGCTGCGGTCTAGATTATGATTTTGCATTACAGAAGGTGAAGTTTAAAAGTCTGTTTTTATCACAAGAAAGGATTTTAGGAAGATTTCTTGGATCACTCAACAGCTGCTCTCAAATGACATACTCTTCACAAGGTATAAATAACGTATCCCCCTTGAAAAGCTGCAAACAGAAGTCTTTCATCAGGCAAAGACAGCTTCCAGTTGGAGACTGGTTAATGGCAGAGATGAACAAACACAAGTGGGTGATGCAGTAGGACATGTGATTCAAACAAGCTGTTTACACTACAGCAATCACTCCAGAGCCCAGAGGCAAGCAGGGCTGAGAAAGATCATTTCAGTTACTGGGTCTGCAACTGCAAATGTACAGTCTTGAGAGCCCTATGACACCCATTTTATAAGCTTCTGTAAACATGCCTTACCACCTCAGGCTCAGGGCAAATGGGAAGATGTTCCACAAAAAGTGGAAAGTATCATAAGAAGAAGGAAAGATCAAGAATGTAGCTCTGTCACTGGACCTTGCAACAGCAGAAAATCTTTGTGTCAAAAATACCCGAATGTTTGTGGGATCAAAGCCTTTATAAACAGACGGCAGGAAAAAAGTTCAGTGTGAGCAGTCTCAAAGTTAAGTTCCCTGCTACACTGAGACTGATGAATTGAAGGCCAAGCATGTGAAAAGCAGCTATACACTGAAGAGGTACTTGGGACAGTCCCATCTCAGCCCCACCAAGGTGAGCACCAACTCCCTTCCCTACATAAAACGTACACATGGAAACACTGAAGCAGAGGTTGTTGCTACCCACCATTAACTCCCCAGCACATGATTTCTTCCCCAGGCAGATCTCATCCAAAGCTTAAGAAGGCTACCTATGCACATGGCCCACCCCCTGCAAACCTTGCTGATTTTAACAAGATTTAATGATGCCCAAACACAGATCCCTCACACTGCCACAAAGTTCTGTTCTGGTCTGGCATTTCACACACTCTTCCCAGCAGTGAAAATGATTCTACACTTTTGCAGGACAATGGAGGATGAAGCCCTATAACTAAAATGTACAGAAGAAAATGCAGGGAAAAATTGACTTGAAGAGTGCTATCAAGCCAATCTTATGTCCATCCTGCTTAGAACTTATCATGTATTCCATGCTGCTTATGTCCTTTTATCTGCATTTAGATTATTAGGTCTTTCAGTCAAAGACACTTTTTCTGTATCTTGAAAACAAGTGACTCCTGAGTCTCAAAGGCATTTTTAGGTACCTAAACTCTGGCAATTCCGAGCTGGTTTCCCCTCTAGGGTCTGGATATGCTTCTTCTTTGCAAATACCAGTCTGCTTTCTGTTCTTGATTTTCCAAAACTTCTAGTGAGGGACCATCTCTCTTCCTGCACTGCATTATCATTTTTTAGTGACATTTGAATCATTTTTTACTGGAAATCTTACATTTCTTTCAAGCTGTTGAGAGATGTTTCATGCCCTGAGCTGTATCAGTCAGAGAGGCAGTAGATATTTCTCTTTATCTGATACAGGAAATCATCTGTTACAAGGGTGCTGATGCTGCTGAGGTACAGAACTGCTGGCCTTGCAGGCACCCACCAGTCCTTTGAATACAACAGGAAGAAGGTCCAGATTTATATGGTCACATTAAGTAATGTCCGCAAATATTAACCATCATGGATGACCAAACTCAAAAGACTGCAAAGGTTCTAATGGGGAAAAAGGTGGTTTCCAGCCTGCTATTGTAGTCAATAATGGCTATATCTGCATGATATGGAAGATAGTTGGGTAGATTGGAAAGAAGATGGCTTTGTAATCCCAACAATTTGCCTTCAATATTTGTGTCTAAGGATGACTGGAAAAACAGTTAAATACTTACACCCTTATTTATTTCATTGAAAGCTCGAGATTTTCTTGAATTAAAAATTGGGTCAGCTCCAAAATACATGTTATAGAATTGAATCTCCTGGTGGCAAGGGTTTAAGTCAAAGGGTAAATTTTAGAAATTATGCATAAGGTAAATCTTCATGCAAGACTTCTTTAATAGAAGCTACAACACTGAAGCTAGCATGTTGGGGAATTAAAGTGGGTTGCTCTTGTGTGCTCAAAAAGAACAAGGCAGAGGTTGAAGTGGAGTCAAATCAATTGACTCATATTCCTTGTCACAGAGAAGAATGACACCAGCTGGGTCACCCTCAAACAGATTCACTGAAGCTAAACAAAATAAAACAGTCAGCCTCAACACCAGTGCCCAAGGACACCAACTCCAAAGCCATAACCTGATCTGGGCAGCCCTGTACTTTGTCATCAGTGTTGGTGGAGACTCTGGAAGTAGCAGTATCAACACTATCTCCAAGAGCATTGTGAGAGAAATCAGCATGCAGTAATGGTCCGCTTTAAGCAAAGTGTCTGTGGGTGATGAATTTCAGAGTCCTTGTCTTGCTTCAAAAGGGACCAGTCTTATGACTGACAATCTGGTATGACTTCATTGAACCCTAAAAAGATCTGGCATGCTGGAGAGAAATCATATGTAATGGAGTGGCGCTTGAAGTATTTTAAATATGGCTCCACTGATTAACATTCGCTCTCAGCTCTGGTTAATAGATCTTCTAAAAATGAGATCAGGACAGTTGCTTTTCAATAAGGAGACTTTCAAAGGCATATCTTCATTTGATAAACAACAGTAAAGCTCCTGTGAACTTAGCAGAGCACTACAGACTGAAGGTCTGTCCCTGAAAATGTTCTAAGCTAAAATATTACTTCCGTGTGAGGTAAAATTAAATTTAAATGGACAGGCTTTGAATGATCTATGTATAAAATTCACATCCTTGTATTTTCTTGCATGTAGAGAATGTACCATTCATTAAAGAGGTCTCTTGTTTGGAATTTTAAAATTATAATCTATCAGTAGTTATGTGATTACAGCTTTTGAGCTGGGTTGAGTCACACAGAAGGGTATTGCCATCAGGCATGAAAACAGAGTTAAAACCTCATAACATGAAGCAGATCCTTATTGTATTTGTGTGTGTGTGTGCATTGCAACAGCACCACAAAAAGTTGCTAACAAGCTCGTACATGCTTAGTGTAAGTGAGAGGGTGGTTACATCACACACACATGCAGATCTCCAATTATAACAAAACCTACATTGCACTTCTCTCATTGTTGCTTTAATGTTTAGAGCCCCTTTGTTTATAAACACATTCACATTAATTTTTAATGATTTTAAGTCATAGCAGCTTAAGGTTTTTTCATCTTTTCAGCCCAGGAACTGACAGACCAACTGGTACATTACCCCGCCCCCCAGCCTCAATCTTCTAACTTACCTGTCCACTGTTAGCCAAGTCATCCACAGACAGGGAAGGGTCCAGCCTCAGGGATAACCCAAAGTCACAGAGACAGCAGGTTAAATCATTTTTCACCAGGATGTTGGAGCTCTTTAGGTCTCTGTGTACAATAGGTGTTTTGGGACGACCACAGGGTGTGTGATCACTGTGCAGATGGGCAATCCCTCGGGCCAAGGACCCGCCAAGTTTCCAGAGGTCCTCCCAGCTTATAATGTGCCGTGTGAGATACTCCTGCAAGTTTCCTTTAGCATGGAAGGCAGTGATCAACCAATACTGTTTGCCAAGGTCTGTCTTACGCTCCTCTGCTGTCAAGAACTGGAGGATGTTCTCGTGCTTGAGGTTTACATCCGAAAAAATGTCTTTCTCCGTTTTCCAGGAAGCATATTCTTCATAGGAGAAAATCTTGACTGCCACAGTTTCATACTGTTCTGATGTGTTTTGCTTCAATTTGGCTTTATACACTTCAGCAAACCTGCCTTTGCCAACAACAACATCCAGCTCAATGGGCAGCAGCTCTGTGTTGTGGTTGATGTTGTTGGCACAGGTGGAGCTGATGTCTGAGCGGTCATCGTCTAACATGATGGCACAGACATCACTGCAGTCCTTATGCTTCTTGGGCTTAACATTCTTCTCCCATGCCTTGTTGAGTTTCCTCTTCTTATGAGTCCGGTAGGCATAAAAGATAACAATCACAGCAACAGAAATCACCAGTAATGGGACAAGACTTATGATTGTGACTTTGGAAATTTCATCCTTCTCCTCTGGTTTATGAGGGTCATCTGTAAGAACAGAAGGAAGGCATGCATGAAGTTATATCACAGTTTAGTATGTATAGAAGGCGGTTCTGTGATGGAGTTTTTATCCAGAATGCAATATATTATCTTCTCTACTAACAGCAAATAATACAAATTATCACTGCTTTCTTGCTTCAAAATGTTGTTCTGTATGTAGGCCTCTGCTTACCAGGACTTCCCTGTCTGCTTATTTTATAAAAAGCCAGAATTGAATGAGTAAGAACCTAATGCAATTTAGTAGCTTTGTTCTTCTCTTAGGTTTTTAATACATAATGGATGAAACCTTCATTTTCCTGAATACAATAGCCAAAGTCTCCTGTACTTACTCTCAATTTATTCTTGACAGAACTGCTCCTTTAACCACTAATTACTAGAACACATTTATTTTTCTATAAATAAACAGACAATGAAGCATATGAACTCCCACCTCCTCAGTTACTACTCCAGATCCAGTATATTTTAGTAGGGTTCCTGCAAAGCCATCTACAGGAAGTCTGATCACACACTGTATGAAAATATTTAGGCACAATATGTATGCTCACATACAGACCCAAAAAACAGGACTCATTCTCATGCTTTGATGTATGTGAGTGTTGCTAGAACAAATTCAAACACCTGCATGTAAACAGGCTCAGAATGGTTACCCCCACCACACTCCAGGGACTTCTGCATGGATTTATGTATCACAAAACCTCTTCTGTGAGTTCCTTGGGGGCTGTACACTGCTTTTCTGCTGTAAAGATGTTCACTCCAAACTCCACACCCGGTGCAGTGCACACACTAACATATTCCTAGGTGGAACATATATGGAATAGAAGAACAATAGGGACCTATTTTGGAATAGGGATATGTTCAGGGAAGAGTACAGACTATTATCCTAGAGGTGAGAGCTGCCCTGTCACCTCTAAAAACTACCTTCTGGTTTAATATTTCTTAGGGAAGATAACCAGTTTAAAAGGGGAAAGTTTTGTTCCAAGGAGAGATTAAAGGAGGGCCAGAGTTTATATCTCAACCCGATTTGATCGAACACATGCAAATTTACTCTCTCAGTCTCTTTCTTCCTTTGAGTCAGATAAAATGTACTGTACTACCTTTGCATGAAAGAGGGATGAGGGAAGGGATTGTTTGGAAGATGTCCTGTGAGCCTAACCTGAATGGACTAAAAAAATGGAGCTGCAACTATGGTTAAGCAAGTGGCTTGTGGTGGCAGCATGAAGCATGAAGCATGAAGCATGCTTACAGCCATGTCATTGACTCAGGCTCTGTGCATCAGGCCAAATAAGTCAATATGAATACGAAAAGTTTAACAAGCTCTAAAGGGAAGCTGTCACTATCTACACTAGCCACAAGCCTCTGTTTCTCCTACTCTGTGGCTCTCAAAACAAAGGTGAGCAATGCTGAAAGGGATAAGGGTAAAAGGTTTACAGTTAGAACAAGCAGTACCTCTGGCCCTCCAATTTCACTTGTAATCACTTTTCCATTGTAAACTCAGTTGGCAAGCAGCAGGAGCCAGCAGCTACTCAAAGACAGGTGACAGGGAATCTGAAAAGTGTAGTCTTTTTATTTAGAAAAAGGCTTGAATCCTGAAGCAGGATATGCTTCCTCTGTTTGAAAGGTTCATCAACCAGATGCAAGCGAGTAATTAAATCCTAGCCTCTCTCACAGGGTTTCAAGGAAGAGGAAGTGCCTTTCTAGCACTGTCATCCCCAGCCTAGTACAGGTCAATGACATGCACTAGCAATACCTACAAAGAATGTATTTCCTTCATTTATGCAAAAAAATTTTTAAGGCAATCCCTTTTTCTAGACCTATGCAAACCACAAATCTTTATTCTCCAGTGATTTCCCTTGACAACAAAATGTTAGTAAATTTTAAAAATATTGAATTTTAAATAAAAAAATACCTACAAGTCCATCACAGATTAAAGGCAACTCTTTTGCTTTTCAGCATACTGAAGAGGAGAAAAAACCCACTGTGTTTGTATGGCCCTTATGGGAGGAATATATTTAGAAAGCCAAATGTCACTGTGAGTAAATAGATTTGCATGGCTTATTCCCTTGTGTATTCTTTGTTTCTAGAATATCTGCTTTATTAAGAACTTGGGAAACACCCTGGTGGAAGAGAACTGACTGCATTGAGGGATGGCTGTTTTGGAGTTCTGGCTGCAAGCAGGGCACAACTATGACACAACTACGACCCGTAACAATCAGAGAAAGTAATTTTATTGAACATTTGGGATTCTGTTTTGCTGATTTTGGTTTGTTTTTTGTTTTCTCTTGACCACAGAAAAGCATGCTTAAGTCTGGACTATGCTGTTGGAAATGAGTAATGTGTAATCTGTATCACAGAGTACACTCTTTCACAAAGATGAAAATGTTTCTTTAGGGCCTTTAAAGTCCTTTTTCTTTGCCACAGAGCTGCAGTATGTAGACTAGATATTTGAAATACAAATATCTTTCAAAATGAGTGACAAAAGCCCTAAGATGCATTAGTAGTCTTTCAAATTCCTCCCCCTGAGTCCAAGCAGCTGGAGGCAGCTGAGTGCATGTTCAGTTAACTGAGGAGAATCTCACCCAAAGTCCCTGCTGCTCCTTCACTGCTGTGGCTACCTGTGTGAGGATCTCCAATCGTTCTTAAAACGTTCTAGGGCAAGCTGTATTATTTTGCTCTACAGCTGAGAACTCTCCAGCAGAGTACACAGCTCCTTCAGCTCTTCCTCTTTTTGCACAAGAGAAAGCTCTGCTTGTGGTGCAAGGGGGATTTCTGGGCAGAAGGGAAAAACTGTTGATGCTGCAAATGTTACTTGAAAAAGAATGTAAAAAAAGTTTAATCAAAGCAGAAGCTGAGCAGCTTCGCCGCTTCCCCCTGAGCACTGCATCATTCTGCAACCCTGCTGCAAAGTGACACATCTGCTTTGGCACGGTCGCTTGGAGGAAGCAGAGAAGTAGGGGATGAAAAGCACACAGCTGCACAACCCCACCTAAAGCAGCAGGGACAAAGGCTGTGCTAAGTTTCACTATTTAAGACACTAAGCAGATCTCACTCAGAGTTTGGGAAGTGCAAGAATGAGCACACATCAGCGACAACTGGGTGTCAGGATTGATAAGGCTGAACTCTAAGCTTAGGAGGGGACCAAGCTGCCTGACAGGAGAACTAAAGCAAGAGCAAAGAGCTGGTGGTACTGAGGTGTGTCCTCAGCAAGACATTTCTAGAACTGCCTTTGATTTTGCCTGATGATATGAGCAGAATCAAATCAGCCATTCCAGCACAAACTAAGGATGGGGTACCTCCCTGCAAAATCTGTGTGCAAAATCAGGACAGGATCAAAATTCAGAGCATAGCTGTATGTTTGCATAGTGGCTAGCCAACATTTCATGGCTCGACTACAGGAATCTAAGAATAAATATGTTCACTTATAAATAAATACCTATGACTGAAACCCCATAATTTAAAAAATGGGAGTGCAGCTTCCTCTTTCTGAGCACTGGAATGAGCAAAATCTGGCTGCACAGGCAGGCTAGGAAATGGTTAAATGAAACAGCCTTTCATGTTTTGCAAATGTGTTCCTAAATAACTTTCTCCACCCAGAACTATTATTTGGGTGGATCAGTCCTTTCTTAAGCTTCAAAAGAGCCTATTAATATAGCATAACAATAGAGAAGTTGAGCTAAAAGAAAGCTTCCTGTATGCGGTTTAAACTAAGCACAAACCATCTGCATAACCCTTAACACTACCTAAGCCTTGAGGGAATAGGGCTCAGGTGCCAAGGAAAATGGAAACACTACAGCCCCTGTTCAGCCAGAGAGCTTCAAAGCACAAGAGCTTGCAAATTCCTTAGGTTAGTTTTCATGCCTTTGATACAACTTTAGTGTCACTGAACTTTGGAAGGAATAAGTAAAACAATGGCAGTGAAATGAGGACACACACTTGAATGGCAGGGCAGCAGAATGCCCAGCCAATACTGACAGAACTACTTCCTCGCTGTCTGCTGCTCCTGTCAGCTCTAAAGCTGCTGCCTATTCAACTGCTAGTCAAAGCCACACAGCAGAGAAAGAACATATTTGATATTAGCAGAACTCAAATATATCGACACTGATGTATTGCAAGCTTGTGCAGTGTCTTAAAAATTCCCAGAAACACCAAGTCACAAAACATGGTCCCAGACACAGAACTGAGATCTGGTTATTTTGCAAGATCCCAAGACACAAAGCAGCCCTTTGAGCTGACTGGAGGAAAACTCCATTTTGTAGAAATTCTGAGGTTTCAAAGTTTGATTTGAATTCCTCACTGGAATGAAAACCAACACTTTTTGAATGCTTTTGCTTGAACAGAATTTCTGTTCAAATGTTGCAATTTGGCAAGAGATGTATGTGAGTGCTGAATCCCCAGCAGTAAGTGGTCTGGTATGGGTATAGTACAGGAGCTACAAGTTCAAGACCTGCTCTGTCTGAATCAAGGGAGAGCTTTTCACAAAATGGGAGTTTGAACCTTGCATGTGTAGTGATTTCTGAGCAAGGCACTAGGCAACAAAATATGGAAAAGTCTGCCCATCTCTTTAGTATTTTCTGGATGAAAACTAGCTCCATAAAATGCTTCACTTTCAGTGAAATGAAATTTACTCTGAGCAGCTGTTTGGAGTAATTTAGTTTACTGAAAAATTCTAAAGTGGAAATGAAATTCTGTAGCTCAGTGTTTCATGTACCTTCCTGATTTTGGCCTTTTTAGAATTAAAATGGCTTAGAAATCTTCAGCAAAACATTTTTCAGTAGATATACTGATTTTCAAGACAGAAACTCTGCTTCTGACACTCCTATACTTTACCCTGAAATCCCTGTCTTGAAGACAAAAGTGGTCTGAAAGTTGATCCAACTTTTAAAAACTTCTGCGAGTTTTACAGGCATTGTTTTGAGGTGTTTGCAGATAGGGGGTGGGGAGCTTTTTTCACTTGGGGTGGAAAGTGTTTCCTTAGGAAAATGGTTGATCCTGACACAAAATAATCAAATTCAAATGCCACTCCTCAAATTAACCTGCATTTTTAAAATCATGATAGCTTCTTGGAAACATTTTAATTTTTCATACTTGCTGGAGTTGAATTTTTTTTTCAATTTAATAGTTTTGTTGTGCGGGAAATCAGTTCAATCCCTCCCTCAGCTCTATGCTGAAACAACTCATGGCAGAAGAGAGAGATTACTAGATTTTAAAACCAGAGTAGGCTCTATCTTACTATCCAGTGGAAAATAATCCCTAGCATTTCTTGCAGACTTTCCTGAAGGTTGAATTCCTTCAACAAGTTCCTGTATTTGACAGGAGCTTTCTTTGGACCAGGCAAACCAAGTCTGTCAAGGCCAATAAGTTGTGCTTGAGCTGTATGTCTTTATCTTTTAGTCTGAAAAGGATATTACCAGGGTATCCAAAAGAGTATCTCTCTCCTGGAGAGGCACTACCTCCGGTAGTTGGCAGATCTGCCTGGCCAGCTACAGAATCATGGAATTGTTTGGGTTGGAAAAGACCTCTAAGATCATCAAAGCCAGCTGTAAACCCAGCACTGCCAAGTCCACACTAAACCATGTCTCTAAGTGCCACATCTACAGGTCTTTTAAATACCACCAGGGATGGTCATTCATCCACTTCCTTGGGGAACATGTTCCACTGCTTAACAACCCTTTTGGTGAAGAAATTTTCCCAGCTATCCAATCTAAACCTCCCTTATACAACTTGAAGCTATTTCCTCTTGTTCCATTGCTTCTTACTTGGGGGAAGACGTTGACCCCCACCTTGCTACAACCTCCTTTCAGACAGTAGTAGAAAGCAAAAAAAGATTCCCCCTTAACCTCCTTTCGTCTTGGCTGGACAACCCCAACTCCCTCAGACACTCTTCACAGGACTTGTGCTCCAGATCTTTCCCCAGCTTTGCTGCCCTACTCTGGACATACTCCAGCACCTCAATGTCCCCATTCTTGCAGTGAGAGTCCCGCAGGATTTGATGTGCCTTCACCAGTGCTGAGTTCAGGGGATAATCACTGCACTGGTTGTGCTGGCTCCACTCTTTCTGGAACAGGCCAGGATGCCACGGGCCCTCTTGGCCATATGCTCTCACTACTGGCTCCTGTTCAGCCACTGTTGACCAACCTCCCCTCCAGGTCCTTTTCCTCCAGGTAGCTTTCCTGCCACCACTCTTCCTTCAGCCTGCAGCATTGCACGGGGTTTCTGTGACCCAAGTGCAGGTTCCAGCACTATGGGTTTACTTAAAAGTATGGAAACTTATTCACCTGTTCTTTTGGATATTTGGCTGCCTAAATGTTGCTCTGCAGTCAACAAATGGCTGGCAAAGCAGACCAACTCTCAGAGCACTTAATGCATGTCACTGCCCAGTGCCACCACTTATCTCTTTTCCTGAAAGGTAGTAAGTATGAGCTATTTTGAAGACCAGTGGCACACCCACTGCTGCTCTCCCCTGTGGACCTGCAGCTTTGGCCTTGGCACATGACTACCTAGGGGATCAGGACTCAAGACTTCTCTGTAACATCTAGGGAAAATCTCCAATTACATGATCCAGTTACATGTGTTACATGTTGGAAGAGTCATGCATATGCATCACCTGATGGGAATTGCTGTATCTTAGTCGCAGGGGTGGGAGGCAGGCAACTTGATTGCCTCAGGGTGGCTTGCTTCAGCAAAAAGGCTGGGCAGCAATGACCTAATGGATATTTCATCTATTGTAAGCAGAATTTCATTTTTCAACTGATTGCCAAGTATGCTATTCAGCACCCAGGAGGTTTAAGAAACTCTTAAGCTCTAAGACAGAACAAATAGTTTGTTGCCGCTTTTATTCCCTCACTGCTGGCTAGAAAGTGTAATTCCTTGGTTTGCTGGCACAGCATTTGCTTAAAATCTTCCACCCCCCTCTAATGCATTCCCTTCTTATCTCTTCCATTCTAATAGGTCCCTTTGCTGTGTGCACATGGCATCTCTCACAAAGTTTGACTTTTGTAGCTGAGCTTTCCTACTCAGCAACATAAAAGCCAACATATTTTAACTTTCCATGATGTGACTGAGTTTCTGTGATACATGGCTCAGTTATAGAGCTTGGGTGTCTGCTGCTGTTTGCTGGTGGATTTCTGGAACAAATCAATCTCTCCAGTTTCAATATGTTTCAACAGATGCCACACATTAACCACTATTTTTATTCTCAGCCCGAGTTTCACCCCTCCAACCTTTCCCAAAATATTATGTTGCCAGTGTTAGTTACAGTTTGTTTCTGTCTGTAATTATTAAAGTCTCTTCTATGACAACCTGATAAAAGGTTGGCCACATTCCCATACTTATTAAGCTCTCAAGTGATGCAAATTGTAACAAATATGCCAACCAGACTGGAAGAGCACTGCCTAGTTTGTTTTTACACAAATCTGTAACTGAGCATGGTTATTTTCCTAAGAAGCAAACAATATAAATACTACACAGCAAAACAAAATTTTGGCATCTTTAGTCTCTTTTCATTCTATTTCCTCTCTATCCCATTAAATGAATCAGATGTTCAGCATTAGACAGCCTCTCCTTTGGTTACACACAGCTGCAGGCACTGGGTGGGACTCTAGTGCCTGCAAATACCTAAGAGGAAACATAGAGAACAAAGCCAATATACAAGCAGTGAGAGGCTCTGTGCAACGTTATGTAATGTTACTGACCTCTTTTATGGGGCAGCTGGAAGACAGTTACCTTCTGAACATGTTAGTTGGATAACAGAAAAAGAGATTAATGAAAGCCTTTGTTAAAATTCACTTGGAAGCAGTCCAGCTGTAATCATCTCCCTTCTGATGTTCCTTGAGCACCGGACAACTCATCACATAAGTATTTATGGACTGGTGACTGTTTGTGCACAGATCTTAAGTCTGTTCTTAAGTCTGAGATCCTCCTATGTAGTCAAGTAAAACCACTAACACTTTGACTCTAGTAAGGAGAGGAAGAGGAGAGAAAGGAAAAGACAGGGACAACAAGTTAGAGACAAATGAGAGATACGAAGTTAAGGACATTTTGAAACATTATCCACATCTGCACTCTGGGCACAGGACAAGGCATCACACGGGCATGCTTGTGGTGGTTCAGGCAGCCCAGGAGCATCAGCTCACCAGGTAACAACTGTACACAGTGAGCAATCACAGCACTTGATGCACTGCAAATCCACAGGCTGTAATTCGTTCAGGCAAATGACTCAGCCACAATTGATTAATCAAATAGGCACGTCTCTTACGCTCTCAATTAGCCAACTCTGTAAAACCATGATCAGTGTGAAGTTTTTTAGCAGCACAACACCCTCCCTCCCTCAATACATGTCCCCAGTTAGCTTCATTATTCTCATAAACTCTTGCTGACCTATCAGTCATCTCTATCACTGAGATTTTGGTATTTCAAGGCAAATGTCTGGATGGTTCAGAGTTGTTGCTAAAGGTTTCTCCCATATTTGAGTGTGGTGAGAATGCCCAAAATAATGACTTCATCTTGTAGTAGGTGAGCACTAATCACAGTCTACCTAAACAATCCCACAGATACGTTGGGTACAAGTTGCATGGAGATCTGCATAGCATGGCAAGAGACAGGTGAGGATAAAACATTAACACCATATAAGTTATTAGAATGAAACCACTATAAACAAAACAGAACTGTGTTGAAATCCTGGTTCCAACTTTTGAGTTTTCTGCACTGTTGCTTGGATTTGAATTTGATGCCCAGGATAACAACTGCATATATATTGACAACAGTATTTAAAGGATTTGTTTTCTTGTTTGCAGCCTCCACTGCTGGTTTGCATATTGCTGAATGACTGTGTCTAAATGAGCTGCACAAGAGGAAGGAGTTGCGTGGCACAGCAGGTAGGTAGGTCATGCACTAAGTAACATGCAGGAATCTCATTTTCTTGTCCACAATGAGTACCTGGTCATCTCTGTCCATGGTGAGTGGGTCAGGTGTGGGGCTGGAAAGGGCAAAGTCCTGCTTGGTCCTTTAGGGTAAACAAGGCTCAAATTCAGTCAAAGAACTTGGTATTGTTAATAAAACCCAGCTTTGTTAGCCAGTTGTCATGCTCAAAGTGGTTAATGGCTGGGAGATGTGACGAGAAAGCAGAGGAACAAAGCTGCCCCAACACCACGGGAGGACTGAGACTGGGACTGTGCAAACAACCACAACCAACCTGATTCATCACAGCAGATCAAAGGAGAAGAAGGTAAAGCAAGGTGCAGAAGATCTGCCAGACACAACCAGACACCAGGGAGCAAGAAACTCTCTTAGTCTAGTCCTGTGCTCATTTTTTCCAAGACAGAAGGACCAGGCCTCTGTCCACCATCTAGTCAACATCTAGCCACCCAAGGCCTTTTTACTCCTGATTCTGGCTAATCTTTTCCAGTGGTTTTGGTCACTGGCTTTTCCTTCTGGTAACAGTAATGTTAGACTTCTGAATAAATAATAATTACAACACACTGTCATTGAGATTTGCTGTGAGAAGCATTTTTCCACCGCAGGGGTGTAAGCTGCTTGCCAGTCACCCACAATTTTGTTTGGCAAAAAAAGGAGAGGGATTAAAAAATAAACACGGGATAGTCAGATTTACAATGGTTACCTGTCTCCTGCTTGTTATTTCTCCAAGAGCTACAGAACATTATTTGTAGTGATTCTGCACTCAGTATTTTCCACCAGCTGCCTGTGGCCTGGAATGCCAGGGATCTGAATCAGGGTCAGCCCCCTGACACAGCAGAACTACAGGCATGTTTAGGCACATGTTTGACTGTGTCTTGCTTATCTTGCAGATTGGTGATTTAAATGAAAATCTATACAATAAACGGGCATTTGATCTTGATGTAACTACTTCAAACACTTCTAAAATCACTCTTGAGTGAGTCACAACACCTTCAATACCCAAAACTTTTAGATGCATGGGTCTTACAAATGGAGTCAGGAAGTTTGCCCTTCACAGTCAAGATTCATGCATGCCAATAGTGCTATAAACCAATTCTTCCATAAGCAATAACAGCTCAGCTGTGAATCACTGGAATTTAGTGACTAACATTTGGTGGAAATTACAACTTGTTGCCTAACCCAGGATTTTCTTTCTTACCTCAGAAACACCAGAAACAAACAAAATCTGGTCTGTCTTAAGTGTGCATACAGGAATAAGAGGTAAAACACTAGTTATTTATAGCAATAGCTTGAAAGGAAACAATGTGATTAACAGGTGAAAAAATGCAATCTTTCTTATCTCAGTTTCTGCTAATAAATTATTAAAATCAATGTTTGATCAGGCTTTTTTAGAGTAGCTCTTGTCTTGCTCTCTAAAACTATAGAATGTGCAAAACCACTGCAAAAAAATCCTTGTTCTGGTGTACAAAAAAATGTAGAGAAAAAAGACCCCGTCAAGAACAATGTACAGAATAGATCTGCATGACAGTCATTCCAAAGGCAAAATTATTACAGGCTATTATCTAGTTGTCTGGAGGAGCCATGGACCAGCTGGCTGTGATGTTCTGCTCAAAGTTAAACACAGACAGGAAACCGCATGTCTGATACTGTAAAAATCGTTTGTCTTCCTGCCATGGCTAACCAGGCAAGCAACCCAAAGGGGCTGTTTTCATTTAAAAGAATCACTAATCCACAACAATAAAAAAGGAATGACAAAGCCTCAATTCTCCCCACTCCAGACTGGAGTTAATGCCTGTGTTTGTGAATGAACTGGAAATGTTACAAAGTGAAGTTTTACATTACTTTAACTTTTATCTGTAGTTATTCACTTACATGAATGCAGCACATGGTTTTCATGAGTCACCTGAAGTGCTTACAGCACGTGACCTAGAAGGAAGGGCTCCACTCAGAAGAGTGAAAGGAATTTGGGTAAAAAGACTAGGTTTAAATTTCTACTACCCCTTTTAGGGTGATCTGGAAATGTGAGTGAGCTGCAGAGTTGATAGAAATGAAGGCACTTGAAATTTCTAGAATGGTGTTCATAACCATACACACCAAAACTTCACATTTATCAGTGACTGCATTCAGCTACACAGCTCCAGGAAAAACAGCTATAATGTGTCTAACTCATACTAATTTAGCCAAAATCCACAAGGGTGTGGCTCATGTCGTACAAAAATACTAGACAGCTGACACAGAGTAAGATCTCTCCTCTGGGAACACATTCTCTTCAATAAAACCAAGGCAATATGCTAGAATCAGGTCCTGGGTCTACCACCTGTGCTCATATCAATACCAGCATATACTCCAAATCCTTTAAAGATCACTTAAGTAACGGTTGGTCACACAACCATGGATCAGCAGTCGGGTTGTCTGGTTTCAAATCAAGCTTGGGGAGGGGATGAGGAAGACAGGGAAGAGGGGTGGCACCAGATATGGATAGCCTGGGCCAAGGGAAGCAAGGACTTGCTAGCTTGCTCTTGGCTAATTTGGTGTGGTTTTGGGACCTAAACTGGTTGGCCTTCTTGGAGGCTAGGGAGTGAGAGCTACAATTGCTCACATAGCTGTTCACCTCAGTGCAGTCACACACCATATTTCCCAGGAGTGGAAACAGCATCCCAAACCTTTGTTACCTCAGGTAACAAGGACCTAATTATACCCTTTTCTGAGGAACTTATGGGTGATGAGGATGGGTGTAGTGAGCCACACCTCTTTAGAAATGTGTGTACACAAGTTTCTCCATAGGAGACCTCACTCTTGCCTGTGAGAAACCTGACTTTGTCTCAGTAAAAGAATCCAGCATGTAGGACAAAATAAAGCACAAGGGGTGTGTGCAAATTGTGCGTGCAGCATGAAGTCCACCAGCACTGCACACACCTGCACTGCCTTCACTGTGTCTGCAGTGGTCTCTATTAGAGTTCATGAAGGAGAATGGGGATGGGTTACTGTCATGGGTTACAATATGTAACCAAAAACGTGTATCCTATTTGCCATCTGTTGCAAACAGCTGGGGAGGTGTTTTCTTTATCTCTTGTATAACCCATTCCTCATAACTCTGCGGGGGAGGGAGCAAATGCCTTATGTTAATGGGGCAGCTGTTAAAACCAGGTAGAGCAATGTTCCTTATCTTTTCCATGACCCATCCACCTTCTGGGTGATATCTGCTGTTAATGGGCCATTAAGGCTCACTGTGTGACTGATAACATTACACCATCCCATTGTGACATGCTCCACCTAGCGGGAGGAGCCAAGTATTCCTACCTGGATAAAACCTGAGATTCAGAACTGCAGAACAGCCTGTTTTCCACTGGATTTCCCAGAAGAAGACCGGACCCAACTCGTCATCACTGGACCCTTCTACAGCATCATCTCTACTCCAACAGAACCACATCTGTCACTCCAGGAGGATTTATCTGGACTGCTTCTAACACCTTGACCAACAGCGTGTCAGGTCATATTCTGGCTCCGTCAATGTTTCTAGGATTCTTCTTCTTTTTTGTTTTCTTTTTTTTTTTGCCTTTTTTTTTTTA
>VWYP01025775.1:245639-270166 GCA_013400435.1 Pycnonotus jocosus | reverse complement strand
AAGAACTGCTACTCCTATTCCCATATCTTTGAAAGCCCCTTTAACTGCAAAATGCAAATAATTTGGAAAGACAGTGTTTACCTTCTCCATTCCAAGGGAAGCTCCAGCTTTCCCTGGCAGACACCTGTCTTTCCAAACCAATGCAGTTATACACTTGTAGTTTGGTCTGTATTCGCATTTCCCTGGTTTAACTGAACTCACACACACATCCTTGAGCCACAGTAGGTATGAGGGAACATGTTCCCCTGAGAAGGAACCTAGCTTCACACTCAGCAAAGGAGATGTGCAGAAGGTCAGTTACACCAGAGAAGCTGATTTAAAATTCACATCCTATCAGGTTACCAGTAATATCTCTATATGCTAATAACACACTATGGCAATACAGCCTTTTAGAAAATGTAGGACCTTAAAAACAGCATTTGCCTTTAGTTTAGATTTTATACTGTAATTAGCATGTGCTGCATTTTGGTGTGCCAACAGAACAACTGTAAGCATCTTGCTTTCATCTTCCATCAGCTTTTAAGTGCAGTATCTTCAGCTGAGTATCAGACTTCAAAATAAGGACAGCCTGGCAGGAAAAAGTACCCTCAGAACACAGAAAATTAAGGTTGCGATTTTGCAAGATTCAAAAAAGACCAAAATAGCACCTGCCATCAGAAGTTCTCCCCAACAGAATGCAATTCCAAAGGACATTGGTATAGCACTGTTAATATTAACACAGTTAATATTACTTGCAAGGAATGTAGAAGTGCAAAGTAAATTATTAAACCTACCTGATGTAAAAATGAGCACATCATTGCATTCTTCACCTGTGCAGGAACACATGAACATCAATCCCCCATCGTCCTTCTTTTCCCTCATCAAACACTGCTCTGATTTATAGTCATCCAAAAAGTGACCATAGAGTGTTTCCTGGGGGTCGTGGCATATTGTTTCTAATGTCACATTTTCATCATTCTGTCTCCTAAAAATGAAAAGAAGAAAATTGAAATCAAAAAAAGGAATATTTTATAAAGGGAGCAGACAGGACTGTGCCTGCCCAAAATTTGCCTCTTTTGAGGATATAAATGGCATTTAAAGAGCATTGTATGTTTTCCTCTATCTTTCCTGAAAGGGGTAAATTTAGCACCATCTGGGCTCCTCATATTTGTACAATGGCACAGCTATTCCTGTACCATTACTGCTAAGCTCACAAGAGTGTCTCTGAAAATCTCACTTAGAATTATCCAAGCTAATGCTCAATGAACTGCTGTGAACTTCAGAACATACTTTTGGTTTTTGTGGTCACCAAGCAGACAGTAAAAATCTGTGGGAAATTATGATAAAAACTGAATTATTTCCCCAAAATCTGAGGAATTTCTAGTGAGCTGGTGTTTTCATTTTCCTTTTGAAGCCTACAGTCAGCACAGTTTGTGCATTGAAGGAGTTATATATATATATATAAAAAAAAATCCCAAACCAATCAAAAAAACTCCACCAAAATATTAATCACAAAAACTGATACAAGTGAGAGTTGCCTCACAGTCAGGGAAATATTTACAGCTGGTAATCTGGACCATATTCCTGTGTTTTGTCCTGGTCCACAGATTTCATTTCATTGACGAAAGACTCGAAGGCAAAAATACTTTACAGTTCTCAACTTACTTGCCTTTTGGATAAATGGTCATGAAAAATCCAAAATGTATCTTAAATTGTACAACAGCTCCTTTTAATGGCAAAAATAGACACTGATGACTTACTGAAGAAGCACAGAAAATATATGGCAAAGCATACTGGAATGTTTCTGAACTGAAATGCCTACTTCCAATTACGCTGAACATCTCACGTCAATGGACACAACTAATCTCTCAGCACATGAATTAGTTATGTCCCTCTCTAAGTGGTTCCAATTATTTTACTAAATCAACAGCAATGCTGCAAACACTCAGTTCTGTTCCTTTAGTCCAGTTATTAACTTATTAGGAGCATTTTTTGCTGTCTTTGGTAGAACTGAGTTCCCATTTATGGAAGGGCAAGGGAAGCCTCAGTTTTTAGACTGGAACACAAGCCTAAAGTCAATAAATCCTAAAAAAGTATTACAACTCATTTTCATAAGCTCTTGATTTCTTTGAAGCTAGACATCGGCTATATGAAAAGCATCATGCCTACATCAAAATCTCTACCTACACAGAAGTTTTTTCCCATTAAGAGGAAGTATTTCTACCTATACATGGCAATAAGCCTCTTGTGATAAATCTACATAATCTAGTTGCCTTGAAACCTGAGAGAGAATTGTCTTTGCCCAGCAACTGTCACTCCAACCCTCTCTTGAGCCTCAAATCTGTTTCTGCTCTTGAGTGCTGAGGGTGGATACAGCTTAATAGCTTGCATAAAAACATGCCTCTTTTCCAATAACAGCTTAAGCTGGAACAGAACTGTTACAGAAGAAAAAAAAGTCCCCGGAACATTTCATATCAGAATTGTTAACCTCAAGCAACTCTGGGCATGCTGTGCAGAGATATGAGTTGGAAGCAGGAGAGCAAAGCCTGGTGAGGGAGCAGGGACATTCTGAATATCAGCAATCAAGGAAAGTACTAAGCAATGATGAATGAGGGTGTGCTCCTGTCCCCACCTGTATGAAGAAATAACTTACCATATAGCAACACAGACTTCATTGCTCTTCTCACAGATAGAAGTGATGTTGCAGTTGCTCTTGCACTGGTGCTGGTTTGAGCAGGTTGTTACTTTAATATCACAAAATTTGCATAGGTTTGACATTTTCAGTCCACTTTCCTTATTTCTGTCTACAGGTGATGTAAATTCAGCTGAAAGGAAAAAAAAAAGGGAACTCAATAATGGCTGATGATCAGATCGCATTATTGCTTATTATGAAAATAAGGTTTTCATCAGCAGCAAACATTTCCTTCTGCCTTAAATTAGAAAATCTTTGATCTTTCACAGCTACCAATTTTCTTTACAACAAGGAAAGTGCCACGATGTCAAGACCAGGTTAATCAAAGAATTTGAAAAGCAAAATGAACCTCTACTGACTTCAGAGGGAGCAAAATTTGCTTCATAATTTGCAGAATGATGCATTTCCCAAGACCAGTTTGCACTGCAATAGCTCCCCTGCACTCACCCATTTGCATTACTCACAGGCAGCGTATGTGTACCCCATGTACAGCACTGCATTGAGCTCTGTGTGCCACAGTAACTGTGGGTTCCATAGTGAGAATGCACATTAGCTCTGTGACATCATTATAACATGGATCAGCATGAATTTTGCAATTTTGTGTTAATAACCTAAAGCATAACCTAGGTGTCACCCCTAAGCTGATTACTGTTCACACATAAAAACCACAGAGCTGGAACAGTGTGAGCTTAAGGTAGATGGTCTGCCAGAGGTTGTGGGTGAAACTCGAGCTAGAAATGCAATAGGGCATCTGTGCAGCTCATATGATCCACTGCAGGAGTCTAACTGGGCTAACAGCAGGGGACTTGAACTCAAACTATCTTGCAAAGGCAGCCTGTCTTGTAGATGCCTGCTTTGACCCAACAGCTACTTTTCTGCACCCAGAAACTGAATCATTACATGCTTACTGGTTTCTAGTCTTAGTACTCACCATCTGCTTCAGTGTGGCAGCAGTAAGGAGAGAGATAATATTTGTGCCAGTGTTTGAACTTCAGAAAACATACTTTTAGCTCAAAAACTATTTTGAAAGGACAGTGCAACTACAAGGAACAGAAAATGCTGACACAAACTTCTTTCTAAAGCTAAAACGAACATGCAACTATCTGAAGTGGAGTAGACAATCAACAACGGTTTCAGTCTGACTCACTTTGCAATGTAATTGGAAAAGTAGGGTGAACCACTTTGAGGAGATACTGGGCTTACATGCAGCACAGCCCTCCTCTTGTAGCCACCTGCATGTTAAAACTGTGTTCATATTGCTTTCTGTGGCCAAATGTTGCCAGTCAACCTGTAATAGGAAACCAGGGATTAATAATTTCCCCCTCTCTACTCAATTAGCTGCAAAATCAATTTTTTCCTTCTAGAACTTCACTCTTTACTGCCATTAGACTATTTTATTACAGGAAATAAATATACATCATTTTTCCAGGAGGAAATAAAAGGGCCTCTCGGTAACATTTTCAATGGATTTCTGAGCCATTGTCAGGGACTGAGAGAAAAGTCTTCTCTCTTCATCCAAATCACACATCTTTCTCATCACTAGCCTGCTCTGATACTGACCTAAGGTTTCTGATCTAACAGTTGCTATAATCAGTGGCAAAATTTCCAATGGTTTTATGGTACAGAAGGAGATGCTGCACTGAGGGGATGGTTAGGATGAGCTCATTGGGTGTGGCAGCATGCTCTCCCCTGCTTTTGGCCTAAGCAAGAGCTAACAGTGGTGGTTGGGAGAGTTGCACCTGGCTTAAAGCTGGACTCTGGGAAGACAGATAACAACACAATAGCTGAGGGCCATAAAACTTACTCAACAGCTGAGGGTCAGCTGAGCATGTGCCAACCTAAATACAGCTGGCGTGCAAATACTACTATAAGTCAATCATCCTACTCCATAAATAGGGAACAGCCCAGGGTCTGCTGAGCTCTCCTGCACAGCAGTGGGCTGCATGCCAGGATCTCCCCTTGAACAGGGATGCCTCTTGAGGTTGCTACTTGAGGTTGAGAGAATCCTTATGGCATTAGATAGTAAGTGTAAGGGTAATAAGCATGCTGAAACTTTGAAATCTTAGCTAAGTGAGATAAAGGACTGCTTGTGCACACATAATCCTTTAGACCTAAGTTCCTAGCCTGGAACTAGGTCTGGACCCAGTCACACCAGGAAAGTCCCTGAGAAAGGGGCTTAGAATGTGAGGGGGTCCTTTCTGAACCTCATGACTCAACATGAGGGTGTCTCTGACAGTTTTGTCACACTTTGTCCTCTATGCAGTAAATAACCTAGTGTAGATTGCCACCAAAGCTTGTTACAGCACTGCCACGTTTACTATCAAACTTTGTTAAAACAAACATTGCTACTTTTCTCTACCAAGGGAAGTGTGTCACTCCATCTGCAACCCGGGGAGCACTTACATGAATGGAGAGTGCTGGCAGTATATTATGGGCTGGTAGAATTTTAAGCCTCAGGTGTTTTTAGAACAATTGCTTGTTCTTAATTGCGTGTTGCAACAGCCATGTAGAGGAACAAAGCCTCACTGAAGTAGGTGTGGTAGGAACTCAGAAGGTCTTGAATGTACTGTTCTATGAAATACATGTTAACATAATCCTCATTACAGCAAATTGTACGTCTCTTCTGGATGGTGCCTCTTACCACATGCTGAAGAGAAACTAAAAAGCTGTCACAACTTATCTAGGTTGCAGTAATGATCAAAACAACCTGGTAGAGAGGGACTGTCCCTCTACCCAGAAAAAAACAATCCATGGTTCTAAAAGCCTGGAAAGAATAGAGACAAATACTGAGGGAGAGGTGAAGTGACTCACCCAAATGTACACAGGAAACCTGCAGCAGGGTGCCAAGCATCTCAAAACTGAGCACGGGGGAAAGGCATCTGCTGCTCAAACTGCAAAGGCTTCAGCTGCATCTGTGCTGCTTTCAGCTCTGAGCTCACATGGCAGCTGTGGCACCATGAGGCCTGTGCCATAAACATGACTCAGTTCCCTCCAGTGCCCAGTGCACTGGAGCCAAGAGCCACATGAAGGTGTTTCAAGCGCATTGTATTTGTTGAGAGAAAGGGTTTGGTTCCTATACCATCCCCGGCTGTGCCAGGTTCTGCCAAGGCTCACCCACTGGAACAAATGGATGAAAATAAATGTGCATGGCTCTCTTACAAGGAGGGATATCCAAACAAATCCACTTGATTAAAAGAAAAAAAAAAAAAAAGAAAGAAAAAAATAAAGAAAAAATAAAGAAAAAGAAAAAGCCATCTGGAAAGCAGCAATTCCCTGTAAGGTCACAAACCTTAAGTTTCTATGTAGGCATCAGTTTCATCACTAGCAACAGTAGCAAAAGGTTGAGCAGTTAGGACCAGGTAAATTCTGAACAGGTTTAATTACTGTCAAAAGCTAATGGGGTTTTGAGACTTCCAGAACTGACTACACTTGTATTTTTCCCCAAAATTCTTCTAACACAGACTGACAGATCACTTACTCTTTGTTCATGCCTCTGGCAGTTCAAAGAACTGTCTAAACTGCCCAGGTGAACAAATTTTATTCCATGCTTCAACATTTAAAGTGAGACTGCAGTTTACTTTTCCTAAGACTGTCATAATACTCTAGCAGGTGTTGGTGTGTTTGTTATTCTCCTTGGCCTTGTCCATGGTGATAACCCATCTAGTTCCAAACTAAAGCCAAGTTTAACTTTTTCTATCTGATGCTGAAACCACATCCTGCAGATGTCCTGAGAGGAAATCTGGACTTAGATAGGAACTTTGACATCACTCTTTGATCACAGCCTGCTACTAGACTCTGAGGACTTAGAAATCCTGAAAAGATGGGTCTTCTTCCAAGTCACATGAACTCACACCTACCTTTAATCAACAAAGTACTGCCTGGGGAATGACAAATTGGTAGGATTCTTCCCTAGGAAAATGTATCCACTTTCCAACCGTTCCCTGAGGGACTCATAAGTAAGGAGTGGTTCAGGACCAGCAGACTGCTGCTCTTCTTGTAGTCACTTGAATGTTTATCTCTAAAAATATTTGACTATGCTACTGCACACTTCATACCACATCAGCCAACTCCTCAAGATTTTCTCCTGTTAAGACAACCAAAGTCACTTGAACACTGTGGACAAAAGCAACTTTTAATTTTGCATGAAAAAAAGTGGATATAATGAAAAAGTCAACAGAGAAATCACAGATTTGCACAGGTGAATTTGCACAATCTTAAAATGTGTGCTTGCCTCCTAAAATTTGCCATCCACTGTCTAATGTTAATTTTCTTATTTTGACTCCTATAGGAAGCCTAATTCTAGCTTTTCTTGTTTCTTCATCCATGGAGAGGGCTCTAAATCAAAGACCGGTTTCTTGGCTATGAGACTTTCAGCCAACCAGTTCAGCAGAGATCAGCTACTGTGGTTAAAATGCATGGAACATGCAAGTCAACACATGGGCTGGACATTATGGAAGAGACACTGAAGCAGTCACATTAGAAATGTCCATTCCACGGATTCTTGTGGAGCCAGGCTTGCAGAACATCACTTCTTGTCTATGGTTCACATATTTATTTATGATTTCTTGGGACATCATAAACAGGACACCTCACCCAAAGCCTACTGACTTCGCTTGACGTTGTTTGCATCTGTTGTCTGTAGATATGTAACTTCTATTGAGATCTAACTTTGTAGTTTACTTTTCTCTTATTTTTAATATAATTAAAGAATTCTCACAAGCTAATAACATTAAATAAAGTCCAAACCAACATGCTGTCTTTTTGGAAATATCTATGCTGGAAAACTTTTCACGTCTTAGGGTGCCTTTCAGAAACAGCAGCCAATTTCTCTTGCTCCTATCTTGTAAAATCCTGTCACAGCACTTCTACTCTCTCATCCAATGTCTCTGGCACATGTATACCTATAAAATAGCAGGCAGATCCCATCCCCCTCCGCCCCCCTGAAAAAATGCTGAGAGAGATGTTGAGATGGGAGCTCAACTACTCAGTGGCTGTGAGATAATTCCACCTGATGGGAGAGATTTTAAGATTTCACTCCACTACATCATGGAAATCTGCCAGGAGGACAATGCCTGTATCAGAGAGCCTTGACGCAGATTGTCCTTGTTCTCCCAAAAAGCAAAGCTCCATGGCATCATATATCTGTGTTTGGAAAGCACAGTAGCAGCTATGAAGAGCATCCAAACTGTATTACCTTCTCATCCAACAGAAAGACATCAAACTTTGCCAGGAGCTGTACTAAACACAGCATGACTTCTGTTTTGACTGCTATGCCCAGTACATGATCTACAACCCTAGTGGAACTTTGACAGTTATGGAGACACTGCCAGCTTCATTAAATCTGCCTTACACATACTGATGAATTAATTGTAGGAGTGAGAGAGTCAAGGAAAATGCATGATCTGAGATTTGACTTCAAGACCTGGATGTATATCCTGATGGCTACTCATAATTATACTGATTATGTCTAGTGTGGTAATACAAGGAAGTGAAGATGGAAACATAATCAATCCTAAATATAAAAAATCATGAGTTACAAAATCACAAGACTAGCCAGACAGATCATGGAAATAAAGGAAGGGAAAAACATAACCAAAAAACCCACCAAAAACAAAACCAAAAACAACAACCCCGCCTCCCCACAACCCCAAGCAACCAAAAAAACAACTGCTGGACTTTCCCTTACTTGCCATCCTGGCTGTACTCTTAAGGAGTGCTTTTTGAGACATGTTTTGAAGCTTTGGCCATGAGCAGAAGGGTTGGAATTACCATCTAACTAAAAAAAGGAGAAGATAAAATGAAAATAAATCATTGGAATCCAGGAGGTGGATCTTCAAGAGAAATAGCTATATTGTATTACTCATCATAAAATCAGATGAGCTGGCAACACTGCAGATCACCTAATAACTCCCATCATAACACCTTCAGGGTAACCCTATGAAATATGTATTTTCAGTTTTTCAGTTGCAGCTGCCATTTCTAAGCTTAATGTCATCTGAGCTGAAACGGAGTGTCACTCTGGTGCACGCTGCTTTCTTCCCCACGTGAGTATGAGCTCACAGTGTTCACATCATCTTGGACACCGCTTTAGGTGCAGTCCTTTATCTCAGCCGTGAGTTACTCCGGCAGCATTACCATGGGTACAGGACTTTTATGACTTTGTGACTGTTTCTATTAAGATTAACAACAACGATTATCAAGAGTGCTGAGACAGCCTCTGTAAAGCCAAACATGCGCTATCTTTTATGTACAACTAAAATATGTTAGAGGAAAACAGGTTCCATGAATGTTTAACTATCCCTGTGGCAGGACTCCAGGAAACCACATTCCTTTGGATTGTTTTGCAGAATCTCTCAGCCTCAATCTTTATTATACATAGTCACAGATCACTGACTACCACAGAGCACAACAGCTGCCTTAGTCAGTACTTAAAAGTTGTGCCTTTAAGAGTACTGATTGCACTTTTGCAAATTACAGGGGCTCAGCAATGGGTAAAAGCCAAAATAACTTCCTGTTTCTGCACAGTACTTTGTGAGCTACTTGGAGGAGATGCATGTCATGGCTTCCCCCTGTCATCTAAAGGCTTTTGCCCACTGTATGAAAAAAATGCAAGTGACAACTATCACACCAAAGAATGATTTGGTGGGACCCATAGGCTTTTTTCAGGTTTGCGTGACCTGCTTTTCAGCCACGACTGAGAAGTCTGCTAGGAAAGAAGAGGGCAGACTAGTTAAGCCATGCTGACCAGCTAGACCTAGCCAGGAGTAGTTTGGCCACCCCCAGCTGAAGCCAAAGCAGAAGAAAGGAAAGCCAGAAAGCCACCGACAAACTGCACTGAATTTGGGAAACCACCTTCTCTCACCTACCACCAGGCAAGGGATAGAGGAAGCTACATGCAGAGGGAGAAACATAAGGAAAAGGCACAGGGGCTGGAAAACTTCATTTCACTTGCCTCTGCAGTAGAAGTGCCTGGCTTTTAACAGCAAGTGGCACTGGCAAAACTTTGCTTTAGGGATTGCTGCAGGCATTGACACAGACACAGAATCAAATCTGGCAGGAGCTGGGGGAAGGGATACAACCAGAGAAAATAAGAGAGGGAACAGCACACTAAGCTGGAGATCCTGAAGATGAAAATAATTTTTGTACTTAAAGCATTAAAATACCACTATTTTTACCCCCTATTTCCAAAATGAGTGATGACTAGCAGTTTTAATTATGGGCTAGGATCTTCTCTCTGGTGCAGGGCACAGCAGTGCCTCAAACATGCCTGAGAACAGAGCTTGCTATTGTGACTTCTGACTGACAGCAGTGCAGGTGAGAGGAGACTCCAGCTCAGCACCTACAATAGAAGTGTGAAAACATTCTGAAAACATTATTGTGATGCCTCAAATAATGAGAAGGATTTTCACCTGTGGATCTTTAACTTGCAGTACATTTTCTGGCCAAAATTTAGCACTCCATGGCTGGCAGAACAGAAGAATATTGTCTCCAAGCAAAGAGGCTGAAAAAAATCTAAATTATGGCATCTCATAGGGCACTTAAATGGACATCTCATCTTCTCCTGACTTTAACTCACAGCCTTCCTGACAAAGCTGGCAAACAGCACACAGCACTGGAGAACCATATGTGATATAATACCAAGTTCCATTTTTTCAATTATGACTACAGGATCTAGGTTTTTTTCTGCATAATGCATTGAGTTTGGAATTTACTGGAAGTTGTCTTTGGTGGTTAACCCCTCCTTGGACTTCAGATGTACACTGGACATCAAGCACAGCAGTGCTCATCTGGTTCTCAAGATTAGCAAAAACAGCTTTCCTGCTTTGTTGGAATAAGCATGATTCATGGTTCATAACTGACATTTGCATAACTAACTCTGACCTGTGCACTAAAAAGCATATCCTGCATCTAAACCCCCTTTTGTATTCTCCTCTGCTCAGTGAAAGCTGCCATTACTTCACTTGAAGCAGAGCTGAAAGAGTATAAACACTTCAGCTTTGTACAAATATTATTTTTCCAACTTTTATGGTCTGAAAATAGACAGCAGTCATTCAAGCATAATACAGCTATTTCTGTGATAATTTTTCATGACAGATGAGTCTCTGTGGAAGACCCCCTAACATTTAGAACATACATAATTATGGACAATTCTGAGTCAGAAAAACACAAATATGCCTCTGCTCTCTGCTACAGAACCTTGCCGGTAACAAACCCATGCAATTGTACCTTCTGTGTAGCTTGAATGGAGTTTCTGAACCCATTGCATCTCTTCCTTCAGCCAGATAAGAAAGCCTGTTTCTAGTAACCTGCTTCTCTCCACTCCTGTTCCCTCAGTAGTCACACCACTGCCAGCCTGCTTCAAAATATGACAGAGCTCTTAATTCTTCATAATAGCAATGGGGAAGGTGAATCATTTGTCCTGATGGAGGCACATATTCCCTCCAAAAGCTTAATTTATATTTCTTCCCCTTATGTTTCTTACAACAGAAGTAATGAGGAACATCCATCTTAAAGAGCCATTTACCCTGTTTTCAAGGGTCTATTTATTAAACTCCCAGTTTCCAACAGGGAAATTCAGAAGTCCACTCAGTGTTGGTGAAACAGAACTCACTCGCTAAAAATGTTATGGCTAAGCTATTTCTATTAGCCATGAATTATTCCACAGACACACATCCTGGCACTTCAGTTCATCTGCAAGGCTACTGAATCTGCTCCATGCCATATGCAAACTGAAAAGCCCATGAGATGGTAAAAGAAATTGATCATATTCTTAGGGTAACAGTGCTGCTTATTGGGAGGCATCACTTTCTTACTTACAAGCAGTCCTAAATGCCTGTCTTGGGACATCTGCCTAATGCAAAGGAAGCCTTGTCTGTCTTTTTAGGTGGACCCTCACTGGACAGGCTACAGGTGGAAGGAAAGCAGAGAAATTTTGCAGTCTATGTTTCAGGACAAGGGACTGCATCTTCTGCTAAGCTTCTGGGCAGTAGAACACATTAGGATCCATGGTACAGACAAAGAGGCAAATTCCAAAAGTTTTAGGAGCTTGCTACTGTTCTGTATTGCCAAACCCTGACATCCTTCCCGTAGGAGATTGCAGTTGTGGTAGTTGTGATGGACAGAGTTGGTGGGCACATTGGTACAGTTCCTTTTTTTCCCTTACAATGACAACTGTTGTGCTGGCTCTCCACTGTGAAAGCAGAGCACACTGCGCAGATGGGGCCCTGCCCTCAACTCCCACAGACCACTGCACCACCAAAGACTCACAAAAATAGTAACACACTTGCTTGGCCAAACACTCACAAATGACACTCCTACGGGACTTTACTCTTATTTAGTATAAGGTCTCATCCTGCCTAACTGAATGGCTACAAGTAACTAAGTGCTGGCCTGGCACACACACAACGTCACATGAGTGCACTTAATTAAAGGAGTGGAGGTTTTAAAGTTTTCATGTGGATCATCAAATCCTGTTAAATCTGGATCCTGTTAAGTTACCTCAGTACAGGCTGTATGAGGAACAAGTCTAGTTAGACTCAAAATTGAGACTTACCACACATAAAGTTGTTGTGGCTTATTCAATTACTTTAAAATCAGCTATAAGCTCAAGAGGTCTGAATTCTGTATGTGAAAAAAGCTCTTGTGTTACTTGATTATCTACCTGCAGCATTTTCAGCAGTAATAAGGAAGGCTGGATAGATAGCAGAAAATAATCTCTTCCAAATGCAAAATAGAAATTATTTAAAGACTGTTCCCTACACTGGCAGCATACAGAAACTCAGGTGGCAAAAAGCCAAATCTTTCTGCTGAAACTACAGTTAACTCTCACTTGTTAACCCTTGCTACAGCTAAACTCTTCCCAAAGGTATATCCTCTACTGTACTCAAAAGAGCACACTAAGATAACTAAAACATAGAGGAAACTGTGTAAATAATAACTAGAAGTCGCCTTGCGAAGAGTTATAGAGGTGGGCAGATGTTTATTAATATTGTTTATTCACTCAGGAGACTGGCAGGCACTTCCAAACCCTCTCTGGTCTCAGAGACCTACCTCCAGGAAAGGTTATGAGAATATGTTACTTTGGGGGAAGACTTCTGCTTGCTTTTTAAAGTAGTGAAAATGAAGCACAGACAAAGACTGTGACAAATCACACAAAACAGGAAATTCAAAGTTACGTCTGACTCCCACAGGTTCCCTTTGATGCAGCCAGGTTGCTTGGCGAATCAGAAAAAGTATCACTCCTCTATTTGCCATTTTATGCCTTTAATTCTCATTTTCATTTGCTTTACTAGCATGCCTTAAAAACTACCGACACACACTTTCCTGACAGGTTTAGAAGTCAGAAAGCCATACCTATCTTCCCCTTTGAAAGGCTCCTGCCACACACAGCTTTACAGAGCCCTCACCTGATCCTTCCTTTGGGAATGCCACTGCAAAGCCTCGCTCACACACACCTCTTCTGACATCTGATTTTTAATGTTCCTTTCTGATGCAAAGAAACAACATATTTTGAGAACAATTGTCTGCCTCATGGAGAAATCCTCAGACCATTTTCAGAAAAATGACAGATTCCTTTCTAAAGCATTATGAACACAACAGATCATCCCTTTCCCTCTTTTTTCCCTTTCTCTCTAGTGAGGCCATAGAGGAATATCTGCACAAAGAATTTTGCAAAAAACATCAGTCATGCTCCCCTGCTTGTTACTAGTTCACATCCCTCATTGTGCTTTCTTCTCCCTCCCAAAGGAATCAGACCACACCTTTACCACACCTCCCACCTCCTCCAAAGGCCAGCCCGAGCCAGAAGGGTTCTCCAGTCTAGACACCCATCTGACAACACAAACACCATGAAGAATGTGGTATGAGGAGTGGCAACCCACAGCTGGGGTAAGACAAAACTGCGTATTTCAGCTGCACTAGCGCTGCCCAGGGCAGAGAAAAGTCTCTCTCGATCTACGGCTGGAGCTGCTTCTGGGGAAAGGCCAGGCTGCCCAACACACCAGGGACATGGGGGACCTGCCCCCTGCTGCTGTCTCCAACCCACAGTCTGCTTTCAAGTGTGACTTGCCCTGAGACAGGAGGTGTCACAGCCCTTCCAGGAGAGGAAACAGGGGCTCTGCAGTCAGTCATTCTTGCCAGGCATCAGCATGGCAAGGACAGATGGGATTTGCTTAGGACTCATCAGCATGGGTTATGATGCTTTGGGGGGCACTCCAAGGATTGATGTTTCTTCCCAGTCATATCTGCAGAAGCACCTCAGGCCTCATAGTTGTTTAAATCCACTGCAAAAGTAGATTGGAGGTTATTTTGATTTTGAAGTATAGAAAAAGGACTTCTGGTGTCTCAAGTTAACATTTATGGAAGACATCTGAGAAGACAGATGTTGAGAAGACAGTGACTGTTTCTTCAGCAGTACAGAGACCTGTCAGATGCCCCTCCTCACAGGACACTGGAAGAATCAGAACAGTCTTGTTTTTAGAGTAAAATTTTTTCAAGAGGAAGGATATTAAAGGGACAGAGAGTATGTGAAGCTCATATATCCTCTGTCTGATGTGAAACATTTGATTTAGCTGCAGTTCTGTAATGTGAACACTAAAAATAAAATTCAAACCAGTCATCCCAATTCTGCTTTGTTTCAGGGGAAAAGTGTGATGAATATTTACCTGAAACTGCCACTAGTCTGGGAAAGCATTCTGTAAACCCAGACAAAAGTTTTACCTTTTGTTCTGAAACTTCTGCTGAACTGCAATTTGTATCTTTGATTTCAAAGATCCTGATTCTGACTACAGTTCCTTTCTCTAAACAGGAATCAAGAATCTGTGGACCAACAACAACAACAACAAAAAAACTTTAGTCAAACTAAGCCAAACCCAAATAATGGATTTGGGATTTAATAATAATAATAAAAAAAAGCAAATAAAAAGCAATCTTAAAATATAACATGGTAATTGGTAATGGGCTTCATCTGTTCAAATATCAGTTTAAGCATCACATTTACAAGTAGGAAATACTTCAGAATTATGAAGCACAAGGGGCAGAAATAGCATGAGTAAGACATAAAAAGATTTTATGTACAATGGCATAGTTTGGAGCACATAAATTGCAGGCCTTCCATTAATTGTTTTAATTTGACCTAGGCAGAGATATTTGAACAGAAGTTTCTCACTCTTTCTTCCCTGCACAGCTCCCTAGCGACCCTCTGCACTGGCCCTTCACATGTGCACTTTTCTGGAGTGAGTTAGGGGGTGCTTTGTGCCTCCAACCAGAACCTACACCCTTCAGGCATGATCTCAGCAACCCACACAGCCAGGATTGGAGCTGACAGAGCAAACTGGCTGTGGCCACAGCTCCTAAGGCCATCTTAAACAAGCATGAGGTCTGCGGGGCACGAGTCTCTATCTGTACAACAGAAAAATGTATGTGTGTGCACCGGTTGCTGCTGAACCAAACCAGAATTTCCGTGGTGTTTTGTAACACTCCAGTAAGTGTGGGGAGAAGCTGTGTGCACACAAAGACTCACAGCTGCCCAATCAAAATAAGCATTTAAATGGATTAACCAGACAACTGTTCTTTCAAACTTGCATTTGTTACACAGCTACATAAATCAGAGGGATTTATAAATATTTGTTTTTCCAGATAAAAGGAGGATATTAGTGGGATTTTTAAAGTGCATTCACTGCCACTATCTGTCCCTCCCAGCTATTAACAAACAAACAAGGGAACAAAACAAAAACAAGGATGCTATGCATGCAAAAATTGTAGTAACAATTTTATACTTGAGGATTTTGGTTTAAGCTTAATATAAAAAGACAACTTACTAATGTAAGCAGCATGAAAGACCTAATTTTATTTAGGTTTTTGACGACCTGTGAACTTGAGGAATATTTGAGAGGTCTGGATTTTAAGTTAAGGCACATCTCATAACTAGAGGATGCTGTTATGGTACTAGTTTACAGTATAATCTACCGATCATGGTGAGACAGAATTCTACACAATTTCTTTCTCTAAACCTGAATATAATCTATCCTTCCTAGTCTATTTGAAAAACTGTTTCCAAGTAAGAAGACTCATTTAACAAGCCCACATCCTTAACACACACACAGAGGCTCCTCTGTCAGCTACTGATGGGCAAACATGTTTATGCGGAAGCTCTGTTCAGAGCTCCTTTTCACTGTGAGAAGCCATTTTCCTTCAGGAAAATGGTGTTTATGAACCATTCTGTCCCCACACAGCAAGGTTTGAATGACAGATTCAGGAAAACAGTATTAAAAAGAAATTACTCTCTTTCATAATCCATCAGCTCAGCTAAAATAGTAAATTGGAGGAAAGTTAGACACAAATGTAATCCCCCAGGAGTAGAATCACTTTGAATAGATTTGAAGAAAAATACACATCCTTCTCAAATTCAGTAGCTTGGATGGTTATATTTGTCTCTGTCAAGTTACATGCAAAGAAGCAGAATGATAGAATTCAATACCCTGGGGATATGCTATCTTGATAGATGCATCTAACTGCCACAACTATTAATGGGAATTACATACTGAGTATTGAGAAAAGCGCATATGCATAAAACTACACACTTCTAATGATATTCAACCTCAGGAAAACTTTCTTTTTCAGACTTCTGTTGCAAAGATCCTACTGCTGTGGCACACAGTTAGTCAGTTATCAGACTTCTTGATAAAGAAGTATCTCTCTCAACAAAGCACCATCTCCTTTGTCTGCCAAAAGTAAATTTGCTAACATATCCCTCGGGTATTAGCTGTTCCTTTTCATGCATTTGCAAATTACTCCCTGCAGTTACCTTTGAGAATGTGAATCACTAGCTGGCAATACTACCCTGCTGAAATAAGGGCAGGAATGATCAGCTTCATTTCTACTTGACGTTGAAATTTTACTGGGCTTAAAGGAAAATAAAAGCCATGAGTGAAAGCTGCCCATTTTGAAATAAATAGGTGTTTCATCCTTAAATACCTCTTGAAATTTCACTGAAAGGCCTTTATCTTTGCCCTTATTTCTAAATCACATGCAAAGGGAATTCATTCACTGTATCATAAAACTGAGTATTTTAAGGACACTTGCATGCATGACATGACATGGTCCACCCACATTAAAAAAAAAATTAACCGTGGGCA
Organism: Pycnonotus jocosus; assembly: GCA_013400435.1. Lineage (NCBI taxonomy): Eukaryota > Metazoa > Chordata > Aves > Passeriformes > Pycnonotidae > Pycnonotus > Pycnonotus jocosus. Next base: position 253,360 of record VWYP01025775.1, on the reverse strand, counting down.
CTAAAAGACCTGCATGCAGGAATTTAACACTTCTCGTTCCATACAACACCACATTACTCTCTGCTTGCAGCACCCAGCCCCCAGCAGGGCTTGCATTACAATGTAAGGGGAGGACATTCCCACACTAGGTGTTGCTCAGCAGGACGGGACTTGCCAGTCTAAAATGTTTAGTCTACCTGCCTGAAGATGTGTGAGGGACTGCAGGCCCTTACACTTCATTTATGATGAGGCAGAATATGATTGTAAATTTGAAATGTACACACCAAGTTGGATTTCCAAGGTTTTCCCCTTCTAGTAGATTCATGTAATAGTTGTTACTCTAAACCTACTATTTCAGTCCTCCAGCTATCTCTTCAGTCATTCTTAAGACCATAATCTTTCACCAGGACTCCAAGACAGCATATACACTTGCAAGCTTGTTTAAAAGAAACATTGCAAAGAGAGGACTGAAGTCTCTACAAAACAATTCCTTCTATTAAAGAGAAAGCTGGGAAGAGATAAGACAGAATCACAAGAGCAAGTGTATCAAGCAGCAGCTCATAACCTACCACTGCCTGTCAATTTTCATCTGAATACCTCAAACTTCATCCAATTACTTCAATTATTTTCTTTTCAAACAACTGAGAACTGTGACAAGCAAAGTATGATGACAGTAAATATTTGAATGGTGCAGTTCATTTCTGGCACAGCATTATGTTCCTCTGCTACTACATAATGTTCCTGCTACCCCAGGACAGATGTTTATTGTCACATATATGAATTAAATTTAATAGGATAAGATCTTCAGTAAATGCTGTGATTTCTGAGTGTTGCTATGTCAAATCATACTCATTGATGTTTAATATTTTAGAGCCATCAAATGTTTCTGGATATTGGTCATCATCATCCTTCATCTGGAGGGCACTTATTCAACTGTAGAAATCCGTAAGGGTCTGCAGGATGTCTAAGGGCTTCTATGAAATGCCTTGATCTTTTTAATCAAATGCCAAGTGGATTAATAATTACATCATGAAAATAGTATTTCAACAACTGTCATTGAGGAGGCTGTGCGTAACATGGTCATCATAGCAGCCAAACCACTCAGCATCCCTTTAAATACCATGAGCCAGTTACAGGCTTTGTTATGGTTTCTGGCAAAAGTGTTCAGTGACAAGGGCAGCTCATTCTCTAAAGCTGTCACTTTGGCATTTCTCACAAATACTGCACTCATGTAGAACACAGTTTGTTTTTAAAAGTGTTCTCATAAGGCAAAAAAATTCCAAGCTTTCCCAACATAGTAATAGCTTAGACTATACCACAGAAAAGTGTTCCATAGCAATAGAGACATTTTTTTAATTCCTTGGATGTAAAATTCTGTAACTCATGCATATTTGAAATATCCCTGTACAACATCAGTTAGAATTATTAGAAATATCCTTGTAACAACATTTAACTGTTTTGTTACTTGTGGAGATGCTAATCTTAATTCTGAGGGGGATGTGAGTGATACCAGCCTGGTGGTGGAAACCTGCTGCATCAGATTCAAAGGGTGCAAGAGCTCTATGACTCTGTGGATGGTATTCCCAGTCTGGCCTTCTGAAAGTGAAGCCACTCCACTCACCTAGTTTTGCAAAGCCCTAACTTACCTGGGTATGTGTTTAACAAGCCAAACCCTATCTTAATTTAGAGATTCACACTGGAAGTCCATCATATCCCTTGGCTGTACTCTTAACAATGAAATTATCCTGTTTGCTAAAAATGCACACCTTATATCTGAGGTGGTTTCATTCACCTATAGCTTCCATTTGTCAGAATGGATGCTTTTTCACCTTTCATAATATCCTCCCCCAGAGTCTATCTAAAATATCAAGTTACCATAGCTTAAAACCTTACTTTCCACCAACTAATTGTGGCAAACTTCTATGTGAGCCCTGCTATCTACAGCTAAGCATTCTGGAAGAGCAGATTTAGCTAGGTTGCACTACCTTAACTGTGCTTTCAGGCAAATTGTGCCAGTTAGTGGTGTTTATGTTATGTATGGTATCTTAACAAGGCATGGCAAAGTGCCTGCATATCTGACCAATCTGACCAACCACATCTCATATCCAGCCACAGAACAGCTGCTGCAGGTGCCATTCCTAATTCTCTAGCCCTTCCTGTGCCCAAACCCACAACAGTCCATTATGTTGAAAAAGCAGGAAATTGTTAATTTTAAACTCTCACCTGAAAATGCAAAAAAGACAGCATGGTTCCCCAAACAAACAGTACCTCCTTCTTCCTTACCCACTGCAAGCTAAGGACAATAGAGTAGAAATTGATGCCCTGGTAAAAGCAAACTCTGTCTCATTTTCAAAAGCACAGTGGAAACTTCAATCAGAACCTGCCTTCTAAATGGAAAAATAATGATTGTATGGATAGTCTAAGTACTCATGCTAAGCAACAGCTTGGAAAAGCAGGTTTCAGTGCTTTCTATTCCTAGGTACGTGGTTATGATAGTGGTAAATGTGCCTTGTCATTAGCTTTCAAGGGTAAGGTACATCAAATAATTAGTGGTTTGCTTCTAACATCTGCTACCCACCTTCACCCATGAGAATGCCAGTAAGTTTCTGCCTTCAAACCACCAGTAGGTACATGCCTGATAATCCTACTATAAGCCACCAGAAGAAAAAAGCCTTGTTTGGGAATGTGAAAATTGGCTGAACCATGAATAGTATATATGTGGACAACTGAGGAAAAAGTTAGGCCTTCATTTGTCAAACAGAAGCAAGTTACCAGTGCTTCCATATGCCTCACCAGGCTCCTGGCACACAGCCTCTTAACCTATAAAAAATAGGGTAGGAAAAAAGTGCTAATATATTATTGAACTTGACAGGGTATTTGAGACTGTTGAGAATTTGTGGATGCTCTAAAAGCTTTAATCCAGAATTTCTCTAGAGAAAGAACAGAGGTTATGACTCTCTTTGAACCTCAGTTTCCCAGTTACAATAGACACGATTGAAACAATCTCTGTTCATTTCCCACAAGTTCTAGAATTGTCTACAGAAACTGTAATTAACACATCATTGAATTATTTTTTGCCACGTGTTAAGCAACACAAGTTGAAACTGTGGAAATACTTATATGATTGTACTGAAGTTTAATTGTGGCATCAAAAATACAATAGATGAAGTCATGGGAAGTTGGAAATCTGTGTTTGAGTCTCCAAAGACTAAGAGGCTTCTCATTTCCTAGTTCACTGCTTTAACCACAGGCCAAGATGCAAAAGTTGTTCTTAGTTTTAAGTCACCAACAAATCTTCTCTCCTTCTCTCATGTAAAATAAGGAGCCTCTAATCCCTTCCAGTCTGTATAGGAGGAACTTTTATGTCTAATACAGATACTTTGAAATCATTTTAGGGTCAAGTGCATATTTTTTTTTTAAATAACTCAACAGGATATGCCTGATTCTTCATTCTGAACCCCAGTTGCAGAATATTGGTGATTTAGCTGGAATCACATTTTTATTTTCCTTTGTAAACATTAAAATCAGGGGACATGTATGTATAAGAATCCCTAGGCTGCCCCTGGACTAATAAATATTCATCATACCAGTGTGGCCTCAGAGAAAAATGAGAACAGCAAAGCCCCCACACAGCCAGAAACCTTAAGGCAAAAGTATAAAATGTGAGAAGTAAGGAGTGCATGAGCAAGAAGCTGATGGAGAAAGAAAAGCAAAAACAAAAAAAAGGAAACACGCTTTGGCTGTATTTTCTTTTCCAGATTAGTTTACCAATCTCTTCCTGCTGAATGTCTTCCTGTATCTATTATCCAGGGCAAAGAGACAGCAGATATGGCTTTAGTTACAACCAGACAGTGTGGTATTCCTGTTTACATGCAGACTTGGGTTATGATAGCTCTGAAAGCCTCATGGCCTGGCACTGTACTCACCAGATGAGAATACTACAAATGCAATAAAAGGATCAGCTTCCCAGATTTTTGACTTAAGGCATTCCCTTGTGGTAAAGTTGGGTGAGGAAATGGAAGAATAGGCTGAGGGGAAGAAGGGAAATTCAACAGCCCAGAAGCATGCACTGCTGACCTAGTTACTTTGTGAAGGCTTAAATAAAGAAGCTTACGAAGTCATGACTATTACATGGTCCTCTCTGATCTTTTCATGAGGATGAGAAATGGTTGTTTTCAGTTTAGAAAGGAAAAAAGATTCTGTATGTAAAGTGTCTTTTTGTTGTGCTGTGAACTCCCTGGAGAGAATATCAGTCACCCTGCAGGGGCTGGAATAATGAATGAATCCATCAGGGAACAGGCTTTCTTCTCCTGTGACATGCTTTGGGGGACCACCCACACACATGTCAACCCTTTTTCTGCAAAGTGCTGCCTCTAAAGCTTTCCCCTGTCTCAGCCAGCAAGGGTCTTTCATCCCAGAGCCCTTCATTGATGGGAGTTTAGATACTCTCAGGCTGAGGAGTGACATGACCATGGGTCCCCCACTTTCAGGGCAAAAGCTCTAACCACTGTAGGAAAAGGAGGCAAGGCAACCGTGAAAATTGGTAATAGGAGCTGTGGCGAGGTAGAAGGTACACAGCAGGGCAGCTGGCCTACTGCCACAGCACGGTCACTGCAGAATCACTGATCTCCTTGTGTGCCAGAGACAAATGAGAAGGGTAATTGCTGCATGCTGGTGGGCAGAACTGGTCAAAGGGAATAAAAGATCAACCACCACCTGCAAATGACAGCTCCTCTCCATTGGCTCCTGACTGCAGATTGACAAACGTGTTCAAAATTTTTCAAAACCTCACAAAATGCTTCCCATTAGCGAAACACACAAAGATTTACTCCTTACTTCCTGCACCCTTTCTCTAAGTTTCTCAAGAAGAATGGAACACTCTGAAATCAATACCCAGTCACGTTAAAGGAAAGCTTAAGATAGCTACAGAGCTGAGAGCGCAGCATCCCAGGTGGAGCCTGAATTTGCACAGCAGATACTAATTGCATAAAGAAGGAACATTTTAAGACACTAGACAGGTGGATGAAAAAAGCTGGGAAAGGAAAAAACTGTAGTTATATCTATCCTACTTCCCCAAGTACACACTTCAGTGGCCAGAAGTTATTCACATGCACTGCTGGCTGCAGCACTTGAAGGTGTGCTGAGTCCTGATGTAACTATGACTTCACATTTGCTCCAGCCACAGAGCTCCCAAAGCATATGGAAGTCGGTCAAGACAGCCAGGTAATACTACAATCAGGAAGGCAGCCAAAATGTAAGAAATTTAATCTTCCTTTGAGCACTAAGACCTTGCTTAAACTGTTGCTGAAGCTGTGCTATCCAAACCAGAGATGTACTGCAACTTTATAACAAGTATTCAGCAGTATCTAAGCTGCTAATTAGCCTCAGGGATCAGACTAGATCAGTATCTCAGGATACAGGAGAATCTTGGATAGCTGCTTCTGCTTTCTTCCCTGAAAATAACCAGAAGAGATAACCCATGACTAATTATCTACGGTCTGCTTCAAAGTTCAGCCCTTGTACAGCAACATTAAAGATGTGCTTATATTAGTTAGTGAGATGAAATCTACAAAATTGCCACATTATCATCCAAAAGCCCCAGGCACCATCAAACCATGCCAACAGGTGATGTATAGACATGATGAACTTAATCCCATTATGGGCTGCAGAATCCACAGCAGGATTAAAACCGGAGGGAGATGGCTCACCTGCACCTCACATCTAAAATATTCAGATCCAGGAGAATTACAGGTCAACACTTGATAAATCTAACCGAACCCCTTCTTCTTTCTAAGTCAATAAATTGAGTACCAGCTCACTTATGATCCTTCTGGGTAAAACGTTAAACAAAATTAAAAACCACATCCACATTCGGAGGAGGCTTTTGTCCTTTAGTTCTCATTTCTCATTCTCAACTTTTCTTCCTTATTAACTACATCAGCACTAGAAGTTTATCAGTGATGAGGGAGCTTCAATTTTCATACATCTTAGGAAATGCATGCAAGTGTTTTCAAAGGAAAGGCCTGGTCTTGATAAGAAATCATCCTTGTTAGATATTTATCCTTTTTTGGGACTACCTATCCCACATCAATTCATCTGCATTCTCCCAAATTCCCCTAGCATGACTCTTCCTGGGCAAAAGTCCTTAATGATACCTTACAAGAAGTTTGGAAGTATTCTCTTTCCCTTGACTGCCTGAAATCTCTCATTCTTAATGTTCTGAGGACTTCAAAAAACTGCAGTCAAATTACTCTTTAGCTCCAAGAAACAGAACCAGATCACTCTGGCTCCTGTAAGACTGATACCACAAAAGTCCCCTCGAGGGAATTACAGCCTCATAACATACAGTTCCCTATTATTTATTCTGTGGCCGGATTCTGCCAGCTGGTATAAATCAGGGCAGGTTCCTCGCCTTCCACAGAGGAAGCTGATTTATGCCAGCTGACAGTCTGGCTGCACGCGTTCCACTTGCACAATGCTAGTTTTTAAAGAGACCTGTTAAAGTGCCCCAGGCACGTAAGAACCACGCTCAGGTCCCTACTTGGAAAATGTTGCTCTGAGGAATAGAACTGTGAGACCTTCCCGCTGCTCTCTGGGTGTACTATTCAAATCCACTGGCTTTTCTAACAGAAGAAAGTCTCTAAGCCCTGACAGAGCCACCATGACCTTGGGAACAAACATGCATTTTCTAATGTCCCCTGCACAGACCAGTTTTTTTAACTGAGCTTTAATGCTGCATTAAATGAAGCCCACAGGAATACCAATGCAATGTTTTGGAGGAACTGATCAGCTGCACAGAGGGCAGAATTGACCTTTCAGAATTTGTGTTATTGGTAACTATAAACACACTATAAAGAATGTGGTGGGACTTGCAAATCATTGGCTGAACGCACAGCTTTGGCTGCTTGATAAATCTTTCTTTTTTACCTTAAAACCTCAGGTGTCTACTAACAGAACATGGAAACAGCTCATTTGAGGGTGTGGGCTGAAGTGCTTGGGTACAAACAGAAGATAGTAGGAAACATAAGACAGCTTTCTAATACCCCTGGTTTCAGATTGCCATTGGCAAGGCACAGTGTTAATCCCTGGTGTCACTGTAGGCATGTAGCTGCTGGGTTGTCAAATGAAGGATGCTTTAAGTGTAAGGAAGCAGACTCCTCTATCTGTTCCTGAAATCTATTAATTTCAGTCAGTGTTTTTTGCCAAAACATTACTCTGGGTGAGCAGAGAAGAGGAATCCTGGAATCAGACTAACAGGACTGTTAATAATCAAAATTGTGGTTCCTTTGCATGACAGAAATTTCTGAGTACAGCTTGTTATTATGATATGAAACAATGACTAGAAGACACCAGCCATTCAGAGCACTGCCATTCCCACCCAACAAGGAGCAAACAAACACATGGCTACAGTTCAACCTTAAAAACACTGTCAGGAGAATGTTTTTCCTGCCCCACAAAGTTCTTCAACATTTCATACATTTTCGTATTCACAACAGAGTGAAACCAAAATCATTTGAGGTGGTAGATATGGGGGTGCATGGCCAGTGAGAGCGACAGCCCTCCAGTATCCTGGGGAGAGTGGATAGGGGGAGCTCCAGTTTCAAACGTGCATTTTGTGAGTCAGGCCATGCAAGTAATCCCACCTTTCTTCCATTGACCAGTGTTTATTGTAATTATTGATTAATGATTTATTTAGCTATCTTTCTATATCAGAAATTCCACTGTGGACTATGGAAGGAAAA